>CM077159.1:100477286-100897286 GCA_039583875.1 Platanthera guangdongensis
AGGAGTGCAAGTCTGGAACTTGATCCTAAAACCAAAGACCACACTCTCATTATGGAACAAAGTGGATCTTAGAAACAAATGGAGAGAATGAAATTATCATAAAAAATAAAGCTAGACTTGTTGCAAAGGGATATAGGCACGAAGAAGGTATGATTTGATCAAACCTTTGCACCAGTAGCAAGACCGAGGCAATCAGGATGTTCCATCCTATGCAACATATCAAGGGTTAAGGTATAACAAATGGATATAAAGTCAGCTTTCTGATGGAATTCTGAAGGAAGAAGTCTATGTAGAGCAGCCTCAGGTTTTGTTGATTCTCTAAACCAGATTATGATATAAGACTTAGGAAGGCTTTGTATGGTTAAAACAATCCCCAAGGGCTTGGTATGAAACCCTGTCTAGTTTCCTCATTGAGAACAAATTCTCAAGTGGGAAAATAGACAAGACTCTATTCCTTAGGGAATCAAAGGCAAGATTATCTTAGTCCAAATATATGTAGATGACATAATATTTAGGTCTATAGAAAGTAGTCTTTACAGAAAGTTTGCAAAACTTATGCAAGGATAATTTGAAATGAGCAGTATGGGGGAACTTAAGTTTTTCTTGGGTCTCCAAGTTAAACAGACTGAAGATGGCTTGGCCATATGCCAGTCTAAGTTCACCGTAGAGTTGATAAAGAAGTATGGTATGGAATCATCCACTACCATGAAAACTCCTATGGGGTCAAGCATGTCTCTAAGCAAAGATGATGCAGGGAAACCTGTAGATGAAACTTTGTATAGAGGGATAGTTGGCTCCCTACTGTATTTGACTGCTAGTAGACCAGATATCATGTATGCTATATGTATCTGTGCTAGGTACCAAGCATGCCCTAAAGAATCTCATCTGACAGCAGTCAAAAGGATTTTGAGATATCTTAAGGGCACACCTTATCTAGGCCTTCGGTACCCTAGGAATAGAGATTTTGTACTGACAGGTTATTCAGATGCAGATTTTGTAGGCTGCAAGAAAGATAGGAAGAGTACTATAGGAACCTGTCAATTTCTAGGTGGAAGGCTGGTGTCATGGAGCAGTAAGAAGCAAACCAGTGTGACTATCTCCACAGCTGAGTCAGAATATATGGCAGCAGGAAGTTGCTGTGCACAACTTTTGTGGATTCAACACCAGCTAGAAGACTATGGTATTCAAGTAAGTAGAACACCTTTATTTTGTGATTCTACAAGTGCAATTTCTATTGCAAATAATCCTGTCTCACATAGTAGGACTAAGCACATAGAAATTAAATACAATTTTCTTAGAGAACATGTAGAAAAAGAGGATATTTCCCTAGAATATGTTAACACAGATAATCAGGTTGCTGATATGTTTACTAAGCCACTAGATGAAACCAAATTCAATAATTTTAAAATTGAATTAGGAATGTTAAACTTAGAATAGTTTAACAATTGGCTAAGTAAAATAGTGTCGACACACATAGTTGTTTGTGTCAACACATAGAGGTGGTGTCGACATTTTAGAGAAATGGTGTCGACACATCTAGACAGTCAGTGTCGACACTTCAAAGAATTAGTGTCGACACATGCAGAGTAGGTGTCGACACATCCAGGGTGTTGTCGACACTTAGGATTAACACAGAATTCGTCGAGTGAAGTATCGACTAATCGTCGAGCGTAGATGTATAAGTGTCGACACATATATTCTGTCGACTATATTTGTGTCGACACATAGTTGTCGAGACATTAGAAGTAAGTGTCGACACTTTTCAACAGTGTCGACACATTTCAAGTATTTTGTCGTGCTTTTTCACCTTTGATTTTAGAAAGGTATAAATAGGTTTTCACCATTGTTTGTCGACACGCTCACCATAGTTTCGAGACCAAACTTGTGTGTCGAAAATTCTCTTCTCTAAATTCAAAATTTCTTCAAACCCTAATGGCTCCCAAGCTAGAAAAGAACATCAATGAAGGTTATGAGCTCGTGCGACACGCCTTTGACGACGCGGAACCAGAAATCCAAGGTATGGTAACCCTAGTTGCAGAAACTGGGTTAGAGTATCTTGTTTCAGAACCAATCAAGATTTGGAAGAATGAGGTCCTTGAATTATTTAGTGCAGCTACACTTGATGAAACTGGACTCAAGATTAAGTCCACAGTCCATGGGGGCAAAAGTGAAAGTCACCCAGAAAAGTTTAAGAAAGATTCTACATCTACCTAGAACTAAAGAAGAGGAAGATGTACCTGCATCAAAGACAAAGGAGGCACTGCAATGGTGTGGACTTGATTCAAGCATGAAGATTGGATCAGTCTTTAATAGGAAAGGCATGAACATGCAGGGCAAGTTCTTGTCTGAAATAGTTGGCTAAGTAATTCTGAGCAAGCCAGGTGGACATGATAGAATATCAGCTCACATGTTCAGTTTAATGACAAGGATAATTTTCCAACTTAAAACTGATTGGTCGGCAGTAATGTTTGATAAGATAAAGGAAAGTCTGAAAAAGCCCAATCTGGGTAGGATTATGAGTTTATACTTAGCTGGAAGTATTCCAGAAGTGATGAACCAAGCTGCAGGTTCTAAGATAAACCATATGAGGAGAATGAATGTTAGAATTATCTCAAGGTGGGATAGATTATTAACCAAAGAAATGCCTACACCAGAAAAGACAACACCTCAGAAGAAGAAGAAAGCCATTGTGGCTCCTGAATCCTCAAGTAGCTCAGAAGAGCAGGTAGTTTTTAGTTCTGATGATGGAGAGGCTGAAAATGCTGGACAGTCACCATTAAGACCTGAAGATGCACAGAGGCAGGTGGAGCTACCATCTGCTAGCCCCATTCACCTGGATCCACTCCATGGGGAGCCTTAACATGTGGATGAGCCAACTCACTTAGATAGTGAAAGGGCCACCCAAATAATTCTTGAGGTAATCAATGAAGTTAATCAATCTATTTTCAATATTGAGGATGAAGTATTAACTGAATCATTACTTGATGTTGATCAGCAAACTCAGTTACATAGTCAACCACAGGATGTTGTCATGAAGTACACATCAGTTGTTGATAATGCTCCTGAGATAAGAGACTCTCCAGACCATACTCAACAGGAGTTTACACTAGAAGAGCTGTTCCCTGATTTATTACAAACTGATTTTCAGGGAGAGAGAGCAGCTGTTGAGGAGGAGTAAGATAACCTTGAGGGGGAGCATGTAAGATCACAGGAGGAGACTGCTAGAAAAGAGACTGAGGAGCTACCAAGAGCAGAAAAGGAATTGCCACCTACTCCACAGGATAGAGTAGACATTGATAGTACTTCTGACTCTGAAGATGAAGAGGCTGCTAGAGCCAAGAAAAGAAAGCTCTAGGTTTTCAAAAGGAGAAGCCAGACCTACAAGAAAGCACTGCACCCCATTGTTCCACAGCCTGCCCCAACTGCTGATTATAGTTCATTGATGGTGGCTTTACAGATCAAGCTAGATGAGCAAAGGAAGGCTTTACAAACTTATATGGATGAAGGACATAAATCCCTTCAATTTGATCTGGCTCAAGATATAAAATCTATTAGATTTGAAGTAAATCAAAACAAGAAGGAAATGACTGACTGTTTTCATAAAGAAGACAATGCAGTGGTATATCTGGCTACACATCAAGAGCAGATAAAGAAACAGGTTGATGACATGGCAGTGAAACAAGGATATGTCCTGGAAAACTAGATTAGAATGAATGACAATTTAACTGAATCACATAATGTGATAGTAACTGAAATGCAGAATATTGCAGCTGCTCAAACTGCAGCAAGGACTGCTGCCAAGGCTGAGTTTGACAAACACTTACAAGAGAGCCTCACTGCTGTTAAAACTGCCAATGAAGATTCTCAAAAGGCTATTACTGACAAGCTTCAAAGGTTAAACCCTTTTTATAAAGATGGAGTTAACTATTTGAATGCTCAAATCAGATTTCAGAAGGATGATCTTAGGGATCATATAGGAAGAGAAGTCATAAAGAGGGAGAGGGTATTAGTCAAAGCAGGCTCTGAACATGCTAAATGGATTTCAAACAGCATCAGAGCTACCCTTGGATATCCACCCTTGTGTGATGATGATAATGTAGCAGAATCTGTGAAAAATCCTGCATATTTTGGAGGTGAGCCAGCTGAAGTTGCACAAGTAATCTACCCTCCAACTGATTTTGAGATGATACATCAGGAGGTACAATCTATTTATAGCCCTCCTGAGGGTAATCAGAATATTATTTGTGAGAAAGTAGTACAGCCTGTGCTAGAGGAAGTCTTAAAGGAGCAAGAAGCTCAATTATCTAAGAAGATGTTCAGAGAACAGACATAGTTAAGGCCTGATTTTGAACAGTGGAGCCCAACTTCTAGGAATATCATATTGACTGCTTGGAAGGCTGCAAAGGATAATTTCCTAGAGAGGGGCAAATGGTATTCTGACCAGGAATGGAGAAAACATGAAGCTAGGTAAGAAGTCATAGTACAATACAGAAGGAAGGCTAAACTAGGGAAGCTACCTCCTAATGCACAGGAGCCTAGCAAGTATTTCCCTAAGACTTATCACTATTTTGAGAGACAGAAGATAAGCGCGGAAGAACATAAGAAGAAAGATCTTAAGGGAAAGAAGCCTGCTGATGATAATGATGCTCCAGTTCAAGACAAGATTCAATCTGGAAAGGGCATTGTTATCAAGGAGGCAGAACAACCATAGAATAGAATTTTCTTAAGTTTACTACTCTGTAATCTTTTGCATTAAAATCTATGTAAACTTTTGATTAATGAAACTATTGGAAGTTATAACAAAACAATGTTTGATGTTCAATCTATTACATTGTTATTCTGATATAATTGTTTATACATGTTCTGTTTATACATGTTTAATTTTTACCCTGTCATATAATACTGTTATACATCATATTGAGTATTTATTATGAATGGTGTATATCATTGACTAAGGGTTATGACTTCTCCAAATAGGGGGAGATTGTTGGGTACATTGGAAAATGTGTACCAGATTTGAAGAAGCCTCACCCTACTCAATGATATAGATCAAGGTATATTTGATGTGCTTTGAGTTTATATGTGCAGGTTAAGTAATTGCAGGAAATGCAGAAATGTTTCTAAGTCCATGTGTCGACACCTAGAGGTGAAGTGTCGACACTTATGAAGGCTTGTGTCGACACCTAGAGAAGCTGTGTCGACACTTGGAGTAATTGTGTCGACACCAGGAAAGGCAGAGTCGACACCAGAAGAAAAGTGTCGACACATATAGGCAGTGTCGACATACTGTGAAGAATTGTCAACATAATCTGTGTCGACACTTAGAGGCAGTGTCGACACCCAGAGAAACTTTGTCGACATCAAATATGTTGACACCAGGAGGCTGTGTCGACACTCAGTAAGCTTCAACAAAGTTAAAGTACTTGTATCGACACAAAGGAGATGTGTCGACACTCAGCAAGTTTCAACACAAGAAGGCATGTGTCGACACAAAGGAGATGTGTCGACACTCAGCAAGTTTTCAACACAAGAAGGCATGTGTCGACACAAAGGAGTTGTGTCGACACACAACAGAATTCAACTAAGTGTTAAAGAAGAAGTACTTGTGTCGACACACTCAATCAGTGTCGACACATTCTACAGAAGGCTTGTGTCGACACACAGAATCAGTGTCGACACATTCTGAAGAAGCAGTGTCGAGTAGCTGTTACAACAACATAAGGAGTTGTGTCGACACCATCAAGGCTAGTGTCGACACTTAGTCTACTTGTGTCGACACTTAGTCTATTTGTGTCGACACATAATGACTATCTGTCTCGACACTTTTAGACAGTGACAGTGATTTCAAGAAGTGGCTGGATGACTTGAAAGCTGCCATTTCAACCGGTCAACTGCAACTGTCAGAGCTGTCAGGAGGTTGTTAGAAACCGGATCAGCCGGTCACCATGGAGAAAGTTTATATAAAGGCTTTTTCTTTCAACAGGGAGTAAGAAAATTAATCAATAGATTATTCATTGAAGATCAATAACAGATTGAAGATCTACACAGAGATCTAACAACATAAAAGAAGAAGACCTTCGACAGAAGAACTAAGAAGTTGGAGAGAAAGAGAGCTCCTTCTAAGTAGAGCAACTGCTGAACCAGGCTGCTAAGTAAGATTCAGATTGAGATCTGAATCACAAGACAGAAGTTGATTGAAGATCATCTTCGCAGGAGATTCAACCCTACTGAGTTCTAATTCAAGAAGCTTTGAAGAAAGTTAAGGGAGGTTGATCTCTGCCAAGTTCTTCCAAGAACTCATCAAGAAGCCAGTCAACTCATCTCTCTCTGTCAGGGTTATGGTTAATTACTTTGTATTATCAAATTCCAGTAGGATCTTGTATAGATCTGAGTTGTAAGCCTAAATCTATAAAGGCTGAGGTAGGACATTTGAGCCTGAGTGTAGGAGAATCAATTCTCTGAGTGTAGGCCTTGTTGAAGGCTGAGGTAGGGCTGTTTAGCCTGAGTGTAGGTCTTGTTGAAGACTGAGTGGTAGGGCTTTGTGCCTGAGTTGTAGGAGTGGGGACACTCTGAGTTGTAGGAACCTAGTTTTGGGTTCTGAGCTGTAGGATCTGAGGATCTGAGGAGTAGTGTAGACGTTAGGCCGAATCTAGTACATTACTAGATAGGCGAAGGGGGAAAGTGGATGTACCCAGACCTTGGGGAAGCACTATAAAAATCTGTGTGCACTCTGTGTGTGTTTATTTCTGTGATTGTTGAGCTAGCTATGCTGAATTGTTGTAGCAAATTGCAAATACAGGTTTAATAGTACATTGTTTCTGCCTTAAATTTAAATAGAAAAAAGTACACCTATTCACCGCCCCTCTAGGTGGTTAGGCACTATTTTTTCATCATTACTCGAGTAGCTATTTCCATATACTCGAGTAGTTCTTATTCACTCGAGTAGTTCAGCTCATCTACTCGAGTAACCCAGGATTCTATTCCGGAATTTATTCTAAGTCCCTGACTCGAGTAGTCAATTTCTTTTCACTCGAGTAAAATTTATTGCACTCGAGTAGTCCAATGCCACTTCTCGTGTAACTGTTCTAGCACTCAAGTAAGTCTCTTTATACTCGAGTAGCTGCTCTTCATTTCCATATTTTCTCCAAGTATTTACTCGAGTAGTTATCTTCTGTTCACTTGAGTAGTTACATATAATACTCGAGTAGTTACATATAATACTCGAGTAGTTGCTTCTTCACTCGAGTATATCAGTTCCACATTTTTCTGAAATTTTGTTAAGTCCAGATTTCTTAATGAACCTTGATGTGATTGGTCCACGTGTACCTCATTAAGATCTAATTATGACTGTTACATCAGATCCTATATAAGGTATTGTCAAACCGACAAACCCTAAGAATCAGAAGTTTTTGCAGCCGATTATTTTCTAAGTTCTCTGAATCTATTTCTCTCTCCAAGAATCGAAAGCCGCTACCGCCGATCATCATCGCTCTCATCCGGCTAGGGTTTTCGATTTAAGACGATTCAGATCAAGAAGGTTTACAGATCGAGATCGTCGCTCAATTCCTCATCTTCTATCTGATCGTGTGAAGCCAAGAAAGTCCAGATCTGCTTTGCCGAGATTTTCTTCACCTCTCTGATAAAGCCGCAAAGTCTACAAGAGGAAGATCAAGGCTGATTGTTTGCAGATCTGAAAAGGATTCACTGTTTGTAATTTTTACATTCGTTCTATTTCATTCTTGTAGGAGAATTTTCTCCGAGTGTTGGAGCTTTTGTCTCCGAGATTGTAGGAAGTTTTACCTTCCGAGTGTAGATCTGTTTTGTGCATCGAGATTGTAGGAACTTTGTTCCGAGGCATAGGATTGGGTTTCAATCCGAGATAGTGGAGTAGCCGAATCTAGTTTTTTGCTATATCGGTGAGGGAAAGTGGATGTACCCAAGGTTGGGGAACCACTATAAATCTTGCTTTGTTTGTGATTGATTAGTAGATAGTTTGTGCATAGTTCTTAAATTTTTATTCCACAAAAGACACACATCTCACCTATTGACCCCCCTTTATGTGATTTAGGTAGGAAATTAAACACGTTCATTTTGTAACCAACATTTTGTAACTTGTAAATTTTTTGAAACATTAATACAAGTTTGAATTACCACATTGTGGCCCTTTTTTCCTTTCTCGCATGCTTGTTGATTGATGATACTCACTAGGCTCATAGGATCGAGGAGGATGAGTACTTGTGGCGCTTTACTCACAGGTCGATATCATGCATAATCCTGCAGCCATTACTCGCACGATCGTAGTCGTTCCAACAACTCGCCTCCCGATACTCGCCTGCATCCTGTATATATACTCGCCATAACATACTCGCATATTGCTATGTCGTGCTCGCATACTTGCCGATACCTACTGTTATGCTCGCCATGACCTGCTTGCACCTGCATAATTTATTTTAATTTTCTTGAGTTACTTTTGATGGGCTCGAAGACCAGAGCCGACACCCTGTGAGGAGCTGAGCTTGGTGGGTGGTTGGGAGTAGTCGACACCCAGCATGAGTCAAGCTCAACTGGTGGGGGGAATCAGTCAACACCCAACAGGAGCCAAGCTCAACTGAGGGTGGTGTGAGTCGACTCGGGGAGGCAAGTAGTCGGTCTGCAGGAGAGGAGCTCGTACAAAGATCTCAGACTATGACATCACTCAAGTGAGGATCTTGATCTCACTCGAGGAGGTCTTTGGCCAATATACAACTCGTGCAGGGACTTGGACTTACGACGACACTACCACTTGAGGACTTGAATGTTGGAGTCGACATCTCTCAGGAGCCTTGGTCAACTAGAGTGGTGTAGGTCGACTCAGGGAGGCAAGTAGTCGGTCTGCAGGAGAGGAGCTCGTATAGAGATCTCGGACTACGGTATCACTCCAGCGACGATCTTGATTTTACTCGAGGAGGTCCTTGTCCAATATGGAACTCGTGTAGGGACTTGGACTTACGGCGACACTGCGACTCGAGGACTTGAATATTGGAGTCGACATCTCTCAGGAGCCTTGCTTAACTAGAGTGATGTAGGTTGACTCTGGGAGGCAAGTAGTCGGTCTGTAGGAGAGGAGCTCGTACAGAGATCTCGAACTACGGCATCACTCCAGCGAGGATCTTGATCTCACGTGAGGAGGTCCTTGGCCAATATACAACTCGTGCAGGGACTTGGACTTACGACGACACTGCCACTTGAGGACTTGAATGTTGGAGTCGACAGCTCTTAGGAGCCTTACTCAACTAGAGTGATGTAGGTCGACTCGGGGAGGAAAGTAGTCGGTCTGCATGAGAGGAGCTCGTACAGAGATCTCGGACTACGACATCACTCCAGCGAGGATCTTGATCTCACTCGAGGAGGTCTTTGTCCAATATGCAGTAGAGAAGCTCGTGTAGGGACTTGGACATACGACGACACTACCACTCGAGGACTTGATATGTTGGAGTCGTTTTTTCTGTTACTTTAAGAGATTGACAAAGAATCAAGTGTATCAATATCTTTGACGATGAAGAAATTAAGGAGAGTGACGATCTCGCGATGTCGAGTTGGGAGGTTGGCGTCCAACCCTGTTCCTGAAAGTTCTTCCAGTCGGAGGAGAGATGCAATCGGGGGTAGCTAGGCCGACATGCAAGGGGGGAGCTGATCTCGGCCGTCAATACAGTGGTTCGGTCTTACAAGGACGCTTATATCCCGAGGCATCATCCCATCAGCCGCCCTGGGCTATCTAGGAGGAATAGGTCGAAGGCACGTTTCCCAATCCAACCGTGGAAATCATTCTCAGCTCTGCCACCTCGCTACGAGCTTAAACGCATGAGCAAGGGGTAATGTTCTTCCGAGGGTCCTCCAGGACAGACTCGTGACTAACATTTCCCTTGGTCCTATCCCTGCTCTTTGACCAATTATCCTGCCTTTGAAAATAATTGAAGGGTCGTTTCCCAAAAGGAGAGATTGGCAGTTGACCCTTCCTCGAATCCAAGAGGTTGGAGTCCAAACCTGTTCCAGCTAGTTCCTCCAGTCGGAGGAGAGATGCAATTGGGGGTAGCTAGGCCGACATGCAAGGGGGAGCTGATCTCGGCTGTCAATGCAGGGGTCCAGTCATACAAGGATGCTTATATCCCGAGGCATCATCCCATCGTCCGCCATGGGCTATACAGGGGAACAAGTTGACGACCGATTTCTCGGATCAATCTTGGAGCAGAACCTTGAGTCCTCAGAAAACTTGAGATGCAAAAAGAATGAACAGAATTCAAGTAGTCGCCATTGCCTTTATATATGTATGAAAGCATGTACAAATAAAAATACATCATCGCCCGCTAGGGATAGAACCTTTTTAGGTCATCCCCGCTGCAAGTACCTCCCAGTTTCTCTCCGACCTGATCCTGGAGATAATAGCCTCCGGTGGCCAGGGCTTCTTGAACGATGAAAGGACCTTCCCAATTTGGATGCAGCTTGCCAACTATTGCTCCTCTTTCGGCGGCGTCCACCTTCTTCATAACCAGCTCCCCTGCGAGGAAATGCTTTAGGTGGACATTTTTGTTGAAGTGCTTTGTCATGCGTTGCTTGATCTCCTCTTGGCGGATGGAGGCTAAGTCACGAATCTCTTCTACAAAATTCAGCGAGAGCCTTTGGGCGTCTTCATTATCCAGGCGCCATTCTTCACTGCCATCTCCAGCTACCATGACTCTCGGGTTTCGAACCTCGAACTCTACTGGGATGAGTGCCTCGGACCCGTGGGATAACTAGAAGGGCGTCTCCCCCGTAGCCGAGTTTGGATTTGTTCTCAGAGCCCATAGAACCGAGGGGAGCTGCTCTGCCCAACTGCCTTTCAAGTTTGTGACTTTATTCTTGAGGAGGTTGATGATCAACTTGTTGGGGGCCTCCACCTGTCCGTTGCTGTGAGGATGATGCACAGAGGCGAATCGTAGATCCGTCCCTAGCTGCTTGAAGAAATCCTCTAGCTCTAAGCTGGCGAACTATGGACCATTGTCGGTGACGATGGCGAGAGGAATCCCGAACCTGCATGCAATTTCTCCCCAAATGAAGTTCTTTACATATTGTGACGTGGTCTTGGCCAAATCTTTTGCCTCGATCCATTTGGAGAAGTAGTTGATCATGATAAGGACGAACTTCCTCTGTCCGCTGGCCTGAGGTGTAACATCTCTCAAACAACCAGACCCCTAGGTGTGGTTTTGTCATGATTAGGTCATGACAAAACCCTAAGAAGCCCAAGAAGGCCTAGTAACCTAGGAATGTAGGTAAGACCACTATGGTTTGCAAATAATAGATTTCTGAACCCTAGTTTAAGATGATCATGGGGCTTCACCAAGACTTCAAGACCCCATCATGGTCTCACTGAAAGAAATAGTGCCTAATCACCTAGGGGGGGGGGGGTGAATAGGTGAAATTTATCTTTTTCAAATTTAAGGCAGAAATTCTGTACAACAAATGCAATTCTACAACTATCACAACACGACAATCATAGAAGCAAACATACACAGAGTGCACACGATATTTATAGTGGTTCCCCAAGGTCTGGGTACATCCACTTTCCCCCTTCGCCTATCTAGTAGTGTACTAGATTCGGCCTAACTTCAGCACTTCTCCTCAGATCCTCAGATCTTACAGCTCAGAACCCCAAACAGGTTCCTACAACTCAGAGTGTCCCCACTCCTACAACTCAGGCAAAAAGCCCTACCACTCAGTCTTTAACAAGACCTACACTCAGAGAACAAAGTCACCTACAACTCAGGCACAAGGCCCTACCTCAGTATTCAATAAGACCTACACTCAGAGCACACAGTCTCCTACACTCAGCCTTTATCAAATAGGCTTACAGCTCAGATCTATACAGGATCCTACAGATATTTTGATTATACAAAGTAATTAACCATAACTCTAAAAGAGTGAGATGAGTTGATTGTCATCTTGATGAGTTCTTGGAAGAACTTGGCAGAGATCAACCTCCCTTGGCTTTCTTCAAATCTTCTTGAATTAGAACTCAGTAGGGTTGAATCTCCTGTGAAGATGATCTTCAATCAACTTCTATCTTGAGATTCAGATCTCAATCTGAATCTTACTTAGCAGCCTGGTTCAGCAACTGCTTTTCTTAGAAGGAGCTCTCTCTCTCCAACTTCTTAGATCTTCTGTTGAATGTCTTCTTCTTTTGTGTTGTTAGATCTCTTGATTAATTGTGATCCTTCTCTTATTGTGATTCCTCCTTCTCTATTGAAGGATAAGGGTCTTTATATAGTCTTCCTCCAAGGTAACCGGCTGATCCGGTTTCTAACTACCTTCTGACGGCTCTGACAGTTGCAGTTGACCGGTTGAAATGGCAGCTGTCAAGTCATCCAGTCACTTCTTGAAATCACTGTCACTGTCTGAAAGTGTCGAGACAGATAATCATTATGTGTCGACACAAATAGACTAAGTGTCGGCATAAGTAGACTAAGTGTCGACACTAGCCTTGATAGTGTCGACACAACTCCTTGTGTTGTTGTAACAGCTTCTCGACACTGCTTCTTCAGAATGTGTCGACACTGATTCTGTGTGTCGACACAAGCCTTCTGTTGAATGTGTCGACACTGGTTGAGTGTGTCGACACAAATACTTCTTCTTTAATACTTAGTTGAATTCTGTTGTGTGTCTACACAACTCCTTTGTGTCGACACATGCCTTCTTATGTTGAAACTTGCTGAGTGTCGACACATCTCCTTTGTGTCGACACATGCCTTCATGTGTTGAAACTTGCTGAGTGTCGACACATCTCCTTTGTGTCGACACATGCCTTCATGTGTTGAAACTTGTTGTGTGTCGACACATCTCCTTTGTGTCGACACATGTACTTTAACTTTGTTGAAGCTTGCTGAGTGTCGACACAGTCTCCTGGTGTCGACACAAGTACTTTAACTTTGTTGAAGTTTGCTGAGTGTCGACACAGCATCCTCGTGTCGACACAAGTACTTTAACTTTGTTGAAGTTTGCTGAGTGTCGACACAGCCTCCTAGTGTCGACACATTTGATGTCGAAAAAGTTTCTATGGGTGTCGATACTGCCTCTAAGTGTCGACACAGATTATGTTGACAATTCTTCACTATGTGTCGACACTGACTGTATGTGTCGACACTTTTCTTCTGGTGTCGACGCTGCCTTCCTGGTTTCGACACAATTACTCCAAGTGTCGACACAGCTTCTCTAGGTGTCGACACAAGACTTCATAAGTGTCGACACTTCACCTCTAGGTGTCGACACATGGACTTAGAAACTTTTCTGCATTTCCTGCAATTACTTAACCTGCACATATAAACTCAAAGCACATCAAATACACCTTGATGTATATCATTGAGTAGGGTGAGGCTTCTTCAAATCTGGTACACATTTTCCCATGTACCCAACAATCTCCCCCTATTTGGAGAAATCATAACCCTTAGTCAATGATATACACCATTCATAACAAATACTCAATATGATGTATAACAGTATCATATGACAGGGTAAATATTAAACATGTATAAACAAAACATGTATAAACAATTATCTCAGAATAACAATGTAATAGAGTGAACATTAAACATTGTTTTTACAACTTCCAAAAGTTTTATTAATCAAAAGTTTACATGAAGTTTAATGCAAATGATTACAAGGTTGTAAACTTAAGAAAATTCTATCCTATGGCTGCTCTAGCTCCTTGATAACAATGCCCTTTCCAGATTGAATCTTTGCTTGAACTGGAGCATCATTGTCATCAGCAGGCTTCTTTCCCTCAAGATCTTTCTTTTTATGTTCTTTAGCCCTTATCTTCTGTCTCTCAAAATAATGATAAGGCTTAGGGAAATACTTGCTAGGCTCCTGTGCATTAGGAGGTAGCTTCCCTAATTTAGCCTTCCTTCTGTATTGTACTATGGCCTCTTGCCTAGCTTCATGTTTTTTCCACTCTTGGTCAGAATACCATTTGCCCCTCTCTAGGAAACTATTTTTTGCAGCCTTCCAAGCAGTCAAAATAATATTTCTGGAAGTTGGGATCCATTGCTCAAAATCTGGCCTTAATTCAGCCTGTTTTCTGAACCTCTTCTTAGATAATTGGGCTTCCTGCTCTTTTAATAATGCCTCTTGCTCTTTTAGTACTGCCTCTGGCACAGGCTGTACTACTTTCTCAATGATCACATTGTGAGCACCTTCTAGAGGACTATACATAGACTGTATCTCTTGATGTATCATGTCAAATACTGCAGGAGGGTAGATCACCTGAGCTACTTCAGCTTGTTCTCCTCCAAAATATGCAGGATTTACCCCAGATTCTGCTACATTATCATCATCACATAAAGGTGGAAATCCAAGGGTAGCTCTGATGCTGTTTGAAATCCATTTAGCATGGTCAGAGCCTGCTTTGACTAATACCCTCTCCCCCTTTATGACTTCTCTTTCTATATGATCCCTAAGATCATCCTTCTAGAATCTGATTTGAGCATTCAAATAGTTAACTCCATCTTTATAAAAAGGTTTTAACCTTTGAAGCATGTCAGTAATAGCCTTTTGAGAATCTTCAATGGCAGTTTTAACAGCAGTTAGGCTCTCTTGTAGTTGCTTATCAAAGGCTTCTTTGGCAGTAGCACTTACAGCAGTCTGGACAGTAGCTATATTTTTTATTTCACTTACAATGGCATTATGAGAAGCAGTCAGATTGTCATTCATCCTAATATAATTTTCCAGGACATATCCTTGTTTTACTGCCATGTCATCAACCTGTTTCTTTATATTCTCTTGATGAGTAGCCAGATATACCACTGCATTGCCTCCTTTATGGAAACAATCAGTCATTTCCTTCTTGTTTTGATTCACTTCAAATCTTATAGATTTTATGTCTTGAGCCAGATCAAATTGAAGTAATTTATGTCCTTCATCTATATATTTTTCTATAGCTTTTCTTTGTTCATCCATCTTAATTTGCAAAGCCACCAACAAAGAACTATAGTCAGCAGTTGGGGCTTGTTGTGGAACAATGGTCTGAAGTGTTTTCTTGTAGGTCTGGCTTCTTCTCTTGAAAACTTGAAGTTTTCTTTTCTTAGCTCTAGCAGCCTCTTCGTCTTCAGAATCAGATGTACTAGCAATGTCTACTCTATCCTTTGGAGTAGGTGGCAAATCCTTTGCTGCTCTTGGTAGATCCTCAGTCTCTTTTCTAGCAGTCTCCTCCTGTGATCTTACATGCTCCTCCTCAAGGTCTACTTGCTCCCCCTCAACAGCTGCTTTCTCTCCCTCAAAGTCAGTCTGTAAAAGATCAGGGAACAACTCTTCTAGTGTAAACTCATGTTGAGGTTGGACTGGAGAATCTCTGATCTCTATAGCATTATCAGCAACTGATGTGTCTTCCATGACAACATCTTGTGGTTGACTATGTATCTGAGTTGGCTGATCAACATCAAGTAATGATTCAGTCAATACTTCATCCTCAATATTTAAAATAGATTGATTAACTTCATTGATTACCTCAAAAATTTTTTGGGTAGCCATTTCACTATCTAATTGAGTTGGCTCATCCACATGTTGAGGCCCCCCCTGGAGTGGATCCATGTGAATAGGGCTAGCTGATGGTAGCTCCTCCTGCCTCTGGGCATCTTCTTATCTTGCTGGTGACTGTCCAGCATTGCCATCTTCTCCATCATCAGAACTAAAAACCACCTGCTCCTCTGAGCTACTTGAGGATTCAGGAGCCACAATGGCTTTCTTCTTCCTCTTCTTCTGAGGTGTTTCCTTTTCTGGAGTTGACATTTCCTTTGTCAACACTCTATCCCACCTTAAGATAATTCTAACATCCATTCTCCTCATATGGTTTATCTTAGATCCAACAGCTTGGTTCATCACTTCAGGAATACTTCCAGCTAAGTATAACTCATAATCCTACCCAGATTGGTCTTCTTCAGACTTTCCTTTATCTTATCAAATATTACTGCTGACCAATCAGTTTTAAGTTGGAAAATTATCCTTGTCATTAAACTAAACATGTGAGCTGATATTCTATCATGCCCTCCAGGCTTGCTCAGTATCACCTTCCCAACTACTTCAGATAAAAACTTTCCTTGTATGTTCATTCCTTTCCTATTAAAGACTGATCCAATCTTCAAGCTTGAATCAAGTCCACACCATGTCAGTGCCTCCCTTGTCTTTGATTCAGATACAACTTCCTCTTCTTTAGTTTGAGGGAGATGTAGAACTTTTCTTAGATTTTTTTGAGTGATCTTGACTTTTGCTCCATGGACTTTGGACTTAATCTTGAGTCCAGTTTCATCAAGAGTAGCTGCATTAAAGAATTCGAGGACCTCCTTCTTCCATATCTTGATTGGTTCTGAAACAAGATACTCTAACCCAGTCTCTACAACTAGGGTTACCACACCTTGGATTTCTGGTTCCGCGTCATCAAAGGCGTGTCGCACGAGCTCATAACCTTCATTGGTGTTCTCTTCTACCTTTGGTGCCATTAGGGTTTGAAGAAATTTTGAATTTAGAGAAGAGAGATGTCGACACATAAGTTTGGTCTCGAAACTATGGGGAGCGTGTCGACAAACAATGGTGAAGACCTATTTATACCTTTTTAAAATCGAAGGTGAAAAGACGCGTCAAAATACTTGAAATGTGTCGACACTGTTGAAAAGTGTCGACACTTACTTTCAATGTCTCGACAACTATGTGTCGACACAAATATAGTCGACAAAATATATGTGTCGACACTTATACATCTCAGCTCGACGATTAGTCAAAACTCTACTCAATGAATTCTGTGTAAATCCTAAGTGTCGACAACACCCTGGATGTGTCGACACCTACTATGGATGTGTCGACACTAATTCTCTGAAGTGTCGACATTGACTGTCTAGATGTGTCGACACCATTTCTCGGAAATGTCGACACCACTTGTATGTGTTGACACAAACAACTCTGTGTGTCGACACTATTTTACTTAGCTAATTTTTGAAATTATTCTAAGTTTAACATTCTTAATTCAATTTTAAAATTATTGAATTTGGTTTCATCTAGAGGCTTAGTAAACATATCAGCTAACTGATTATCTGTCTTAACATACTCTAGGGAAATGTCTCATTTTTCTACATGTTCTCTTAGAAAATGGTATTTAATTTCTATGTGCTTAGTCCTACTATGTGAGACAGGATTATTTGCAATATAAATGACACTTGTAGAATCACAAAATAAAGGTGTTCTACTTACTTGAATAACATAGTCTTCTAGCTGGTGTTGAATCCATAGAAGTTGTGCACAACAACTTCCTGCAGCCACATACTCTGACTCAGCTGTGGAGATGGCCACACTGGTCTGCTTCTTACTGCTCCATGACACCAGCCTTTCACCTAGAAATTGACAGGTTCCTGTAGTACTCTTCCTATCTTCCTTGCAGCCTGCAAAATCTGCATCTGAATAACCTGTCAGTACAAAATCTCCATTCCTAGGGTACCAAAGGCCTAGATAAGGTGTGCCCTTAAGATATCTCAAAATCCTTTTGACTGCTATCAGATGAGATTCTTTAGGGCAAGCTTGGTACCTAGCACAGACACATGTAGCATACATGATATCTGGTCTACTAGCAGTCAAATACATTAGGGAGCCAACTATCCCTCTATACAAAGTCTCATCTACAGGTTTCCCTGCATCATCTTTGCTTAGAGACATGCTTGACCCCATAGGAGTTTTCATGGTAGTGGATGATTCCATACTATACTTCTTTATTAACTCTAGAGTGAACTTAGACTGGCATATGGACAAGCCATCTTCAGTCTGTCTAACTTGGAGACCCAAGAAGAACTTAAGTTCCCCCATACTGCTCATTTCAAATTGTCCTTGCATAAGTTTTGCAAACTTTCTGCAAAGACTACTTTCTGTAGACCCAAATATTATGTCATCTACATATATTTGGACTAAGATAATCTTGCCTCTGGATTCCCTAAGGAATAGAGTCTTGTCTATTTTCTCCCTTGAGAATTTGTTCTCAATGAGGAAACTAGACAGGGTTTCATACCAAGCCCTTGGGGCTTGTTTTAACCGATACAAAACCTTCCTAAGTCTATAAACATAATCAGTTTTAATAGAATCAACAAAACCTGATGGCTGCTCTACATAGACTTCTTCCTTCAGGTTTCCATTCAGAAAAGCTGACTTAACATCCATTTGATATACCTTGAATCCTTGATATGTTGTATAGGCAAGGAACATCCTTATTGCTTCCAGTCTTGCTACTGGAGCAAAGGTTTGATCAAAATCAATACCTTCTTCCTGCCTATATCCCTTTGCAACAAGTCTAGCTTTATTCTTTATGATGATTCCATTCTCATCCAACTTGTTCCTAAAGATCCACTTAGTTCCAATAATGTTGTGGTCCTTGGGTTTAGGAACTAGCTCCCAGACCTTGCATCTTTTGAAATGATTCAGCTCCTCTTACATGACCTCAATCCAATGAGGGTCTAGGATTGCTTCTTCAAACTTCTTTGGTTCCACTTGGGATAGGAAGCTGGAGTAAAGAACTGTACTTAGATTCCTGCTCCTTGTTTGCACTCCTTGTCTAGGATCTCCAATTATTTGATTGGGTGGGTGATCCTTTAAGTGTCTATTTGCTGGAGGCAGCCCGTCTTCAGGTTGTACACCTTCAGTCTCTTCATTTAGCTGCACCTCTTGGTCTTCTTCAGCATCAGGTGTATCTTGTACTCTCCCTGGACAGCAGCCACCATCTTCCACTTGCTAACTTGCAGAAGAATCTTCTGTTAAGGTAAGCTTGTCCATATTCTCAGTTACACCTATAGAGCTGCAAACACTACTTGGCAATTCATTGTTAATGAGCCTTGCTTCATCAAAAGCTACATATACAGACTCTTCTACAACTTGAGTAATCAAGTTGTAGACCCTATAAGCCTTACTATTATTGCTGTACCCAACAAAGATCCCCTCTTGGGATTTGGCAGCAAACTTGGTTAGATAAGACTTTCCATTGTTAAGTATATAGCACTTGCAACCAAAGATCCTGAAATAGGATAAATTTGGTTTTCTGCCCTTCATAATCTCATAGGGGGTCTTCTTGTGGCTCTTGGTGATAGTAGCCATATTGATCACATGATAGACAATATTTACTGCCTCAGCCCAGAAATATTCTGGGAGAGAAGTGTCACTCAATAGGGTTCTACCAGCCTCTATCAAGGTTCTATTTTTCCTTTCTGCAATACCATTTTGCTGAGGTGTTCTTGGTGAGGAAAATTCCTGAAAAATTCCAAATTCTTCACACAGTTTTGTCATACTTTCAAACTGAAACTCAGTACCATGGTCACTTCTGATTTTGACCACTGTACTGTCCAATTCATTCTGAATTTGTTTAACAAAACTATATAAGATACTTGAGGTTTCAGATTTTTGTCTTAGGAAGAACACCCAGGAATATCTTGAATAGTCATCTACAACTACAAATGTGTAGACCTTCCTACATAGGCTGTGAACTGGCATATGACCAAAAAGATCCATATGCAAGAGGTATAGACACATCACAGAATCCTTGTTCTCAAGGCAATGAAAGGTGGATTTGGTCTGCTTGCCTTTTTGACAAGCTAAGCATATCCCATCCTTTATACACTTAACCTGAGGACCATTCCTCACTAACTCTTTGCTAAAGAGTTGGCCAATTGTCTTTTATTTAAGATGAGCCAACCTCTTGTGCCATTTAACACAATGTAAGACTTTCTCATCAGCTACAAGACAAATAGGAGAAACATTGTTCTCACATACAAAGTCAAGACAATAGACATTTCTCTTCCTATATCCTGTCAGAATGATCTTTTGATCACTTGACCTTTTGATATGACAACCATCCTTGACAAATGAGATGTCAAATCCTAAATCACTCAGCTGACTTATGCTAATGAGGTTATGTTTCAAACCCTTTACATAAGCCACTTGAGTAATTGTAATTTGGTTACTAGAAATATTACCAAAGCCTTTGATGATTCCTTTTTTTGAACCACCAAAGGTAACTTTAGGGCCATCCTTGATAGGTGTATAGTCCTTCAGCAACCCCCTAATTCCAGTCATATGCCTGGAACATCCACTGTCTAAGTACCATATAGGGGCATGGCCACTTGGACTCACCTGCAAAACAAATTACTTAACCTTAGAACCCAAATAATTCTTGGGTCCTTGGTGCAGGTTAGTCTGACCTTTAACAAAACTACCTGTAGCTCTTCTAGCAGGCAGTTTGCTACTGTCCTTGACACTTGAATTGTGCCAACAATCTAAGGCAAAGTGGCCTATCTTGGCACAACACCAGCACTCAAACATGTTCTACCTTTGTTTAGGTACAACTCTGGCTGGATTATCTACTGCAGCCTTCTTGTTTAGTGCTGGGGCTTTGCCCCTAGATTTGGACCTAGCTGTGCAGGCTGGTTTTGTAAACCCCAATCCAGTCTTACCCTTTTAAGGTACAAACTCATCTATCAAAGGTAAAACTGATTTAGGTTTAGAAAAAACTTGCTACAATCTCTCTCTCCTTCTGAAGTCTAACCTCCAGATTTCTAATTTAATCATTCTTAAATGTAATAGTACCCATCTGAATAACAGTAATGTTCTTCAGCCTGGCTATTTTATTCAGTTTCTGATCAAACAACTTGTCTGAATCAGCAGCAGCCAATTTAAGACTAGAAATCTCCTTTGCTTGAGTTTTGGCCAAGGTTTTGCTTTTCTTCAAGGCCTGCAAAAAGTCCCTATATTCATCAATTAACTGATGAATATATCCTTCAAATTCAGATCCACCCACATCACTTGATGCAGATGTATCTGATTCTGACTCAGTACTAGAAATTGAACTAGAATAACAACTTTGTACCTTACTTGGTCCATGCTGATCCTGGATTTTGTCTCTTCAGATAAATCCATCAGCCCTTTGCACTGATTGTCCTCATGCTCATAAATTGAATTCATTAGCTGCATGAACTCATCTTCTTCCTCTTCAGTAAACAATCCAATATAGGCTTCAGCTTCTGATTCTGTTTCTGAAGATGACTGATCAGTCAAACTTTTGTCTTTCTTAGCAACAAATGACTTTTCCTTTTTGCACTTAAACTGAGTCTTCTTTTTGTCAGTTGACTCCTTCCTCTTTTCTGGACAGTCAGCTACTATATGTCCCTGTCTATTGCAGCAATAGCACACAATTTTTGAAGATGTAGCTTTGCTTGGCTTGAACCTGCTTCTGTCATTCCATGATAACCTCCTTTTCTGATAGTAATCATCTTTTGGCTGAGAAGTGGTAGGCTCAGACCTCCACTGCTTCTTCTTCAGAAACTTTTGAAAATGCCTAGTAAAAGCTGCAAAGTCTTCATCACTTTCACTGCTATCTGAATTCTTGCTTTCTGAATTATCTGTCACAGCCTCAACAACTATTTGAGGTGGAGATGGAGACTTGCTTCTATACTTCCTAGTGGCTTCAGTCTTGAAGGTCACAGATCTTTCCTTGTGCTCCACTCTAGTAGTCTTCTCTTCCTCCTTTCTAGCCAATAACTGCATCTCATAAGATAACAGTTTTCCAAACAAAGTTCGAGGAGGTATGTCAGCTAGTTTGGCCACTTCCCTAATGACACAAATCTTGGTGTCCCAGTCCTTAGTCAGGGATCTTAAGAACTTGTCATTCAGCTCATAGTTGCTGAATTCTCTTCCATAAGACATCAATTCATTGACTATCCTATAGAACTTCTTGTAACATTCAGTAATGTTATCAGACTTTCCTTGTCTGAATCTTTCATATTCCTGATTTAACAAAGACTTCCTGTCTTGTCTTACTTCTTCTGATCCCTCCATGTAAACTATTAATGTGTCCCACATTTCTTTAGAGGTCTTACAATGAATTAAGTTCTGAAATGTTGCATCATCAATTGCACTAACAATAATATTCTGGGCCCTCTTGTCCATAGTGGCCAGAATGATTTCATCTTTAGTCATTTCAGAAAAGTCCTTGAGAGTTTTCTGATTTGCATCTAGAATGGATATCTTCATTGACACATATGGACCTTCTTTAACTGTAATATATATTCTTGGGTCAGATGCCTCCATAAAGAGTCTAACCCTCTCTTTCCAAATGCCAAATATCTCTTTTCTACATATTGGCAATTTCATGGACCCCAGCTCTTTGTGATTCTCACTAGAACCCATTTTCTTGATTCTTGATTGTTCAGAATCTGCCTACAGGATCTTACTCAGACTGTTATGTCCCTTTTTGAGTAACCTGACTCTGATACCACTTGAAAGAAATAGTGCCTAATCACCTAGAGGGGTGGTAAATAGGTGAACTTTATCTTTTTCAAATTTAAGGCAAAAATTCTATACATCAAATGCAATTCTACAACTATCACAACACATCAATCATAGAAGCAAACATACACAGAGTGCACACAGTATTTATAGTGGTTCCCCAAGGTCTGGGTACATCCACTTTCCCCTTCGCCTATCTAGTAGTGTACTAGATTCGGCCTAACTTCAACACTTCTCCTCAGATCCTCAGATCTTACAGCTCAGAACCCCAAACAAGTTCCTACAACTCAGAGTGTTCCCACTCCTACAACTCAGGTAAAAAGCCCTACCACTCAGTCTTCAACAAGACCTACACTCAGAGAACAAAATCTCCTACAACTCAGGCACAAGACCCTACCTCAGTATTCAATAAGACCTACACTCAGAGCACATAGTCTCCTACACTCAGCCTTTATAAAATAGGCTTACAGCTCATATCTATACAAGATCCTACAGATATTTTGATTATACAAAGTAATTAACCACAATTCTGAAGGAGAGAGATTAGTTGACTGGCTTCTTGATGAGTTCTTGGAAGAACTTGGCAGAGATCAACCTCCCTTGGCTTTCTTCAAAGCTTCTTGAATTAGAACTCAGTAGGGTTGAATCTCCTGTGAAGATGATCTTCAATCAACTTCTGTCTTGAGATTCAAATCTCAATCGGAATCTTACTTAGCAGCCTGGTTCAGCAACTGCTCTTCTTAGAAGGAGCTCTCTCTCCAACTTCTTAGATCTTCTGTTGAAGGTCTTCTTTTTTGTGTTGTTAGATCTCTTGATTAATTGTGATCCTTCTCTTATTGTGATTCCTCCTTCTCTGTTGAAGGATAAAGGTCTTTATATAGTCTTCCTCCAAGGTAACCGGCTGATCCGGTTTCTAACAACCTTCTGACGGCTCTGACAGTTGCAGTTGACTGGTTGAAATGGCAGCTGTCAAGTCATCCAGTCACTTCTTGAAATCACTATCACTGTCTGAAAGTGTCGAGACAGATAGTCATTATGTGTCGACACAAATAGACTAAGTGTCGACACAAGTAGACTAAGTGTCGACACTAGCCTTGATGGTGTCGACACAACTGCTTGTGTTGTTGTAACAGCTTCTCGACACTGCTTCTTCAGAATGTGTTGACACTGATTCTGTGTGTCGATACAAGCCTTGTGTTGAATGTGTCGACACTGGTTGAGTGTGTCGACACAAATACTTCTTCTTTAACACTTAGTTGAATTCTGCTGTGTGTCGACACAACTCTTTTGTGTCGACACATGCCTTCTTATGTTGAAACTTGCTGAGTGTCGACACATCTCCTTTGTGTCGACACATGCCTTCATGTGTTGAAACTTGCTGAGTGTCGACACATCTCCTTTGTGTCGACACATGCCTTCATTTGTTGAAACTTGCTGAGTGTCGACACATCTCCTTTGTGTCGACACATGTACTTTAACTTTGTCGAAGCTTGCTGAGTGTCGACACAGCCTCCTGGTGTCGACACAAGTACTTTAACTTTGTTGAAGTTTGCTGAGTGTCGACACAACATCCTGGTGTCTACATAAGTACTTTAACTTTGTTGAAGTTTGCGAGGTCTTGCCAACTTGGTGGCCTGAGAGCCAACTTGAACATAATGGGGTTATGTGACTTGTGTTAGAATGGGACTCGGTGAAAGTTTGACCCGCGCATATGGCTTAAATTGTCGTTGCAATGTGAGCACGGGTTAGATGGAGCCGTACCCGCTTTATGTCGTTCGGGTTAGAGAGACCTAAAGTTACATGGCACTCGCCGTTGGCATAGATGGGGGTCTTCGGTGGTCAATGGCTTAAATTGACGTGACCAATACCATGAAGAAGAATTGCTCATAGGAATGACCGTCTAAGTGGCGGTGGTGAGTCCGGAATGTTAATGGCTTTAATTGACGTAACATCGACCGGTTCACCGAGAATGTGCCCTGAGTGCACGGGACGTGTGGCCGTACGAGCCAACGTCTGTGATGAAATGGCTATGGTTATATGCATTGCTCGCTTGTGCTAATGAAATGCAGGGAAGGAGCATCGCCGCCCCGAGTTGGGGGCGGGATCGTTATAATTTGGTCAGCATTGCTGACCGTTGCTTTGTTTGCCACCGTGCGGTGGTTTGTTTGCTTGCAGGTGCAGCTGGACCAAGCGGTCAATAGCGGGCTAAAGCCCTTTTTGCGAAGCTGGCCCTCGAAGGCCCAAGTGGAAATGTTTTCTGTTTTACTCATGTATGACCGGCCTGCGTGCCGAGGTTTGTAAATCATGTATTAGTCAAGAGAAACATTCTGTAAGGCCTTAAGGCCGAATATTTGGGTATTTTTGTAATAACATTCCGGTTATCATGTTAGTGGACATTCGTGCTCTTATGCTGGGTTCTTGTTTACAACTTATTTAAACTGCTTCCGCTAGAATGCTCTGTGTAGGACGTTGAGATTGGTTGGATGGTTTCCATAAGTAACCACCCGGTCTGTCTGTGGCATATGGCGTCGGGCCCCGGCCGGACCTACTGCTATATGCTATGCGACGGATAGGGGGCGTTAGAATTTGGTATCAGACTACTGGTTTTGGTCGGGCTTGAATTGAATTCGTGGGCGAATTATTTTTAAGGGGTGGTGAGCACATTGTGTGCGTCATCGTTATAACAGTAAAAAGAACCCATGAATGTCCACTTAGGAATGAACATACTCGTGTTTGAGGAACCTGCGTGTTCCTATAATTGCTGTTTGCAATTTATTTGGTCGCTTAACGGTGTTTTGTACCACTATAGGTGACCCGAAGTGGTGTTGGGCCGTCAGAACGCCAAGTTTCTGAGGCAAGTAGTGCACCGGAGGTTGCTCCTGCAACACCTCTATCGGCTGAGAATATTCGACTGGTGGCTGAAGCGGTGTTGGCCGTGATAAATGCGCAGCCTGGGAGGCAAGCGCAGCAGCCCGCTCCTGTGATGGAGCAAGTACCTCTTCAAGAGGCTGAGCCGAGGAGGATGGAGCAAAGGGTTGTGGAACCAATAGTGCCAAGGAGGGCGACTGAGAGGCAGTTGAAGCATGTAATGAGCTTTAACCCTCCGTTATTCTCGGGGTTGGGAACCCCATCTCAGGCTGAAGACTGGCTCTCTAGGGTGAAGAGAGTCATGACAGCAACGGAGACGGAGGAGTGGCAGATGACCACCATCGCTACGTTCCTGCTGGACGGTGAAGCGAGGATGTGGTGGGAAGGTTTGGAGCTGCATCACCTGAGAGGTAGACAACTGATAGACGTTCCGATGGAAGAGTTCTCGGAATTGTTCTTAGCAAGATACCTCCCTTCTACTCAGAGGATTTCAATGGAGAATGAATTCCTGAAGTTGGTGCAGGGTGAGAGGAGCGTGGATGAATATCTCCACGAGTTTACGCGGTTGAGTCGTTATGCTAGCTCCACCATCATGGATGAGGAGCGCAAGACTAATCGTTTTTATGAAGGCTTGAGGGATGAGCTGAGATTATTACTGTCGGGGCCAATGACGCAGGGTTTCTTAACCTTGGTCAATACTGCCCGGTCCTTGGAGAAGGACATGAAGAACGTGCAGGCGAAGAAAGGCTTGGTTGATAGAAAATCTGAGTTTAAAGTGCCGACTACTTCAAAGTCCGGCTATCGGAAGTCTTTCAAGAAGCATAGGACTTCGGGTCCAGCTCCTTCTGGTGCTTCTGGGGCGACTACGAGTCGGACCCCGGGCGCGTGCTTTACTTGTGGCAAGACGGGGCATTTCGCCCGTGATTGTTGGAGCGGACGTCCTAAGTCCGAGAGGAGGCCGGGAGCCACTTATGAAGAGAAGGGAAAGGCGGTGGAGTCGACCGCATCCCACTATGCTCCGGCCCAACCAAGGGTCTACAATCTTGGCCAACAGGAGGCCATTAAACAAGCTGACGTGGTGACAGGTACGGTTTAATTTATAGCAAGTCAATTCCTTTATATGCTTGTTATGCACATGTTACCTTACCACTACTTGTTTAGGATTTGTGTTGATTTGTGAAAATCCGGCACGAGCACTCTTTGATACGGGAGCTTCACACTCCTTCTTGTCCGAAGGATTTATATTACGCATCGGAGTCCCTTCTTCGATGGCGAAGGATAAGTTGGATGTGTTGTTGCCAAATGGGTGTTCGATGCGAGCGGATAGGATCTGCGATGTTAAGATTCGTATTGGAGAGCAGGAGTTTGACCTGCGGGCGTCCTTACTTCCGTTGGTGGAGTTCGACGTCATATTTGGAATGGACTGGCTCTCGGAGCAGCAGGCCCATATAGATTGCGGTAGCAAGGAAGTCAAGCTGGGAGCAAGTCGTGAGACGACTTTTACGGGCTTAAAGGGGTCGAGCAAGACGTTGATGTCTGCTCTTCAGGTGGTGAAGGCGGTTCGTGCTGGTGCAGAACTGTTCTTTACACTAGTGGAGGTTGCAAAGCCGAAGCCCGCGATGGATTGTATTTCAGTGGTATCGGAATACCCTGATGTGTTCCCCGCAGATCTTCCTGGAGCCCCGCCTCAACGGGAGATAGATTTTACTATCGAGCTAGTGCCAGGTGCAAAGCCTGTGTCACGATCTCCGTATCGGCTAGCGCCTAAGGAAATGGCGGAGCTGAAAGTTCAACTGCAAGAGTTGTTGGAGCAAGGGTATGTGCGCCCGAGTTCTTCGCCTTGGAGCGCACCGGTCCTCTTTGTTAAGAAGAAGGACGGAAGCTTGAGGTTATGTATTGATTATCGGGAGCTAACAAGCTGACTGAGAAGAACAAGTACCCGATCCCCCGGATTGATGATCTCTTCGATCAGTTAGTCGGGTCGACGGTGTACTCGAAGTTAGATCTCAAGTCTGGGTACTATCAGCTGCGGATAAGGGAGAGTGATATCCCGAAGACAGCGTTTAGTACGAGATACGGGCATTATGAGTTTACGGTCATGCCGTTTGGGCTGACTAATGCGCCGTCAGTATTCATGGATTTGATGAACAGGACGTTCAGGGAGTACTTGGACCATTTCGTGATCGTCTTCATCGACGATATTTTGGTGTACTCGCAAAGTGAGGAAGATCACTTCAAGCATCTTCATTTGGTGTTGGAGACGCTAAGGAGAAACCAGTTGTATGCCAAGTTCTCGAAGTGCGAGTTTTGGCTATCCTCAGTGGCGTTCCTTGGGCATATAGTGAGTGGAGAGGGTATTGCGGTGGATCCGGCGAAGATTGTTGCGATACGGGAGTGGCCTGAGCTTGCTACGGTAGCAGAAGTCCGGAGCTTTTTGGGGCTTGCCGGCTATTATAGGCGCTTCGTAGAGAACTTCTCGCGGATAGCGCTACCTCTCACTACTTTGACGAGGAAGGAGCATAAGTTCGTTTGGACGCCGGAGTGCGCGCGAGCTTTTGAGGAATTGAAGTGTCGGTTGACCACGGCGCCTGTGCTGAGTTCGCCGGTGGGGACCGAAGGCTATGAGATATATAGCGATGCTTCAGGCAGCGGTTTGGGTTGCGTGCTATTGCAGCATGGCAGCGTGATAGCTTATGGCTCGAGACAGCTAAAAGTGCACGAGAGGAATTATCCGGTCCATGACTTGGAGTTAGCGGCCGTGATTTTTGCCTTGAAGCTGTGGAGACACTATTTATACGGTGTGAAGATTGACATCTACACCGATCACAAGAGCCTAAAGTATTTGATTGATCAGAAAGATCTGAATATGCGGCAGCGTAGGTGGATGGAGTTCCTGGGGGACTATACATTCAAGATCCACTACGTGCCTGGCAAAGGGAATGCGGTTGCGGACGCGTTGAGTCGCCGAGCCCCAGCTCAAGCGAATTGGCTATCAGTGCATGATGAGCGGTTGGTGCAGGAGCTGGAGGCGTTGGAGATTGTTTGTGTGGATAGACAATCTAGTGCTGAAGCAGTGCTGAATTGGACTGAAGTCCAATATGACCTGGCTGATCGGATTCGGCAGGCTTTGGATATGGATGCTCATATGAAGCAGTTCATGATAGAGGCTCTGGATGGGTCAAATTCCCAATTCGTTGTGGAGGACGGATTGCTTTGGAAAGACGGTCGTTTGTGCGTCCCAAATGTGGGCAATTTACGGGTGGAGTTGTTGTACGAGGCACACCATACCAAGTACTCGATTCACCCGGGGAGCACGAAGATGTACCGCGACGTCAAGAAACTGTTTTGGTGGCCGGGTTTGAAAAAGGATGTGGCGCTATACGTAGCGAAGTGCCAAACTTGCGCCTTGGTGAAGGCGGAGTGCCAAAAGCCGGGAGGATTTCTTAAGTCCTTGCCTATTCCGGAGTGGAAATTCGACGACATCTCTATGGACTTTGTGCACGGTTTGCCAAGGTCGCAAAAAGGGAACGACGCCATTTGGGTGGTGGTCGATCGATTAACAAAGGTGTCCTATTTTATTCCGCATAGGAAGGATGATCCGGTGGAGAAGCTGGCAAAGCTTTATGTGGATAACATAGTGCGGCTTCATGGTGTGCCCCGCAGCATCGTGAGTGACCGAGATGGGCGGTTCACGTCCAATGATTGGAGGCTGGTGCAGCAAATGTTGGGGACAAAACTGAAGTTTAGCACAGCCTTCTATCCGCAAACGGATGGGCAGACCGAGAGGGTCAATAGAACCATGGAAGACATGCTTCGCATGTGTGTCTTGGACTTTGGAAAGCAATGGGAGGACCACCTTTATTTGGTGGAGTTCGCATACAACAACAGCTACCAAGCAAGTATTCAGATGGCGCCTTTCGAGGCCCTTTATGATAGAAGATGTCGCACGCTGTTGTCTTGGTTAGAAACGGGCGAGTCAAAGTTGTATAAGCGATCGGAAGTGGAGGATGCTACTTCTTTGGTAAGGACAATTCGGGAGAGGTTGCTTATCGCTCAGGACCGGCAAGCAAAGTACTATAATGCCAAGCACAGGAACGTGGAGTTCGCTGTGGGCGATTATGTATACTTGAAGATCAAGCCGTTCAAGGGTGTCTCGCGGGTGCGGCGATTGAAAAAGCTAAGCCCGAGGTACCTTGGACCGTTCGAGGTTCTGGAGCGAGTAGGAGAAGCGGCCTATCGGCTGAAGCTTTCAGTGGAGCTAAGTGGTTTACATGTTGTATTCCATATTTCGGTGCTTCGGAAGGCGGTGCAAGAGCCTACGCAAGTGATCGCGGTCGATCAAGTGCCGGTGGATAGTGGGCTAACGACAAAAGTCAAGCCCGTGCGGATTGAGGACTCGGAGGTCAAGCGGCTACGCAATAAAGAGATCAGGATGGTCAAAGTCCGGTGGGACAATTGCGGTCGTGAGGAGCTCTCTTGGGAGCGAGAGCAGACGATGCTTGACGAATATCCGGAGTTGTTCCGCTCAGGTACAAATTTTGTTTTGTACATGTTTTTCCCTTTATGTAATTTCGTGGGCGAAATTCTTTTAAGAGGGGTAGAGTTGTAACGCCCCGAAACTCAAAGGAGCAGAGGGGAATAATTTGGGCCAGTTTGAGTTCTAGCTGCAGGCACACGGCCTAGGACACGGGCGTGTCCCAGGGCGTGTCAAGCCTGTGTCGACACTAAGGCGTGAAGTCGACACTTTGGTCTCGACATTGTGTCGAGACTGGGCACACGGCCTGCGACACGGGCGTGTCGCAGGGCGTGTCGACCCGTGTCGACACTTAGCCGTGAAGTCGACACAGTGCTTCGACGTTGTGTCGAGACATGGCACACGGCCTGCGACACGGGCGTGTCGCAGGGCGTGTCAACCCGTGTCGACACTCGTCCCGCAAAGTCGACACTTTGGTGTCGACAATGTGTCGAGACATGGCACACGGCCTGTGACACGGGCGTGTCGCAGGGCGTGTCGACCCGTGTCGACACTTAGCCGCGAAGTGTCGAGACCTTGTACACGGCCTGGAGCCCAGGCGTGTCAAGGTGACACGGGCAAGGACACGGGCGTGTCCTAGAACCCGTGCAGTGCTCGGGTTGAAAACGGGAGAAAATCATGGGGTACACGGCCAACTACACGGTCGTGTCAAGTGGAACACGGGCGTGTCAGCTCGAACACGGGCGTGTTCAATACCCGTGTGAGGTTCCAAGCGATTCGATTTTGACGGCGAATGAGGCACACGGCCCTGGACACGGGCGTGTGCCAGGCCGTGTTCGGTCCAGATTGGGCATTTCAGTCCCGAATCGAAGCCGTTCGTTTCTTTGACTGAAGATCCAACGGCTGGGGGTTGTTCCTGAAGGGATATACCCGGGTTTTGACTTAGAAAACCCTCACTTTTTCCACTTGTTCTCTCTCCAAACCCTTGGAGAAAGAAGAGCTAAGGCAAGAAGAAGAGGAGCTAGATCCGCCATTGGAGGAGCTTCGGAGCTCTGAATCGCAAGCCGACTCCGGATCCACGGAGGCAACGCAAGTGCGGTGATTTCCATCCGATTACTTTTCGATGGCGCCAAAGAGGACCGCAAGGGTAACGATCCTCATCTTGAGCATGAGTCGCTCTCTTTCTTTGCATAGGAAGCCCGCTCTCGCGAGTTTGCGGAGAGTTGGAGGCGTTCCTTCGGGTAGATATGTGAAGTCCCCGTTGTTTAGAGTCCGTATGCGAGAACGGACATAGGCATTTTGGTTGAAGCCTACCCGGACATGTAGTTCGGATCGGTGATGTTGCATTGCATAAGGCCGGAGAAGACTCCTTGCTATTGGGTGTTTTTCGGGTTTTCTACGCGGTAGATTGCAGCAGGGAGCCTTGGGGACTAACCCAAAGGTGCACCCGGAAAACTGGGCGGACATGAGGTCTTGCCAACTTGGTGGCCTGAGAGCCAACTTGAACATAACGGGGTTATGTGACTTGTGTTAGAATGGGACTCGGTGAAAGTTTGACCCGCGCATATGGCTTAAATTGTCGTTGCGATGTGAGCACGGGTTAGATGGAGCCGTACCCGCTTTATGTCGTTCGGGTTAGAGAGACCTAAAGTTACATGGCACTCGCCGTTGGCATAGATGGGGGTCTTCGGTGGTCAATGGCTTAAATTGACGTGACCAATACCATGAAGACGAATTGCTCATAGGAATGACCGTCTAAGTGGCGGTGGTGAGTCCGGAATGTTAATGGCTTTAATTGACGTAACATCGACCGGTTCACCGAGAATGTGCCCTGAGTGCACGGGACGTGTGGCCGTACGAGCCAACGTCTGTGATGAAATGGCTATGGTTATATGCATTGCTCGCTTGTGCTAATGAAATGCAGGGAAGGAGCATCGCCGCCCCGAGTTGGGGGCGGGATCGTTATAATTTGGTCAGCATTGCTGACCGTTGCTTTGTTTGCCACCGTGCGGTGGTTTCTTTGCTTGCAGGTGCAGCTGGACCAAGCGGTCAATAGCGGGCTAAAGCCCTTTTTGCGAAGCTAGCCCTCGAAGGCCCAAGTGGAAATGTTTTCTGTTTTACTCATGTATGACCGGCCTGCGTGCCGAGGTTTGTAAATCATGTATTAGTCAAGAGAAACATTCTGTAAGGCCTTAAGGCCGAATATTTGGGTATTTTTGTAATAACATTCCGGTTATCATGTTAGTGGACATTCGTGCTCTTATGCTGGGTTCTTGTTTACAACTTATTTAAACTGCTTCCGCTAGAATGCTCTGTGTAGGACGTTGAGATTGGTTGGATGGTTTCCATAAGTAACCACCCGGTCTGTCTGTGGCATATGGCGTCGGGCCCCGGCCGGACCTACTGCTATATGCTTTACGACGGATAGGGGGCGTTACATATAGCCTTCAGGATGATATCTCATATGAGGTATTATCCACTCAGTATAAGGTTTAAACCTCTGAGATGTAGGACCTCTAGGATTGAAGTTTGATTTACCTTTGAAAGATTTTTCAAAACTCTGAGCTCTGTTCGACAATCTCTGAGCTGAGTTCGACGATCTTGGGTCAGATCGTCGAGCTCCGTTCGAAGATCGACTATGCCAGAGTTCAGGGTTCAGAAATCGTCGACCTGAGTTCGACGATTCAGCCTGAGATCATTGAGCTCCATTCGGCGATCGTCGAGCTCCGTTCGACGTTTTTTGTTGAACTTTTGTTTACTTAGGTAAATCAGAATTCTTCCTAGCCACCTCTACAACTCCCTTACCTTTATCGGAGATAAACTTGATTGAGGTTGTTAATACTATAGGTTGGCTGGATGAAGCACCCAAGCCCATTATACTATTGAATCTTGAGTTCACTGTGCTTGTGATGTCCATTAGTTTGATACTTCTCCCATTGAGGGATTCTTCAAACTTCTTGGCCTCTGATAGTTCACTTTTCAGTGAGACTATCTGCTCCCTACAACATTCCAACTCCTCAGAGAGTTTGAGGTTATCTGATTTTAAGGTACTTTGTTCAGACAATTGATTTCTGAGAGAAATAATTTCTTTCTCAGATTTTAATAGATCTAAACACAGTGCCTTAAATTCACATTTGAAGTCCTCTGAATTAAAATCAAATGAGTCTATTACCTGATCTCTTTAGATTGAGTTTCTGATTCAGACTCTGACTCTTGTTATGCATCAGTATTGTGTTGAGAGGCATTGATAGCCATCATGTAGAACTCCTTTTCTTCAACGTCATCTTCATCATCACTTGAGCTGGATGAAGTTTCTGATTTTTCTTCGGTTTCACTCCAGGTTTCAGCTACAAACCCCTTCCTGGTATGTTTGTTCTTGCTGGAGGAGGGTTTGTCATTGCTGTTTTTCTTGAAGTCTTTGTCTCTTCTCCTTTCTTTCTTGTCCTTCTTGTCCTTATTTTGATTTTTTGGACAGTCAGACACAATGTGGCCTGGTTTACTGCATCCAAAACAAATAATTTCTTTGTTATCGGACTTATCATACATTGACTTTTCATGCCCTCTGAATGACTTTTTCCTGAAGTCCTTCCTGGCCATTTTATAAAACCTTTTGGCCAGTAAGCTTAGCAGCTCTTCATTGTCTGTGACCTTGTCTTCAGGCTGATCCTCAATAGCTTTGAATGCTGTTGATTTCTCTTTTCTGATTGCTGGTAAAGCAGCCTTCTGCTCTTCTTCTCTGTTCTTAATGAGCAGCTCATAAGACTTGAACTTGCCCAAAAGAGCCTCAGTAGTGATCTCATTTAGGCTTCTGGCATCCTTGATTGGCCAGATCCTTGAGTCCCAAGTGCTGGGGAAGCACATTAGGATTTTGTCATTGAGTTCAGTCAATGAGATCTCCTTGTCCAATTTTTTCAGTTCATTGACTATAAGACCGAGTCTGTTATAAATATCAACAACTGACTCAGTTTCTCCTTTCTTAAAGTTCTCATACTGAGTTATGAGGTGGGATCTTCTATCCTTCCTTTCATCTGCAGATCCTGACACTATTTCAGATAGTTTGTCCCATATCTCTTTTGCTGAGTTACATTCAGCTACTTTTTGAAATATTTCATCAGACATGGTTTGTGCCAAAATGTTCATTGCTTTGGCATCTGCAACTTTCCATTTTTTTATTTCTGCATCTGTTCCTGAAGGAGGTGGAACAGCACTTGTACTTGTATTTGCTGGGGGTCTTGGACACACTATCAAAATAGAATTAAAGATATCTTCATCAATAAAATTCATGTACAATCTTATCATTGCCTTCCAAAGTGCAAATTTAGATAGATTGCACACTGGAGGTCTGGTGCTAGCATAATCTTTGTTCTGTGCTATGGTTTTATATAAGGATAAATATAATACAAATAATAAAAAATAACCCTCTATAAAGGATTGATCTTATCAGAGATCTTTTGGTTCAGGTGTTAGCCTGTAGGATAATTTAACCAACCTCGCACTGATACCAATTGAAAGTGGGGATAAGATCTACCTTAACTCTAGAGGGGGTGGGGGTGGGTGAATAGAGTTTATTAAAATAATTTTCAAGTTAAAAAGCTATTTTACAGTGGAAGACTTAATTTAAATATATGTGTAAGGTGCTTGCAGTAAATAAAAAAACTGTGAAAACAAGAAATAAAAACACAGCACATAGCAAACAAGATGTAGCAACCAGAAGACACAAGTAGCTATAGTGGTTCCCCAATCAATCTGGGTACATCCACTCTTCTACCACCATAGGTAGGAATCCACTGCAAGATGAGTTGATCAGGTGTCCTGGGCACCAATGAGCTTTTGATAAGGTGCTCAAAAACCAAAACAGATTTTTTGATCAGCTGTCTTGCCACCACTGAGTTTTGACAAGGTATCAGAAACTAGCACAAAATTTTTGAAGGGAGTTTTGAGAAACCCTTTTACAGCAGAAAAAGAAAGATGTAAGATGTTCTTCTCTGTCAACAATCAGAGAGAAGACTAGTGGATGATGTTGTCAAAGCTCCCCGTGAGATCTGGAAGTTGTTCAGGAAAAGAAGCTTTGCAGTAGGGTGATAGGCCTTCAGTAGATGAGGTCTCCAACAAAGGATGATTCCAGCAGTTGCTGAAATGTGTAGTGTCTGGAGTCTTGATGGATGAGGCCTTTGAACACTTGAGTCAAAAGAGATCTAGAAAATCTTCTTTTCTGTATGTTGATCTCCTTCAGTGGTGAGTGTTCTGAATGAATTCTGTTTGTGTGTGTCTGTCTGTGACTATTCTTTTTCTGTGTATGACTGTTAGGAGTAGTAGAATAATATGCTCTTTTATTCCCTTAGATCTGAAAAGAATGAAATGATTCTCTGTCTCCAAGATAGCCGTTAGCCACTCATTAATGACTTCCTTAAATGAATTTTGTCTCTGGAGGAAAGTCCTAGAAAACATTCCTTTAAATCTCCCTTGAAACTTGCTCCAGATTAATAGAAACAGCTACAAGATCCTTGGAATAAATGCTGGGAATAAATAAGATAGAATTCCATAACTGTCTGAATTTGAATCTAGAGAATCATCGATCTCTCCAGAAAATCATCGACCTAAGCTCAACTATCGTCGACCTGAGCTCAGAGACTGGAACTAGACTGGAAACTGAAATCATCGATCTGAGCTCAACTATCGTCGACTTGAGCTCAGAGATTGGGAAAACAGCTAGAGACAGAAACGCCGATCTGAGCTCGAAGGTCGTCGAACGGAGTTCGACGACTCGTCGAACTGAGCTCAGAGATAGTCGAACGGAGTTCGACGACTCGTCGACCTGAGCTCGACGAAAATCACTTAGTCTCCTGAAATAGAATATCTGATCTGAGGGTCTTGGGGGCAGCTTTCAGGCCTAAATTCTAACCCTTAGACTCAATCTAATTGATCTTTAAAAACTATACAAGGAGGTCAAAGCAAATTTCCTAAGGACAGAGTGATCCTTGCCCAAATCAGTAATAGGGTGTTCCAACATAGCCCTTGGAACTACAGCTTCAGGATGTAACTTCATATAATCATCAACATTGAAAAATTTGTTAGTCTTAGCAAACCTGTTAAGTTCTTCCTTTCTGTACTTGGACATTGTAGTATATTCAGATGGATCTTTTCCTTCAGCTCTTGCTTTGTTGATCATAGATTGGCCAACCAATTCCTGGAATCTGGCCATCCTAGCAGTTGTAGCTGTCTCAGGATCTTCAAAGGGTACAAGAGGGAAAGCAGGTTTCTTGGGGCTTTCAACCTTTTGATGTTCAGTGAATTGTTGCTGTTGGTGTTATTGATGTGCTGTTTGCCAGATGAATAATGCCTTTGCTGGCTGCTTCCTGAAGAGGAGGACCTACCCTGATGTCTTTGATAGGTTTGAAACTGGGTAGTCCTCTGAGTTGAAGAACTGGAAGCACCAGCAGCAGGTGGAGGAGGAGGAGGATCCTTTCTGTATCTTTGAGGAGGTGGGGAATATCTCCTGCCTTTCTTCCTTTTCTTTCTGTTGATTTTTGGACATCCACATCCATGCTGGCATGCCCTTATAGGGTGTGATCTTCTGGAGTATATAGTATGGAGTGTCATTTGCTGGATTTGGTTTTGGGGCAGGCGGTGGAGGAGCTTTCCTCTTCTTAAATACTTTCTTTTTCTTAGGCTCATCATATGAGTCCTCTTTATCATCATCCTCATCATTAAAATCTTGAGGAGAATCATATAAGGCATCAATGGCATTTAATACTGATTTATCAATTGGCTTTTCAGCCTGAGTAGGAGCTGGAGGAGGAGCTGGAGAAGGAGCTGAAGCTGGAACATGAGGGATATACATAACAGTGCTTTCAGCCACTGTTTTATTTTCTTCTTCTATATCTGCTATGATCAGTGCATCAAGATCAGACATTGGTGAATCATCCATTATGAAGGTAGGAGCAGAACTATCTTTTGGAGGGGATGAAATAATGGTCGGATCAGCTCTGGGTGGAGATGGCAGGACAAGAGCATTTGGAATTGTAAAAGTAGCCTTAAGTTGCATGACAACCTTCGGGATTATGGGAGAGGTGTAAGGGACTATAGCCAAAGATGGCTTGATGCTGTACTCTGGAAGATTATTAAAATAAGCTGTATAAAAACTGCTCAATAAATTTAAAAGATCAACTGTGGGATTTATAATATAATCACCAGCAGTATCTATTTCAGCCAAAACAGGCTCATCCATCTCAGTATCTGATTCTATTAAGTCTATGATTGCAGAAGGATCTGGTATATCTTCAGAAGAGTCAGTCATAAAGGAATCAAACTCCGCTACTGATTTTGCTTCTGCTCCTTCTTTTGCTACTTCTGCTGCTGCTTCAAACTCTACTGCTGCTACTGTTACTGCAGCTTCTTCATCATGAAGCATCTCCCCCTGACTGGCTGCAGAGGGTCCTGGAGCCAGTCCCTCAGAAGAAGGGACAGGAGATAGAGCCGCAACTTGGGCAGATAGAGTTGGGTAGAAGCAGTTAGAGGAGCTAGAGCTTTATTTAAAAGAATTTGAAGAGTGGGAGAGATGAATGCAAGTAAATCTTTAGCAATATTAGTGAAGTTTAAATAGAGAGATTCTGGAGCAGTGGAGGATTAGGGATTATGATGACAACAACTGAAGCAAATATAAAATGCACTAGACATGTCTGTATGTGTGTAGTCAGGTGCAGAAGAGGGAAGGTCTGTTTGGACTAGGAAAGGGAAGGGGACAGAGGGAGGAGCTGTTGTAGAGGGTTGAATTTGTGGTGTGGGGATGGGTTCTTTATGTGGGGATGATGGGGGAATCACGAGATTGAATGTGTGTGAGGAGATAAAGGTGTTAGGATCTGTGATAGTTAAGTGAGGTGGAAGGGGGGATTGAGGTGGGGATGGTTGTGGTGATTGGGAAGGAGGGGGTTGTCGGGATCCCTGTATGGGGGAAGAGGAGATTTCAGTGATAGCTATTTGTGGAGAATTTGCAGGAGAGGGAGCTGGAGTAGGAATATGAACTGGTTGTTGTGGTTGTTGTTGTTGTTGAAGAGAAGGAATGTTGGAAGAGGAGGGAGCTGCTTTTGAGGGTGAGGGAGAGGATATTACAGCCCTTGTACTTTCAGAAGGCCTGGAGGAAGAGGATGGAGCCTTGGAGGGCTTAGTAATGGTCCTCTCCCACTTGCCAAAGAGGTCACAGGTGAGCCTCTTAGAGGCATTGATGAATATGGTCGGGGAGACCAGTGATTCAGCAGCCTTCTCCTTCAGGAAGATTCCCAGAATTCTTCCAAAATAGACCTCCTTTTTATTGTTTTCCTTCTTAATCAGCTCAAACAGAATCTGAGCCCAGTTCACCTTCTTCTTGTTTACCACAACACACATTACCAGGAATTGGTGCCTGGTTATGTAAACATGTGCAGTGTGTTTGCCCAGCAACACTTTTTCCACAATGTTTGCTAGAAATTTGAACTCGGCAGACAGGTGTTTTTTCAGCAATTTATTTGGGGTTTCTCCAGTATACCACATCATACTCAACATCACATCAAATTCCTCATTATCAATTTCTAACTCTTCTTCACTGTTAATTAATTCAAAAATTTCTGTGAGAACGACGGGAGTAAGTGGAATAGCATTACCAGAGATTGTACCAGTCATAGAGTTCTCATCTGTGGTAGAAAAAGTATAGACACACTCTCTGATCTCAGCACCAAATATCTTGATCCTGGTAGACAGCAGATTCTTCAACTGCTATTCTTCAAGGAGTTGCAGGATGTACAGAAAGATAGGGTCTGAATGTTGAAAAGATTCAAAGTCGACATCAAATCCTGTGTCAAATTTCATTACCGCAAGACTTCCTGCTGGAATCACCATTAGTTCACTTGCAAGAGAAGAACGATGATCAAGGGCAAGAGAACTGAAAGCGCAGGACGGAGGTCGAAGAAAACCTAGATATAAGATTTTCCGGAATATGAATTGACAAACTCCATTCAACAAAAAATAAATAATTCTTCGATCTGAGATCGACGAAATAATTTGTAGTTAAATAATTCGTCGAGCTCAGGCTGAAGATTTGAAAACATTTCATCGAGCTCCGTTCGATGAAAGTTTTCTGAAGTAGATTCGTCGATCTCCGTTCGATGAAAACAACTTCACTCACAGAGAGTTCGTCGATCACCGTTTGACGAATATCTCAAGAACTTTTCCCAGTTCGTTAAGCTCTGTTCGACGAACTTTGAAGAATTCATCAAGTGCAGACAGAAGTTAAATCAAAGCTTCTCCATTGATCATGCCCAGCTGATTTATAAAGAACAAGTGATTCCTTTCATCCAAGTGTTTGGCAACCTTCGAAGAAAACATAGCCCTTGGAACTACACACTCTCTAATGAAATGATGCCTAATGTCTATATGCTTAGTCTTACTGTGATGGACTGGATTCTGTGCTATGGATATAGAGCTTGTGTTATCACATAGTACAGTTGAATTATTTAAGTTGAAACCATACTCTAGGAGTTGGTTTTGAATCCACAACATCTGTGAACAACAACTGCCAGCTGCAATGTATTCTGCTTCAGTAGTTGATGTGGACACAGATGATTGTTTCTTGCAGAACCAAGACACTAGTCTCATACCAAGGAACTGACAAGTTCCCGAGGTACTTTTCCTGTCTACCCTAAATCCAGTAAATTCAGCATCTGAATATCCAGTTTAATCAAATTCTAACTAAGTAGGATACCAAAGGCCTAGACTAGGACAACTCTTTATATATCTCAAAATTGTTTTTAGAAAAATTAGGTGAGATTCTTTAGGGTTCACTTGGAACCTAGCACAAAGACATGTGACAAACATTATATCAGGTCTGCTAGCTGTAAGATATAATAGGGACCCAACAATGCCCCTATATAGTTTCTGATCAATTGGTTTCCCATGTTCATTAGTATCTATTACAACATTAGTAGCCATAGGTGTTTTCTTAGCTGAGGCATCAGCCATCCCAATCTTTTTAAGAAGCTCTTTAGCATATTTAGCCTGGGAGATGAAGATGCCACCAGGTAGCTGCTTCACTTGGAGACCAAGGATGTAGGAGAGCTCACCCATGATACTCATCTCAAACTTAGAATGCATGAGGTCAAAAAACCTCTTGCATAGTTTAGAGTCAGTAGACCCAAATATGATGTCATCCACATAGATTTGTACTAACAAGATTTTATCCTTATGGTGTCTAGTGAATAATGTTTTATCTATTATGCCTCTAGTGAATTCATGCTCTATCAGAAAGCTAGCTAAGGTCTCATACTAAGCTCTTGGCTCTTGCTTTAGACCATAGAGAGCTTTATGCAATCTAAATACATAAGAAGGATGGGTTGGAGAGACAAAACCTGGAGGTTGTTCAACATAAACCTCTTCTTTTAGTACTCCATTTAGAAAGGCACTTTTCACATCCATCTGGTAGACTTTAAACTTCTTGTAGGTAGCATATGTAAGGAAGATTCTGATTTCTTCTAACCTTGCAACTGGTGCAAAGGTTTGATCATAGTCTATGCCTTCTTCTTGCCCATATCCTTGAGCAACAAGCCTAGCCTTGTTCCTCACAATTGCACCTTGGGCATCTAGTTTGTTTCTATATACCCATTTGGTTCCAATGACTGGTTAGTCTTTGGGTCTTGGAACCAAATCCCAAACTCTACATCTCTCAAACTGATTGAGTTCCTCTTGTATTGTAATGATCCAGTAGGGATCTTGCTCAACATCTTTTATGGATTGAGGTTCAACTTGAGAGAGAAAATAGGCATGCATCACATCTTGGTTGAGTTGATGCCTTGTTTGTACACCTACTATTAAATCTCCAATCACTTGGAATCTAGAGTGATCCCTTAGTGTGACAAGATCAGTAGGTTTAGTTAGTTCAGCAACAACATTTGGATTTAATTCATCTTGTAGAATTATGCTTGTTGTTGAATGAGGTTCAGCCTCTTCCAAAGATTCATCTTCACTATCTTCAACAACTTATGGAGGAGAGGGTGCTATAGCTTCTTGTGGAAGGTTTAATTCACCCATTTTATCACACAAGTGAGGTACCTGCAAAGTGTTACTGGTAGAAATCTCTTTCTCCTTATAAGACAAGTTAATTTCATCAAAGGTTACATGTATAGATTCTTCGATTTTCAAAGAGGATTTGTTAAATATCCTATAAGCTTTGCTTACTTGGGAATATCCTAGAAAAATTCCCTCTTCATCCTTAGCTTCAAACTTTCTAATGTATTTCTTGTTATTATTATGTACATAGCATACACATCCAAATACTTTAAAATAGGTGATTTTAGGTTTCTTCCTTTTAAGTAATTCATAGGGAGTCCTATTCTTAAGCTTATGTATCAAACTTCTGTTTAGTACATAATTTGCTGTGCGTACAGCATCTGCCCAAAAGGATAGTGGCATGTAAGCATCTGCAAGTAATGTGCCTGCAACTTCAATCAAGGTTCTATTCTTCCTTTCAGCTACCCCATTTTGTTGGGGAGTTCTAGGAGCTGAGAAGTAGTGCCTGATACCTTCCTTCTCACAGAACTCATGCATAAGAAGAGACTCAAACTCTGTACCATGATCACTTCTGCTCAATGCAACATGAGTAGAGTACTCAATCTGTGTGGTCCTGAGAAAATCTGTAAGAACTTTAAAGGTATCTGACTTAGATCTTAGAAAGAACACCCAAGTGAATCTTGAGAAGTCATCTACAATGACTAGAGTATAGGATTTCCATCCTAGGCTTTGTACAACAATAGTTCCAAATAGGTCCATGTGTAGCAAGTACAAAATCCTAGGTGAATCACTATTATTAATTGATTTAAAACTAGATTTAGTTTGCTTGCCTAGTTGACAAGCCCTGCAAAGGTCTTCCTTCTTGTAGTGACCAGAAGGTAAGCCTCTTACAAGACTGTCTTTATATAGCCTAGCAATATTTTTCATGTTTACATGTCCTAGTCTTTTATGACATAATTCATTTTGGTTGCAAACAATATTAAGCAGACAAATATCTGAATTGGCAGAACGAAAATCTACTATGTATACGTTACCTTGTCTATTTCCAATTAAAATATTTTGTTTTTCTTTATTAGAGATAATACATGATGTAGAGTTAAAGTGTACCTGATAACCTTCATCACATAATTGGCTGATAGAGATGAGGTTATACTTGAGTCCTTTTACATAAGTCACCTTCTTGAATGTGACTGCTCCAATCCTTACTTCTCCATAGCCTTCAGACTGACCACACTTTGAATCACCAAAGATTACCTTTGGTCCCAGCTTGGACTTGTAATTGTATAAGTTGTCCTTGCTACCAGTCATGTGCTTGGAGCATCCACTGTCCAGATACCATAGTTGACTAACAACTGGATAACTCTTCAGCTGCAGAGAAAGTAATTAATTGTTCTTGACTCAGGTTACCTTGGGTCCTTTGTTTTGCTGATAGGAAAATCTTGAAATCACAAAAAATTCTGGTTCTGATTTATATCCTAATGGGTGATATTTTCTAGGTGGAATTATCCAATCAGCAAGTGGGTTAAATGGTTTCCTAGTTTGATTAGGGTTACTGTTATAGTTATAATTTTTAGTAAGTCTGACTGGGTTCGACGAAATGTTGTGAGTTCGTCGACCAGAGTTCGACGAAATGGGATGAGATCGTCGATCTCTGCTCAGAGAATGAACATAGTCATTTTCTGTGCCCCAAGTTCGTCGACCTCTGCTCGATGAACCACACACAGTCTGTCACTTGCTTTAAGATGAATGATTATTATATAGATTTGCGTTCAGCGTTCGTCAACTTTTGTTTGACGAACTTGCCACATTTCGTCGATCTGAGTTCGACGAAAGCTGCTGAACATTATTCTGCATATTAATTTTCTTGTCCTTTCTTCTTTCCTTATTTTTGAGTTTAATTTCAAGTTGATTGAGATTGTTACTATCTATTTTTTCTTTACTCTTAGCAGCTACAAATTTTATGGGGGTTGTTAATATGTTTTTCTTGAGAATGGGGGGGGGGGGGTAAACTTGATGAAGCACCCAAGCCTAGTTTGCCATTTAGTCTGGCATTGACTGTGCTTGTGATGTCCACCAGCTTAAGGCTTCTCCCGTTGAGAGATTCCTCAAGTTGTTTGGCCTTACATAGCTCTGTTTTTAAGGAGTTAATTTGTTCATTAGCTAGATTTAATTTTTCCTTTAACCTAGTGTTTTCAGCAATCAGAGTTTCCTGATTAGCTAACGTTTCCTTAAGTATTTTGATTTCCTTTTCAGAATTTATTAAATCAATACACATAGTTTTAAATTCAAATTTGAAAGCATCAGAATTATAGTCAAAAGATAAAAGTACCTGATCAGCTTCTGTCTCTGAAGCGTTTTCATTGTCAGAATCTTCTTCTTCTGATTGACTTCTGCAGGCATCAATTGCAATGAGGCATAATTCCTTGGCCCTTTCCTTTTCTTAATCTTCACTGGAGCTGGAGGATGTGGATTCATCCTCAGTTTCACTCTAGGATTCAGCTACAAAGCCTTTCTCCTTCTTCTTGTATTTGCTGGAGGAAGGTCTTGAACTTTGTTGTCTTCTTGTATCCTTCTCTCTTCTTTTCTCTTTATTCTGATTCTCTGGACACTCTGAGATGAAGTGTTCTGGTTTCCTGCAGCCAAAGCAAACTACCTCTTTAGTAGGGGTTTTGTCATACCTTTGCTTGTCATCCTGCCTGGATGACTTTCTTCTAAAGTCCTTCCTTGTCATCTTGTAACATCTTTTGGCTAGGAGAATCATTAACTCTTCATTCACTATTGAGGCTTAGAATTCTTCAACAACCTTGAATGCCAGGTTGTGTTCCTTCCTGGCTGGTGGAGGTGTCCTTTGCTCTGCTGCTTCTCTGGATTTAATGAGCTGCTCATAGGACTTGAGCTTTCCCAAAAGAGATTTTGTGGAAATCTCATTTAAGATTCTGGCCTCCTTGATTGGCCAGATCCTTGAATCCCATGAGCTTGGGAAGCACATGAGGATTTTGCCATTCACCTCAGTGAGGGTGATGTTCTTGTCCAAGGTTTTTGTTGGGTACATTGGTGTAAATGTACCTAATTTGAAGAAGTCTCACCCTACTCAATGATATACATCAAAATGTATTTGATGTATTTTGAGTTGCCTTGTGTAGGTTAAGTATTTGCAGGGAAAGCTAAAAAGTTTCTAAGTCCATGTGTCGACACCCAGAAGGAAAGTGTCGACACTTAAGAAGACTTATGTCGACACCCAGACAAGCAGTGTCGACACTTGGAGTAATTGTGTCGACACCAGGGATGCAGAGTCGACACCAGACAGAAAGTGTCGACACATGAAGGCTGTATCGACACTCAATGAAGAAAAGTCCAGTGAAGCTGTGTCGACAATTAGAAGCAGTGTCGACACCCAGAGGAACTGTGTCTACATCAGAAAGTGTCGACACTTCGAGGCTGTGTCGACACTCAGCAAATTTCAGCAGAGTCTAAGTATATGTGTCGACATAATAAAGAATGTGTCGACACTCAGCAGAAGACTCAACACATGAAGAAAGTGTCGACACAATGAAGAATGTGTCGACACACAACAGAAGACTAAATACATGAAGAAAGTGTCAACACTAGGAGGCTGTGTCGACACTCAGTAAAGTTCAACAAAAATTCTAAGTACAAGTGTCGACACAAAGGAGATGTGTCGACACTCAGCCAAAGTCTCAACAGAAGAAGAATGTGTCGACACAAGGAGCGGTGTCGACACTCAGCAAGTATCAACACAGAAGACATGTGTCGACACCAAGAAGATGTGTCGACACTTAACAAGTTCAACACATGAAGATGTGTCGACACAAAGGAGTAGTGTCGACACTTACAAGAAATAAACTAAAGTACTGAAGAACAAGAAGTTGTGTCGACACACAATATCAGTGTCGACACATGATGAAGAAGCTGTGTCGAGAAGTAAATTCTACAACACAAGGAGTTGTGTCGACACCTTGAAGGCTAGTGTCGACACTTAGTCTACTTGTGTCGACACTTAGTCAATAAGTGTCGACACTTAAAGACAGACTGTCTCGACACTTTCAGATAGTTACAGATATTTCAAGAGCTGACTGGATGACTTGATAGCTGCCATTCCAGCCGGTCTACTGTACCTGTCAGAGTTGTCAAAAAGCTGTTAGGAACCGGATCAGCCGGTCACCATGAAGAAGGCCTATATATATAGGCTTATACTATCAACAGAAACAGATGATCAAGAGATTGAAAAAGAGAAGAAGATCTAGCTATTCATTGAAGAATCATTGGAAGTGAAGATCTAAGTAGTTGGAGAGAGAGAGCTCCATCCAAGTAGACAGCCGTTGGAACCAGGCTGTGAAGAAGGGTTCAGACCTAGTTCTGAATCTTAAGTTACAGTGATTGAAGATCAGGTGCAGAGAATCAATCCTATTGTGTTTTACATTCAAGAAGCTTTGAAGAAAGCCAAGTGAGGTTGATCTCAGCAGAGTTCTTCCAAGAACTCATCAAGAACCTGTCAACTCATCTCTCTTTTCCTGAGTTGTAGGTATATACTTTGTATTCTATATTTCTTGTAGGATCCTTAGGGATCTGAGTTGTAAGCCTGAAATTATAAAGGCTGAGTGGTAGGGCCTGTATGCCTGAGTGTAGGAGATCCATATCTCTGAGTGTAGGCCTGTTGTGGCTGAGTGTAGGCCTTGTGGCTGAGTGTAGGTCTTTGGAGAAGACTGAGTTGTAGGGCCTTGGGCCTGAGCTGTAGGAACCTGTTTGGGGTTCTGAGTGTAAGATCTGTGGATCTGAGATAGTGGAGGAGTTTGGCCGAATCTAGTACACTACTAGATAGGCAAAGGGGGAAAGTGGATGTACCCAAACCTTGGGGAACCACTATAAATCTGTGTGTTCACTGTGTGCATGTTTGATTCTGTGATTGCTGATTGATTTCTGTGAAGTAGTAATTATAACTCTGTGATATAATCTGCAATCTGCCTAAAAAGTTTAAAAAGATTTAGTCACCTATTCACCCCCCTCTAGGTGATTAGGTACAATTTCTTTCAAGTGGTATCAAAGCCAGGTTACTCAAAAAGGACTTAACTGTCTGAGTAGATCCTGTTGGCAGATTCAGTATAGGTAAAGTGCAGAATCAAGAAAATCAAGAAACATGGGTTCAACAGAGAATCATAAGGAACTTGGATCCATGAAGTTGCCCATTTGCAGAAAAGAGATTTTTGGCATCTGGAAAGAAAGGGTGAGACTATTTATGGAAGCCTCAGACCCTAGAATTTACATCACAGTTAAAGAAGGGCCATATGTGCCTATGAAGGTTTCAGTCCTGGATGCAAATCAGAGAACACCTAAGGACTTCTCTGAAATGACAAAAGATGAGATAATTCTAGCCACAATGGACAAGAGGGCTCAGAATATCATTTTGAGTGCCATAGATGATGCTACCTTTCAGAACTTGATACACTGTAAGACATCTAAGGAGATGTGGGATACTCTTATAGTGTACATGGAGAGTTCAGAAGAAGTGAGACAGGACAGAAAGTCTTTGTTAAACCAAGAATATGAAAGTTTCAGGCAAGGTAGGTCTGATAGCATAACAGAATGCTATAAGAAATTCTATAGGATTGTAAATGAGCTAATGTCCTATGGAAGAGATTTCAGTAATTATGAGCTAAATGATAAGTTCTTGAGGTCCCTAACAAAGGATTGGGACACCAAGATCTATGCCATAAGGGAAATGGCCAAGTTAGCAGATATCCCTCCTCCAACATTGTTTGGAAAATTGCTATCCTATGAGATGCAGTTGATGGTGAGGAAAGAAGAGGAGAAGACTACAAGAAGTGAGCATAAAGAAAGGACAGTGGCATTCAAGACAGAAGCCACCAGAAAATACAGAAGTAAGTCTCCATCTCCACCTCCAAAAGTGGCTGAGACTGAGTCAGATAATTCAGAAAGCAGAAAGTCTGAAAGCAGTGAAAGTGATGAGGACTTTGCAGCATTCACAAGACACTTTCAGAAGTTTCTAAAGAAGAAACAGTGGAGGACAAAGCCATGCACTTCTCAGGGAAAAGATGACTATTATCAAAACAAGAAGTCATCAAAGAAAGACAGGAGAAAGCCCAACTCAAGCGAAGCAACTTTATCAAAAATTGTATGCTATTGCTGTAACAGACAAGGACATGTCATTGCTGACTGTCCAGAGAAAAGGAAAGAGTCTAATGATAAGAAGAAGACTCAATTCAAGGGCAAGAAGGAAAGGTCCTTTGTTGCCAAGAAGGACAAAAGCCTGTCAGACATATCTTCTTCAGAAACTGAGTCAGAAGCTAAAGCATACATAAGACTGTTTGCTGAAGAAGAGGAAGAGGAGTTCATCCAGATAATGAACTCTATATATGAGCAAGAGGACATTCAGTGCAAAGGACTGATGGCCTTAACAGAAGGTGACAAAATCCAGGATCAGCCTGGACCTAGTAAGGCACAAAATTGTTCTTTAAGTTCAATTTCTAGTGCTAGTTCAGATTCAGTTACATCAGCATCAAGTGATGCCAGTGGATCTGAATCTGAAGGGGTTGTTCATCAGTTGATTGATGAATATAGAGTTCTGTTGCAAGCATTTAAGAAAAGCAAATCATTGGCCAAGAGTCAGGCTAAGGAGATTGCAAGTCTCAAAGTGGCTGCAACTGATTTTGAGAAGCTGATTGATCAAAAGTTAAATGAAATAGCCAGACTGAAGAACATAACTGTTATTCAGATGGGTACTATAGCTTTTAAGAATGATCAAATCAGAAATCTGGAGATTAGTCTTCAGAAGGAGAGAGATATAGTTGCTAGGTTTTCTAAACCAAAGTCTGTTCTACCTTTGATTGATGAGTTTATACCTCATAATGGTAAAGCTGGACTGTGGTTTACTAAACCTGCTAGGACTGTTCAGTACAAGTCTAAGGGCAAAGCCCCAGCTCTCAACAAGTCTGCTGTAGATAGAACAGCTAGGATTATACCTAAGCAAAGGTACAATAGATTTGAGTGCTGGTGCTGTGGCAAGGTAGGCCACTTTGCCATAGACTGTTGGCATAATTCTAATGCCAAGTTGAGTAGTAAACTGCCTGTTGGAAGATTACAGGTAGCTTTGTTAAGAGGCAAACTAACCAGCACCAAGTACCCAAGAAATCTTTGGGTTCTAAGGTCAACTAATCTGTTTTGCAGGTGAGTCCAAGTGGCCATGCCCCAATATGGTACTTGGACAGTGGATGTTCCAGGCACATGACTGGAACTAGGGGTCTGCTAAAGGACTACACACCAATCAAGGATGGTCCTAAAGTCACCTTTGGTGGTTCTGAAAAAGGAATCATCAAGGGTTTTGGTAATATTTCTAGCACCCATATAACTATTACGCAAGTGGCTTATGTTAAAGGTTTGAAACATAACCTTATTAGTATAAGTCAACTGAGTGATTTAGGATATGACATCTCATTTGTCAAGGATGGTTGTCATATCAGGAGGTCAAATGATCAAGAGATCATTTTGACAGGTTATAGAAAAAGAAATGTCTATTGCCTAGACATTATGTGTGAGAACAATGGTTCTCCAGTGTGTCTTGTAGCTGATAAGAAATTCTGTCATTGTGTCAAATGGCACAAGAGGCTAGCCCATCTCAACTACAAGAAAATTGGCCAACTCTTTAGCAAAGAGTTAGTGAGGAATGGTCCTCAAGTTAAGTGTATTAAGATGGAATATGTTCAGCTTGTCAAAAGGGCAAGCAGACTAGATCCACCTTTAGTTGCATTGAAAACAAAGATGCTGTGAGGTGCTTATACCTCTTGTATATGGATCTCTTTGGTCCTATACCAGTTCACAGCCTAGGTAGGAAGGTCTATACCTTTGTGGTTGTTGATGACTACTCAAGGTTTTCCTGGGTGTTCTTCCTTAGACAGAAATCTGAAACACCTAGTATCTTCTATAGCTTTGTCAAACAAATTCAGAATGAACTAGACAGTACAGTGGTCAAGATAAGAAGTGACCATGGTACTGAATTCTAGTCTGATAGTATGACAAAACTATGTGAAGAATTTGGGATATTTCAGGAATTTTCTTCACCAAGAACACCTCAGCAAAATGACATTGCTGAGAGGAAAAATAGAACCTTGATTGAGGCTGGTAGAACCCTATTAAGTGACAAATCTCTCCCAGAATATTTCTGGGCTGAGGCAGTTAATACTGCATGCCATGTAATTAATAGGGCTACCATTACTAAAAGCCATAATAAGACCCCCTATGAGATTGTGAAAGGCAGAAAACCAAACCTATCCTATTTCAGGATCTTTGGTTGTAAGTGCTTTATACTTAACAATGGAAAGTCTTACTTGACCAAGTTTGCTGCCAAATCCCAAGAGGGGATTTTGTTGGGTACATCAACAATAGTAAGGCTTATAGAGTCTACAACTTGTCTACTCAAGTTGTAGAAGAGTCTGTACATGTAGTATTTGATGAAGCTAGAATTATTAACCATGAGTTATCTAGAAGTATTTGCAGCTCCACAGGTGTGACTAAGAAGATGGACAAGCTCACTATAGAAGAAGGATATACTGCAAGTCAGCATGTAGATGATAGTGGCTGTTGTCCAGGGGTAGTACTACATGTACCTAATGCAGAAGAAGACCAAGGAGTGCAACAAGATGAAGAAGCTGAAGGAGTTCAACCTGAAGCCAGGCTGCCTCCAGCTAATAGGCATCTAAGAGATCATCCAGCAGATCAAATCATTGGTGATCTAAGACAAGGGGTACAAATAAGGAGCAGAAATCTGAGTGCAGCACTCTACTCCAGTTTTCTATCCCAAGTAGAGCCAAAGAAGTTTGAAGAAGCCATCCTAGACCCTCATTGGATTGAGGCAATGCAAGAAGAGCTGAATCAGTTCAAGAGATGCAAGGTCTGGGAGCTTGTTCCTAAACCAAAAGACCACAACATAATTGGAACCAAGTGGATCTTTAGGAACAAGATGGATGAACATGGAGTGATTATCAAGAACAAAGCAAGACTGGTTGCTAAGGGATATAGGCAGGAAGAAGGTATTGACTTTGATCAAACCTTTGCTCTAGTAGCCAGACTGAAAGGCATAAGGATGTTCCTGGCCGATGCAACCTATCAAGGATTTAAAGTATACCAAATGGATGTTAAGTTAGCCTTTCTGAATGGTAATCTAAAGGAAGAGGTCTATGTGGAACAACCATCAGGTTTTGTTGATTCAACTCAACCTAATTATGTCTATAGACTTAGGAAGGCTTTGTATGGGTTAAAACAAGCCCCTAGGGCTTGGTATGAAACCTTGTCTAGTTTCCTCATTGAGAATAAATTCACAAGGGGGAAAATAGACAAGACTCTATTCCTTAGGGAATCCAGAGGCAAGATCATACTAGTCCAAATATATGTAGATGACATAATATTTGGGTCTACTGAAAGTAGTCTTTGCAAAAAGTTTGCAAAACTAATGCAAGGACAATTTGAGATGAGCAGCATGGGGGAACTTAAGTTCTTCTTGGGTCTCCAAGTTAGACAGACTGAGAATGGTTTATCCATATGCCAGTCTAAGTTCACCCTAGAACTAATAAGGAAGTATGGTATGGATTCATCCAGTACCATGAAAACTCCTATGGGGTCAAGTATGTCTCTTAGCAAAGATGATGCAGGGAAACCTGTAGATAAGACTTTATATAGAGGGATAGTTGGCTCCCTATTGTACTTGACTGCAAGTAGACCAGATATCATGTATGCTACATGTGTCTGTGCTAGGTACCAAGCATGCCCTAAAGAGTCTCATTTGACAGCAGTCAAAAGAATACTGAGATAACTTAAGGGAACTCCTTATCTAGGCCTTTGGTACCCTAGGAATGGAGACTTTGAACTAACATGTTATTCAGATGCAGATTTTGCAGGCTACAAAGAAGACAGAAAAAGTACAACTGGAACCTGTCAATTCCTAGGTGGAAGACTAATATCATGGAGTAGCAAGAAGCAAACAAGTGTGGCTATCTGCACAGCAGAATCAGAATATGTGGCTGCAGGAAGTTATTGTGCTCAACTTCTATGGATACAACATCAGCTTGAGGATTATGGTATTCAAGTAAGTAGAACACCACTGTTTTGTGATTCAACTAGTGCTATATCTATTGCAAACAATCCTGTTTCCCATAGTAGAACTAAACACATTGAAATAAAGTATCATTTTCTAAGGGAACTTGTAGAAAAAGAAGATATTTCACTAGAATATGTAAATACAGATAATCAACTAGCTGACATGTATACTAAGCCCGTAGAAGAAACCAAATTCAATAGGTTTAAAATTGAATTAGGTATGATAAACTTAGAATAAGTTTACAGAAATGACTAAGTAAAATAGTGTCGACACACAGAGTTGTCTGTGTCGAGACAGAGAATTGGTGTCGACACTTCAGAGAAAAGGTGTCGACACATCTAGGAAGTCGGTGTCGACACTTCAGGGCATTAGTGTCGAACCATATATAGAAGGTGTCGACACATCCAAGGTGATGTCGACACTTAGACTTTATGCAGAATTAGTGAAGTAAAGTCTCGACTATGTGTCGAGCTGAGTGGTGTCGACACATAAACAAGTGTCGACACATATATTCTGTTGACTAAACTTGTGTCGACACATAGGTGTCGAAACATTATAAGTCTGTGTCGACACTTATCAACAATGTCGACACAATTTGAGTTTGTTAGCGCGCCCTTTCATCTTCAATCCTAGAAAGGTATAAATAGGATTTCGCCATTATCTGTCGACACACTCACCAAAGTTTCGAGACCAAACTTGTGTGTCGACACCTCTATTCTCCCAATTCAAATTCTTCAAACCCTAATGACGCCCAAGCTCGAGGAGAACATGAATCAAGGATATGAACTGGTGCGACATGCGTTTGATGACGCAGAATCAGAGATCAAGGATGTGGTAACCCTAGTTGCAAACTCAGGGTTAGATTTTCTTGTTTCAGAGCCGACAAAGATCTAGAAGAAAGAAGTTCTAGAATTTCTGAATGGAGCAACCCTAGACGAATCTGGACTCAAGATTAAGTCAAGGGTTCATGGAGAGAAGGTGAAGGTCTCACCTAAAAGTCTGAGAAAGATACTTCAGTTACCAAGGACTAAGGAAGAAGATGAAGTTTCTGCTTCTAAGACCAGAGAAGCTTTAACATGGTGTGGACTGGATTCCAAGATGAAAATAGGTTCTGTGTTCAACAGAAAAGGGATGAACAGCCAAGGCAAATTTCTCTCTGAAATTGTTGGCAAGGTGATCTTGAGTAAGTCTGGTGGGCATGACAGAGTTTCAGCCCATATGTTCAGTCTCATGACAAGGATTATCTTCACACTGCAAACTGATTGGTCTATAGTAGTATTTGAGAAGATTAAAGAGAGTATGAAGAAACCCAATTTGGGTAGGATACTAAGTCTTTACTTGGCTGGTAGTATACCAGAAGTAATGAGCCAAGCTGCTGGATCTAAAATCAACCACATGAGGAAGATGGACATGAGAATCTTCTCAAGATGGGATAGGGTATTGACCAAGGAATTGCCAACACCTGAGAAGGAAACCAAACTAAAGAAGAAGAAGAAGAAGACAGCCCCAGTGGCTCAAGAATCATCTAGCAGTTCAGAGGAGCAAGTTGTCTTCACTCCTGATGAAGAAGACAATGAAATTGCTGGAAAGTCTCCAGCCGTACAAGATGATGCAAAGAGGCAGGGGGAGCTACCACAGGCAAGCCCACTTCACCAGGATTCTATCCAGAGGGAGCCTCTAGTAGTGGAAGAGTCAACTCCACTAGACAGTGAACAAGCCACTCAAACCATTCTTGAGGTAATCTCAGAAATCAATCAATTAGATTTCCTTATTGAGAGTGAAGTTAAAATTCACAACTTATCTGATGTTAATCAGCAACCTCTGATTCATAGCCAACCCCAAGATGTTGTCATGGAGGACACATCTGTTGCAGCTCAAGTTGTATCTGATCAAGTTGTTGATAAGACAAGGGAATCTCCATCACAACCTCAACAAGAGTTTACAATGGAAGATCTCTTCCTTAATCTGGACCAAACAGACTTTGAGAAGGAAAGTGCTGCTGCTGAGGGGGAGAATGCTCATGTTGAGGGGGAGCAAGTAGTAATTGTTGAAGAAACTGCAAGGAAAGAGCTTGAGAAGCCAAAGGATGTTGAGGAGCTACCTAGGGAGAGGGTAGAAATAGCAAGAACATCAGCTTCTGAAGATGAGGAGGCTGCAAGAGCTAAAAAGAGAAAGTTTCAAGTCTTCAAGAGGAGGAGCCAGACTTATAAGAAAGCTCTACAAACTATAGCACCACAGCCTCTATCACAGCCAGCACCATCTGTAGATTACAGTTCTCTGATGGTTGCAATGCAGATAAAGCTTGATGAGCAAAGACAAGCAATAGAAAAGTATGTGGATGAAGGGCAAAAATCTCTACAGTTTGATCTGGCCCAGGACATTAAGTCTATTAGATTTGAGATGAATCTAAATAAGAAGGAGATGACTGACTGCTTCCACAAGGGAGGGAATGCAGTAGTCTATCTAGCTACACATTAAGAAAAGATCAAAGCTCAAGTGGATGACATTGCACTGAAGCAAGGGTATGTTCAGGAGACCAGCTCAGGATGAATGACAATTTGACTGCTTCACACAATGCAATTGTCACAGAGATGAAGAATATAGCTGCTGGACAGACTACATCTAATGCTACTGCTAAGGCAGAGTTTGATAAAGCTTTACAAGAGGGCATAACTGCTGTTACTTCTGTTATTGAGAACTCTCAGAAGTTGATAACTGAAAAACTCCAACGGTTGAAACCTTTCTTTAAAGATGGACTAAACTGTTTGGATGCCCAAATAAGATTTCAAAAGGATGATCTAAGGGATCACATGGAAAGAGAAGTCATAAAGGGGGAGAGGGTGTTAGTCAAAGCCAGCTCTGATCATGCAAAGTGGATTTCTAATTCTATCAGAGCAACTCTTGGTTATCCTCCTTTATGTGATGATGACAATATGACAGAGTCTGGGATACATCCTGCATATCTAGGAGGGGAGCAACTTGAAGTGGCTCAAGTAATCTACCCTCCTCCAGACTTTGATATGGTACAAGCAGATATACAGTCCATGTATAGCCCACCTGAGGGAAAGCAAAATGTCATCATAGAAAAAGTGGTTCAGCCAGTATCTGAGGCTATGCAAGAAGCTTTGTAGAAAGAACAAGAAGCCAAATTGTCTAAGAAGAGGTTCAAAGAGCAAGCTGAACAAAGGCCTGATTTTGAACAGTGGAGCCCCACTTCAAGAAATATTATCTTAACTGCATGGAAGGCTGCCAAAGACAATATTCAAGATAGAAACAAGTGGTTTTCTGAATTGGAGTGGAGGAAGCATGAGACAAGGCAAGAAGCCATTGTGCAGTATAGAAGAAAGGCAAAGATGGGAAAGCTACCTCATACTGCCCAGGAGCCTCGCAAGTACTTTCCCAATCCTTATCATTACTTTGAGAGGCAAAAGATCAAAGCTGAAGAGCTAAAGAAAAAAGGATCTTAAAGACAAGAAGTCTGCTGCTACTGAAGATGCTGAAGCCCCTGTGCAAGCAAAGATACAGTCTGGGAAGGGCATAGTTATCAAGGAAGCTGAGCAGAAATAGAATAGCATTATCTTAAGTTTACTATGTAATCACTTGTATTAAAACACTCTGTAAACTTTTGTATAATGGATATGACAAAGTTGTTAGAACAATATGATGTGTGATAAATCTATTACATAATTGTTCTGAGATATCTGTGTTTACATGTTTTGATTAATACATGTTTATGAATTTACCCTGTTATATAATCCTGCTTTACATCATACTGTGCTTTTATTCTGTATGGTGTATATCATTGACTAAGGGTTATGACTTCTCCAAATAGGGGGAGATTGTTGGGTACATTGGTGTAAATGTACCTAATTTGAAGAAGCCTCACCCTACTCAATGATATACATCAAACTGTATTTGATGTATTTTGAGTTGCCTTGTGCAGGTTAAGTATTTGCAGGGAAAGCTGAAAAGTTTCTAAGTCTATGTGTCGACACCCAGAAGGAAAGTGTCGACACTTAAGAAGACTTGTATCGACACCCAGACAAGCAGTGTCGATACCAGGGATGCAGAGTCGACACCAGACAGAAAGTGTCGACACATGAAGGATGTGTCGACACTCAATGAAGAAAAGTCCAGTGAAGCTGTGTCGACACTTAGAAGCAGTGTCGACACCCAGAGGAACTGTGTCTACATCAGAAAGTGTCGACACTTGGAGGCTGCGTCGACACTCAGCAAATTTCAGCAGAGTCTAAGTATATGTGTCGACATAATAAAAAATGTGTAGACACTTAGCGGAAGACTCAACATATGAAGAAAGTGTCGACACAATGAAGAATGTGTCGACACACAGCAGAAGACTCAATACATGAAGAAAGTGTCGACACTAGGAGGCTGTGTCGACACTCAGCAAAGTTCAACAAAAATTCTAAGTACAAGTGTCGACACAAAGGAGATGTGTCGACACTCAGCCAAAGTCTCAACAGAAGAAGAATGTGTCGACACAAGGAGCTGTGTCGACACTCAGCAAGTATCAACACAGAAGACATGTGTCGACACCAAGAAGAGGTGTCGACACTTAACAAGTTCAACACATGAAGATATGTCGACACAAAGGAGTAGTGTCGACACTTACAAGAAATAAACTAAAGTACTGAAGAACAAGAAGTTGTGTCGACACACAATATCAGTGTCGACACATGATGAAGAAGCTGTGTCGAGAAGTAAATTCTACAACATAAGGAGTTGTGTCGACACCTTGAAGGCTAGTGTCGACACTTAGTCTACTTGTGTCGACACTTAGTCAATAAGTGTCGACACTTAAAGACAGACTGTCTCGACACTTTCAGACAGTTACAGATATTTCAAGAACTGACTGGATGACTTGACAGCTGCCATTCCAGCCGGTCTACTGCACCTGTCAGAGTTGTTAGAAAGCTGTTAGGAACCGGATCAGCCGGTCACCATGAAGAAGGCATATATATATAGGCTTATACTGTCAACAGAAACAGATGATCAAGAGATTGAAAAAGAGAAGAAGATCTAGCTATTCATTGAAGAATCATTGGAAGTGAAGATCTAAGTAGTTGGAGAGAGAGAGCTCCATCCAAGTAGACAGCCGTTGGAACCAGGCCGTGAAGAAGGGTTCAGACCTAGTTCTGAATCTTAAGTTGCAGTGATTGAAGATCAGCTGCAGAGAATCAATCCTATTGTGTTCTACATTCAAGAAGCTTTGAAGAAAGCCAAGTGAGGTTGATCTCAACAGAGTTCTTCCAAGAACTCATCAAGAACCTGTCAACTCATCTCTCTTTTCCTGAGTTGTAGGTATATACTTTGTATTCTATATTTCTTGTAGGATCCTTAGGGATCTGAGTTGTAAGCCTGAAATTATAAAGGCTGAGTGGTAGGGCCTGTGTGTCTGAGTGTAGGAGATCCATATCTCTGAGTGTAGGCCTGTTGTGGCTAAGTGTAGGCCTTGTGGCTGAGTGTAGGTCTTTGGAGAAGACTGTGTTGTAGGGCCTTGGGCCTGAGCTGTAGGAACCTGTTTCGGGTTCTGAGTGTAAGATCTGTGGATCTGAGATAGTGGAGGAGTTTGGCCGAATCTAGTACACTACTAGATAAGCGAAGGGGGAAAGTGGATGTACCCAAACCTTAGGGAACCACTATAAATCTGTGTGTTCACTGTGTGCATGTTTGATTCTGTGATTGCTGATTGATTTCTGTGAAGTAGTAATTATAACTCTGTGATATAATTTGCATTCTGCCTAAAAAGGTTAAAACGATTTAGTCACCTATTCACCCCCCCCCCCCTCTAGGTGATTAGGTACAATTTCTTTCAGTTTTCAGCTCATTGATGATTGAGCTCAGCCTTTTGTACATATCTGTAATAGATTCAGCTTCATCTTTCTTGAAGTTCTCATATTGGGATATAAGATTGGATCTTCTATCTTTTCTTTCATCAGCAGATCCAACCACCATTTGATTAAGGGAATCCCAAATGACCTTGGCTGATGTGTATTCTGCCACTTTTTGGAAAATGTCATCAGACATTGTTTGGGATAGAATGTTCATGACCATGGCATCAACAAACTTTGCTTTCTTCTGGGCTTCAGTCCACTCAGGTGGTGGAACTGTATTAGTGCTTGAAGCTGCTGTAGATGTAGAGACAGTAGCTTGAGGAGGACCTGTCAAGATGGAATTGTAGATATCCTCTTCAATAGAATTCATATATAACTTTATTCTTGCCTTCCAGATGGCAAACTTATTTAAGTTGCATACTAGAGGTCTAGTGCTTGCATAATCTTTGTTCTATGCCATGCTGTGAATATATATCTAATAGAAATAAAACTCAGATCTAACTCAGGATCTTTTGGTTCAAGGGTTAGCTTATACAACCAAAAGAACCTTGCTCTGATACCAATTGAAAGTAAGGGATAGATTTGAAATACTCTAGAGGGGGGTGAATAGAGTATCTTGAAAACTTAAACTTTTTGCTGTAAATAAAAAACAAACCTAAGATAAAGTAATCTACCACAACATATAACAAACACAACAACCTAGCTAGTACAGCCACAACAAGAACAAAAGAAAAAGTGCAACCAGACGACACAAGAATTTTATAGTGGTTCCCCAACCTGGGTACATCCACTCTTCTACCACCCTGATAGGAATCCACTAGCAGTTTTTTGATCAGGTGACTGCCACCAATGAGCTTTTGATCAGGTGCTCAAAAACCAACCTAAGTCTTTTGATCAGGAGACTTGCAACCAAGAATAACTTTTGAAGGGAGTTAAAGAACCCTTTATACAGTGGGGGATGAGAGAGTGATTATGTCTTCTCTTTCTCAAATACAACTGAGAAGACTTTAGTGGATCTTGATTTTGACAAAGCTCCCCCTGAGATCTAGATTTATTCAGGAAGGATGGAGCTTTGCTTCAGAGTGAGTCGGCATTCAATGTTTCAGCCTTGACCAGCAGATATCCAGGTGCTTCTTGACTGATATAGTAATAGTTGTCCTTTGAAAAATCCTGGGATGAAGATAGAAGAAGACTCTTAATTTAAATGGTTCTTCTTCTTCTTCAGTTTGTTGTTCTTTCTCTGGTCTAGGGCTTCTGATTTTGCTGTGTTATTACCCTGTGTATTTTGTTCTCTGTGTTTAGACGAGAAGGAAGAAGAAAAGCCTATTCACTGTGTTGTTGTCTCTATTCTGCTGAAGGAAGAAAAAGAAAATCATTTTCATATTTCTATGTAATCTTCCTTCTGAATTTGAATTTATTCCTTCATTCAATGCCGATGGCCTGGAGAATATTTGCATTGATTGATTTCCCCAACTGTCCTATGGAAAAACGACAAACAATAATCCTGATGAAGACCATAATTAATTCTTGCTTCTAACGGTAATATTCAGAGAATATTTAAGCATTGATTACGCAGGAATTATTGCAGTAGAAAAGGGACAGAGGGAGGGAAATTTCCAAGTCTGGAACTTTACAGAATTCATTGAGCAGAGAATAGAATTCGTCGATCTGTGTCCAGAGTTTGTTGAGCAGAGAAGTTAAGTTCGTCGACTAGATAATCTTTGTTCGTCGGGCTGAGATCCAAGATCGTTGACCTAAGAACAGATAACTGCTTTCTCTAGACCCTTGCCAATTCTGTGTGTTGAAGTTGGTGACAGGGCGGTCTGGCGATTTGTCTTGGCGGGTTGAAGACCGCGCGGTCTGGTGGTTTGTCTCAGCCGGCTTGGAGACCGGGCGGTCTGGCGGTCTACCATGGCAGTCTCTCTTCCTCTCTGGTGGTAGCCGTGCGGTTAGCCCTGCTGTCTAACCGCGCGGCTTGTGCGGTTTGTCTTGTATAGTCCGCTTAGTCCTGTAAATTATAGTCCCACATCTCTTATTTGTATTCTCTCATCTCTCCTCCATTCTATATAAAGGAGGGCATACCTTTGTAATAGATACCTTTTTTTTGGATAATAAAATTTCAATTATTCAAAAGTCTATCCGTTTGTTCTTTTTTATTCGCTACTTTTAACATGGTATCAGAGGACACGGTCATTTCCTCCTGATTCTGTGCGCTCTCTGCTTCTAGCAGCTTGTTTTCCGCTATCCGCGACCTCTCTCGCGGCTTGCCTTCTCTTCTGTCCGCCGCCCTGTTCAAACGGCTTGTTTCTGTTCGCTGCCTGTTCGCGCGGCTTGCTTCTTGGTTCTCTTCTCCTACTGCTGTTCGTCGCAACGACCTGTTTTCTTGTCGCCGCGCCCCTTGCTCTTTCTTGCCTCTCCGACTTCCTAGTCTTTGCGGCTTGTGTCTACCCGCTGCGGACTTCTTCTCCCTGTCCGCTTCCTTTTTCCACATCTGCGACAAGCTGGGCATGATCGATATATATGCTCCAGCTTGAGGGGGAGTGTTGAAGTTGGTGACCGGGCGGTCTGGCGGTTTGTCTTGGCGGGTTGAAGACCGCGCGGTCTGGCGGTTTGTCTCAGCCGGCTTGGAGACCGGGCGGTCTGGCGGTCTACCCTAGTAGTCTCTCTTCCTCTCTGGTGGTAGCCGTGCGGTTAGCCCTGCTGTCTAACCGCGTGGCTTGTGCGGTTTGTCTTGTATAGTCCGCTTAGTCCTGTAAATTATAGTCCCACATCTCTTATTTGTATTCTCTCATCTCTCCTCCATTCTATATAAAGGAGGGCATACCTTTGTAATAGATACCTTTTTTTGGATAATAAAATTTCAATTATTCAAAAGTCTATCCGTTTGTTCTTTTCTATTCGCTACTTTTAACACTGTGCATCAAGATCGTCGAGCTGAGAGTATAACTTCGTCGACTGGAGTTCAGAATTCCATGTTTCATGCACTTAAGAGTGTTGAAGTAACGTGTCCAGAAATCGTCAACCTCGGAACTGGGTTCGTCAACCTGAGAACAGGTTTTGTCGAGCTGAGAGCTTCTAACTGCTACTTGATAAATCTTACCAAGACTGTTGTCTAAGTTCGTCGAGCTAAGAAGGTGAGTTCGTCGACTGGAGTGTGATACTGGACTTAGAATACTTAGATGTTTCTGGAATAAGATGTTGAAGTAGAATACGCAGCAATCGTCGGCCTGAGAACTAAGTTCGTCGACCTGAGAACTAAGTTCGTCGACTGGAGTTAAGTGTGAAGAATTCTGGACTTGGAGTGTTGAAGTATACTCTGGAAATTGTCGACCTAAGATTCAAGTTCGTCAAGCCCAACTCAGAGAATTATCTCTGATTTCGTCGAGCTAAGCACGACTTTCATCGACCTGAGTTCGACGAACGTCGAACTCATTTTCTGAGTCTTTGAAATTTCTCTAAGTCTTGAGTCTTTTGCAGTCTGTTGATGGCTGGTCCGTATTTTGTTTACTCTAAGGACATGACCTAGACTCTAGGACACACACATGACCCTAGCTATACATATTGGGTCAAACATCCTAATTTAGTGAACCTAGCCCAAATCCAACTAGTGATCCAACACAGAGATTTATAGTGGTTCCCCAACTTTGGGTACATACACTTTCCACTCACCGATCTAGCAAAGCACTAGACTCGGCTACTCCACTATTATCGGATTGAAACCAATCCTATACCTCGGAACAACGTTCCTACAACTCGATCCACAAAACAGATCTACACTCGGAAGATGAAAACTTCCTATAACTCAGAGAACAAAGCTCCTACACTCGTAGAATAATCTCCTACAAGAATAAATTGGAATAAGAAATACAAACAGTATCTTTTTTCTCAGATCTGGAAATTTTCTGCCTAGGTATTCCTTCTTAAGCTTTGCGGCACAGTCATTAAACTTTGAAGAAGACACGACAAGATCCGATCTGAAAATTCTTGACTCACAAGATCAAAGAGAAGATGAAGAGGTTGAAGAACAATCTTGATCTGCAAGTTGACTGGTCTGAATCTTCTTGAATGAAAGCCCTTGGCAATTTGCATGATGAGCGGCGGCGACGGCTTCCATTTTGGATAGAGAAAATTGATTCAGAATTCTTAGAGTATTTCTTTAACGCGCTTCTTAGGGTTAGTCGGAATGACAAGACCTTATATAAGATATCCCTAACGGTCATAATTATCATTAATGATGGTCACGTGGACCAATCATGTCAAATCATTTGAAAATCACGTCTTTTAGGACTTAACGATTTTTTCTTGAAAAATGACTGAATTACTCAAGTGAAAGAAGAACTACTCGAGTACTAAGATAGGTTCTCGAGAAGATAATATTAGACAACTCGAGAAGAAGCCTTTCAGGAAATTTTAGAACAAAATCATAATCACTCGAGTGGAATGAGGGTTACTCGAGTGCTAGCAAAGTTACTCGAGAGGAGGAGGAGAACTTCTCGAGAAAAAGTGTTAGAGAAAATTCTGGGAAATAAAAATGATTACACGAGTACTGGAACTAGACTTCTCGAGAAGTAGACAAGCTTCTCGAGTACAGGAACTGCACTACTCGAGTGAGGTAGATATTACTCGAGTACTTTCCCTCTGTTACTCGAGTCAAAGAGCTCATCTACTCGAGTGGTGAACTTGACTACTTGAGTATAATACTTAGAATATTTTTGAGAGAGAAAATCTGTTAACTTAAGAAAGAGAAGTCTACTAGAGTAATGGACTTGGGCTCTCGAGAACAGATTCAAGTTTCTCGAGAACCATTTCCTTTAATCGAAATCTAGACTAGACTTACTCGAGTTAAACTAAAGGTTCTACCCGAGTACTATAATTCTACTCGAGTGAAATACTTAGAAAAATTTGGTTTATGAAGATTTTCCTTTCTTCAATGGAATCAACAATAAGTCTTTCTCCAACAAACCAAGTGCTTGAAAAATGAAGTGTTTCCCAATAGAGAAGTTACACATGAGTCAACACCGTGGATCACACAATGAGGGATTACATTGTATGGTCCTGTGTTTGGTGACCCATTGTAGACTGACATTAGTCTACACTTGGCAATTAAGTGCTGCAAACACATAACTCAAACAATACATCAAATACAACTTAATTCATCTTAGTTAAAGGGTGAGTTCATACAAATCTAGGTTATTGTGGATACAATACTCAACAAATAGTGTTGTGGGTCATCCAGCTTTATTCCCGGTCCAGAGAATCAGACTGCCTTAGTTTGGAGTGGAGTCGAGTGCGCAATCAGTTAAACAAACCGCAACAACGAACAAAAGACATTTTTAACATGGAAAACTTGGAAAAGGTGAAAAACCACATGGCTGAAACTATGCCGAGCCAAAATCCACTAGCTTCTTGGAGTGTTACAAAGATTGGTTTGATCTCGGAGGGTGACGGGACGCAACTCTGTTATAAATACGGTAAATGAGGAAAAAGAATTGAGTCTTCGGAGCCTCAATAGAACCGCTCCGGCCTTGAGACGACAAGGAGCTTACGGAACCTTGGTGGATGCGTTCTAGCTGGAAAATATTCTAAGTACACAGAGCTTCTGAAGGTTGCACTCGCGTTAACGTGGAGCCTAGATGGGAGCGCTCTCGAGGAGGCGGTTGATGTCACTTGATGTGTGAGGTACCGTAGCGCAAGAAAAAGTCTGGAGGTAGCGCTCTCATTGATGTAGAGCCTAGATGGAAGTGCTCTCACTGAGGCGGTTGACGTCACTTGAGGCGTGAGGAGTCTGTGGCACAAGGAGACGTGCAGAGCGAGTTCCTGAGCTGAGAATCGGCATAAATCCATGATCTCGTCGGAAAATCTCAGAGCTTTCTCTTGCCTCTAAAGTTGCTTGGCTTAAAAAGAAAGTTTGTGAGCCTATTTATAGTTTTCTGGAGGGACGCGTCAGTAATTGCGTCGGGGAGTGATTTGTGATGGAGAATGATATCGCTTTGTTTCAATCACGTGGATCACCATTTTCTGAAATGACTGTAGTGCCCCTTCCACCCGGGTAGTTTGGGCGGCCCAGCTAGGCGGCGGGGGTTGTCGGCGGCATCGGGGGCCACCACTTGCACATGCAACACACAACAATGAGGGGCGCAGTCACTTGGGGAGCGGACACCCGGGGGCGCGGCCAGGGCATCACGGGGGCTGGTCGTGGTTAGGTTGCACGCGCGCATGCCGAGCGCGTGTAGGGACTGGTCGCACGCTGGCCGCGCCGGTGCGTGCGCTGTCCATGCGTGCCCAGGCCAAGGCCTGGTGCGTTCGCTTGGTATTCCAGGATTCTTACGGTCCTCTACTTACCGCTGGACCAGTTGGGTTCACTTTTACTTGAACCATCTTGGCTCGGAAATTTCACGGGGACCCTATAAAATGCCCCCAAAGTTTTGCGTGTCATGGTCCGCGAAGCCATAAGCGCGGAAATTTCGAACATCTCTCAGAACGTTCAAGTCATCAAAAGATCTCCTGAGATTTTTGCGAGATGTTGGTCAGAGATTGAGACTTATTCGCTGCATGTTTTGAGACAGGAAAATCTGACAAAAAATATCCTGCAAATCCGGACGCCTTCCATTATAAGTCTCGTTCTTAAGACTATAAATTAAAGTGAGTCACTTAATTCTTTTTCATGATGTTGTAGAGATTTCGGAGTTTCGGATTTCAGCTTGGAGTTAGCGGTTTTCAGTGGTTGTCATGTCTCCCTCAAAGAAGGACAATGTTTTTTCATCTCTTGGAAATGAGGAGCGAAGCGAGCGGGAGAGCACGCTGAAGGGAGCACCGCCAGAAGAGGTTTTGCAGCAGAGAAAAGCAGAAGAGGCGGTCAACGTGTAAGGGGATGCCCGTGCACGCGGTACACCGCATGCGCGGGGCTGCTTCCGCGAGCGTTTGAGAGCACAGAGGCTAGTGCGCTGGCGTGGGCACATGTGTGGGGCGATCTGCGAGAGCACGATGGGGTGGTTGTCGGGCATCCCGCGCGCGGGTGTGGCTGTGCGCCGGGGCGCGCGGAGTTTCCCGCATTCGTGCCCGGTGGTTGTTTTGTGCCCGCTCCACTCTCCTTGCATATTGATCAACTTTCTTGTCTTGATCTAGTGCTGATGCCCAGTTTTCCTCGCAGGTCCCGAAGGGTGCCATTCCACGACAGTCGATGCGTCTTCCGTCAACTTTGAACTTTGCCCACGTGAGTAGTTGGAGGAAGCACTTTGGAATTTTGGAGGACGTGGAGATTGTTATCCCATCCCCACTAGAGTGCATCCAGCGCACTCTTTTGGGCTATCTCGCAATTACAGAGGGGTACTAGAAGGCAGGCTTCCAGATCCCTCCTGCCGAGGAGGCAATTGCCATTATCCGATTTTGTAGTGTTCCTTTGACGCAATTTTCACATATAGGGCTGACAAGGTTCTTATGGTTTCTTTGCTTTTTCCAGGATCATGGTTCTCGGATGTCGGTCCACCTCTTCATGAATAGTGTGAGGTCCACCTTGGCCCAGACGACCGTGTTGAAGTCTGGAGCAACAAAAGGTGATTGTTGTTCGAGGACAAGACTGATCAATTCCATGGTGGGACGTTGTATGGGTTTGTTAGGAATCAATGAGAGCTGACCGAGGTCTGGAATAACCCTCCCGACTGATGTCACTGCTTGAAGGGGGAAGAGAATGTCCTTACTATATTATTTTGCTTAGAGGATCTGCGTGAGCTTGATTCAGTTCTTTTCAAGATCAGAGCATTCATTGTCGAGAAGAGGCTTGTTCTGGTAGGACTTTCAATAGACATAGAGCGGATCTGTGTCGCACCCCTAGGACGAATCAAGAAGAGGAAGCTGTACTTTTTTCAACAACGAGGAGAAGGCAGATCGCCTTTGGCTGCCCCTAGGTCGTCATTGAAGTTGTCGACGACTACCTAGATGGCCCGATGATTGATATGCCTCTAGTGGAGACTGAGGAGGTACCAGATGTTCTTGCAGTCGCGCCGGCTTCTCGAGTGGTCTCAGAGCTACCACTGGAGATGGAGAGTGGGAAGGAGCGAGAGTCTTCCGCTTACTAGAAAATTTTTTGGAAGGTATGTCGGTTGCCCCCAGTATTTTCCCTCTTTTGCCTTACGTTGTGCAAGACAACAGTTTGTGTTCTGTGCTTGCAACATGATGAGGCTCATGATATCGCACTCTCATGGAATGATAGCTACGTGTACACGAAGGATGATTTTCTTTCTCTGCGGGCAAATATGGCCGCATCCGAGGAGTCATTGGCAGATGCCCGAAGGAAGAAGAAGGAAGTTACTTCTTGGTGGGTTAGTGTTGAGTCTCAGTTGTCTTCTTCTCTGTCTGAGGTGGAGACTTTTCGGTCCAAGTTGAGCGCCACAAATATTGAGATCGGCACTCTTTGCGGGAGGTTGGATTCTGCGTAGGTGGCTCTCACGGAGGCGATTTGCAGTTCTGACACAATCGATGTCGCGATATGCCAAGAGGATGCGGAGATCGAGTTGCTGAAAAAAGAGAACGCTCCACTGATTTCTGAGTGGGAGGAGGTCGAGGCCATACGCGCGACTGTAGTGGATGAGTATAGAGGTTCTTTCGACTCTGAGGTGGAGAGGTCTCCCATCACGATGGAGGCGTGTATCACCACAGATTTTTTCTATAATTATATTAATCTCATTAGTGACGTAAGGGCGTTACGTTGGCGCATAATTAATGACGCGTCGTTGTTAGTGCTTTGTTGCGTCCATTGGGCCGAGTTGGCTAGACTTTAGACTCATCGGAATTGGGGTTTTGAGCTTTAGAAAATTAAAGTATTTGATCCTAGTCGTGCAAGTAAAGTTTCGTGGCGATCCGAGCCAATTTGAAGTTTCAGTGAATTTTATAAGGATTATTGCTATTTTAACTACAAGAAATTTTAACCAGAATTTGGTTTGTCGGATCCTGATTTCGACTTCACCATTGAATTTGTAGCACCGTCATTTAGCTTTAGGGCGAATTTCATCGAAAACGAGATGATCTGGTCACCCTTGTCGTTTGAGTTTTTCTAGTTATTATATTAATAATATAATATTATATATATATATACTTATAAAAAGAAAACCCTATTCATCCCCAAAAGGGTCTGATCGAGAGGATCGTGAGAGTGGTGACAGGTTTTTCCTCGTGAACCTTCCAGAAGGCATTTCAGGAGCTCCGGTGGACGGAATTTTCAGCGGAGCATTGATCCGAAAAGCTCTCACCTAGCTCTTCTAGTGTATGGTAAGTATTCTGGATTTCGTGGACTGTTTGGGTTTGAGGTAGTAGCCTAACCCTTGTTTTTGCCCCGAAATTTCAGAGATCATAGACGAGGAGTTCTTTCGGCCGAATCTTAAAGTTGAGAGCTTGGGAGTTTGAGTTTAGGGAGATTTTGAGGCAAGTGGTGGTTCCCCCCTCTTGCTTGTTCTTTTGTTCCTGTTATCTTTTTTTTCTTCTTTCTTTCCTGCATAGAACTTAGGAATAGGGTAGGGATTAGGGTTTGCTGAATCTGTGTGGGGTAGGAATCGGTCCAAGTCAATTCATCATTTATCTTTGGATTCGTCGAGTGTCTCAGTTCGTTGAGTCTGACTTGATTTCGTCGAGTATCTTTGGATTCATGGAGTGTTTCTGAGTCCCCTAAGTTAAATTCGTCGAGTGTCCTTTGATTCGTCGAGTGTCCTTGTATTCGCCAAGTGTAATTCATCGAGTGAAGTAGAAAGGCATCGAGTGAGGTCTTGGCATTGAGTGCGTCAAGTGAGGTCATGGCATTGAGTGCGTCGAGTGCGTCGAGTGAAGCAGTCTTGGAATCGAGTGCGTCGAGTGAAGCAGTCTTGACGTCGAGTGATTTCAGAGTTGGCGTCGAGTAATTTTAGTGTATTTTTCGAGTTTATTCCAATTCATTGAGTCCATTCGTTTAGTCTGACTCCAATTCGTTGAGTATTATCGATGAATCAGTGTGTACTTAGAACATTTCGTCTGCTAGACTCCAATTTGTCGAGTATACTTGAGGAATTTTTTGGTTTTTCTTCCCTTTGCATTGTTGTGGAGATTTGATGCTAAGTCTTGGGTTTTTCTTTCGTTATTAGTACTTTTGGAAGTTTTTTGTGGTCTTGAGTTGACAGTGGATAAAGGACCATCACCTCAGTGCCGGTTTGTGAGTTATTACACCTGGTGGGTTTTCTTATCTTCATATGGGCTGCTGGTTTATGTTTGACAATGTGGCCACCACCATAGTGCCTTTGAGTTGTTTGGTATGATGGTTTGTGTTGGATAATGTGGCCACCACCATAGTTCTTTTTTGAGTTATTTAGTCTAATGGTTTATGTTGGATAAGTGGCCACCGCCTTAGTACCATTTTTATTTCACCGACGATAATGATTCACGCTTTTTAACTGATTAGTCTCTTCTTATATATACATATATTTACATGCATACTCTTACGGATGTTAATAAAATATAGCTCTAAAGCGCACTTGGTGAAATTTCACATATTTAAACTTCTTTGAACTCTTCAACGCTTACTGCTTTATAATTTAGATACTGTGGTTTGACAGCTATTCTGTCTTGGGTTGGTAACCCTTTGACTTCTCTTGTTTATTTACTTTTGGTCTTTTACTGCCACTTGTTCATTCTTGTTGAGGCGTTCTTTCTTTTGAATGCCTAAGGCCCGAAGCAGTAGCGGTCTGAGCAGCTAGAGTCGGTGGTCTCAAGCGTTCTGCAATAGTAGTAGTGGTTCTTCCCTCACCTCCATGAGGTTGTTTTGTTGTTCTTATTTTAGTTCGGACATACATTTGTTCTGTTGGTTCGTGTCAGCTTGTTTACGCCCACAATGAATTATTCTAGATGTTAGACTATTTGGTAGCTGCTATGATATTTTGTAGCTCGTTTGCGGTACCAACTTGCTCTATGAGAAGGATTTATGCTAGGATTGCTTGTTAGTTATTTTCAATGTATAAAAGGAACAATATTCTTATCTCATACTCATAACATCTCTTTAAATCAAATGCCACTATATTTTAACGAACGTAAAAGCTCTTTTAGTACTTATATAAAATTTACAGGTGTGCATATCATGAATTATCCTATGAGATCTTCATACTCATATAGGATAATAAATTAAATAAACCAAGTATTTTCCGCCGCGTATATGTATATTTTTACCCTTGGACTAGTTGATCCACTGAGCCGAGGGACACGACCATCAAAACTTAAACTCAAACAATATTTTTATCATAATAAACTTGAGGATTTCATGAAAAGTATTAGGAGTAGGTTCTTTCCTAAGAGTCTTCAGTTGTCCCTTGCACGGTGTGCCATCACGACGCATATTTTCTCTCACTCTGATATATATTATTTAATGTTGATAAAATGCGAGTTGTGACAGTTGGTATCAGAGAGAGGTTTGTTTGACAAGTTGGTTAAATTGCTATCTCTGGTAAAGTTTTAGTTGTCTTGTTTCATTGCATACACACACCAATGTGTCATCAGTACGTCTTGGCTAAATCATGAACACTACACTCATAAGCATGACAAGAAGTATACGAGGCATATTATGTAGTATGAGATGCATAATATGTGTTTGTATATAGATCCTTATAGGAAGCAACATGTGACTGTTATGTAGTATGGAATTCATAATAATCATCACATGAATGTCCATTAGATTTTATTTTTCATTAAATGTGATATTATGTAGTATGAGATCCTTAATAAGTCATGTGTATGCCACTTATGACATGCATTAAGGCCTTTATTCGAATGCATAGCACTACATGCATAACAAAACATAGCATGAGCACACGTGTCAAGTTAAGATTTACATGATGACACACGTACACACATGGTTTTAAAGTAAAGAAATAAGAATCCATGCACTCACATTATATGCACATGAGTTAGTAGGATGATGGTGTATCATCCTAAGTTAAACATAACATCATTTATGAAAACCCCGGAGCAAGATAGCAGTAAGAGCAAGTATCTGGACATGTATGGTATGGACTAAGTTGAGTAGTTCTAGAGTTAAGCTAGGTTTTGATGAGTTGTTCGTTGTATTATTAGGAATGCCGCCAAAGCTCATTGCGATGAGGTCAACTCCCCAGTCTGAGGGTGAGTCGTTAGGTGCGCAGAGTGAGGTAGTGATTGAAGGGTTGCGGTAGAGCATTGAGGCTCTGTCAAGGCAAATGGTTACAATGCAATCGCAGATTCAGGCATTGTTGACTGCCGCCTTAGGGCAGCAACTTGGGGCGCAGGATCCTACTATTGACTTTTATAGGATGGCATAAAACTTGTGCACGCAGAGGAAAAAAAGAACAAGAAAACCCAAAAGAGTTCGAATTTAGCGATGAACATTAATCAAGAAGTAAAGTGTTGTAAAATAAATTACCTTTGCGGGATTGAGTCTAAACTCAACCTAGATGCTCCAGAAAACAGCCAATCACTTAGCGGCTAGACTCCTTTGTGCAGAATAGTGTCCATACCACAACAGAAGATCCACATGAACGGGAGAACCCGTAGACTCTTGTCGAACAAGATCTAGGTCGTGAGAAGACACTCGACATCTTCACAGACTGTTAGGTTTGTTGCAAAAGAGGCGGCGACGACACTCACTGGGATCAGGCTTAGCGACAGCGATGGGATATGTGAAGGCGGAATAGTTCCGTCGGCCTTTTAGGTCTCGGGTTTTCACACAGTGCGGCTCATGTGCTTAAACTAAATGAATAGTCAATCTCATCTTTAGAAACCCTAAAATATTTTATTTATACCCAAAGGAATAAACAAACCAGCATATCGCTATAAGCAGACCCAAGACTTAGAATACAGAATTCGACCAGACAACCCTTGTCTCGACGAATCGTCGAGTATACATAATATATTTGACGAATCATCGAGTATACAAAACATACTTGACGAATCATTGAGTATCCATAAGATACAGAACGAAGGAATTGAGTGAACTCAACGCTCTTAGCGCAAAACCCGTCAAATCAACATTTGACTTAACGAAGGCATTGAGTGAACTCAACGCACTCAAGTCCTAAGTGCCAGATTCGCCGAATCAACCTTTGACTCGATGAAGGCGTCTTGTGATCTCAACGCACTCAACGCCTGAGAATCAAACTCATCGAATAAATACCTTGACTCAACGAATCATTGAGTGAACTCAATGCACTCAACGCTTAAGCGCAATACTCGACGAATCAACACTTTTACTCGATGAATCATTGAGTAAACTCAACACACTCAACGCCACCATTCGACGAGTCAACACTTGACTCGACGAAAGCATTGAGTGGTCTCAACGCACTCAACGCTTTTCAAGCCTGGATGAGCTAAGTCTTTTCCACTCATCATATGAGTAAAACCATACTAATCCAATCACCCAATTTCTCCAAACATTCTTATGTGCGACCCTGATAGGCTCAAACTGCGTTGGAAGTGAGGCTACATACTTGATAACTTCCAAATCATAATGGTAACACCAACAGTCTCCCACTTGATCTTGAAAGTATCAAACAAAAGCTTCACAAATAATGAGCGGCATGTAGCAAAGCATCATTGCTCCCCAAGTAATATGAGTTTAGAACTCAAAAGCCATCGTGACGAATGTATCAGTGTTGTCATGTCCACTCGTCCCTTACATCTGGATAGAACTAGAGGTATAGACCGTGTCACCCTCATAATTGTTCAATTCTAATTTCCTGATCTAGAATGGACTTCTAGAAATTAGTGAGCCCAATATCATATATTGACTCAACCAAGAATGGTCATGCATTTCTCAGTTCCATTCCATCAAGGGGCCCATGGATGCAACTCCTGTCATATAGGAGGACAAATCCCACATCTGCTCATACGCAAACACTCAAATGATTCATAATATACTCAATAACCACCTTTATCTTCAAACTTTCTCAAGACTGGACTTTTGATAGCATCAAAGCACGCTCTTCCTCACTCGATGAATGCTGTGACTTCATGTCAAAGGACCATAAACACCATTTCCACTTGAGCCATACTTGTTACACGTTCATATAACAATCCACAAAGTATTCTCATGGTGGGTTTGTCCAATACAACTTGTTCACTAACAAGTACCCATGTGATGACTTGATATCAAAATATCATGACCTGTGAGAACTAGTCATCAATCAACGCACATGCTAGTCTTAATGTGTCAGCATCGCCCTTAGCTTCTAAGATGACACTCGACTAGGGACTATTTAAGATTGAAGCTTCTAATAATATGGGATCTCACATTCAAGTCACCACTTGACTCCTGTGGAAGCAAACATTCTTAGGGCATTTATTATGTTAAATTACTCTATCACAATAGAAATAAATTTAAAAATAAAAGAACTTGCCAAAATATATAAATGAAATGTATACAGTACTCTATTCATCAAATGAATTATTACACCTAACAAAAATACAATCCACAAGACTCCAACTAGAGATGAACATTAAGATATCGTATACCCATAGATCTAACATTACCATCATGCTTTCTTTGTGCAAGAGGCTTTGTCAGTGGATCAGTAATATTCTACTCAGTCAAAACTCTGCAAATGCTCACATCTCCTCGATTGACAATCTCTCGAATAAGATGGAACCGTCAAAGTATATGCTTGGAGAGTTGATGAGATCCTGGTTCCAAAGCAAGTGCAATAGCAACGTTGTTGTCACAGTAGAGAACTATAGGATGAACAATGCTAGGAACTACATCTAACTCGCCGATGAATTTCCTAATCCATACAGCCTCCTTCGCTGCATTTATTGCAGCGATATACTTAGCCTCAGTTATAGAATTGACAATTATCTCCTTCTTGGAACTCTTCCAGCTAACATCACCTCCATTTATGCAAAATATGAACTCTGACTGAGACTTTGAGTTGTCCCTATTAGTTTGTAAGATAACATCTGTATAACCTCTTACAATGAGCTCTTCTTCCCCACAAAATACCAAGAATGTATCCTTAGTCCTTCTCAAGTACTTTAGGATGTTTTTAACGGCTATCCAGCGACCATCATCGAAATTAGACCAATACCTGCTGGTCATGCTCAAGGCATAAAAGATATCAGGTCGAGTATATATCATTGCATACATGATTGACCACATTGTTGAAGCATATGGAATCAACTTCATGCGGTCCTTATTTTCATAAGATATATGCCACTGGTCCTTAGAGAGAATCACATCATGAGACATGGGTAAGAATCCTTTCTTGGACTCAAGCATGTTGAACCTCTTTAACACCTTATCAATGTACGTACTTTGGGTCAAACCCTGCAACTTCTTCGATCTATCTCTATAGATCTTAATACCAAGTATATAAATCACTTCACCCAAGTCCTTCATAGAAAAGCAGCTCCCTAGGTTGTTCTTAACAACTTGTAGGGTTAGTTTGCCATTCCCGATCAACAATATGTCACCTACATAAAATATCAGAAAGACAACAATGCTCCCACTAATCCTATTATAATCAAATGGTTCATCCTTGTTCTTAATAAAGCCAAACTCTTTGATCTTTTCATCAAAATGAAGATTCCAACTTCGAGAAGCTTGTTTTAATCCATAAATAGATCTCTGCAGATTGTATATTTTAGTGGCTTCACCTGGAGATACAAAACCATCGAGTTGTGTCATATACACTTACTCGAGGAGGTTTCCATTTAGGAAAGCCATTTTGACTTCCATCTGCCAGATCTCGTAGTCATAATATGTTGCAATAGCAAACCGAATTCTAATGGACTTAACCATGACAACAGGGGAAAAAGTCTCGTGATAGTCAATACCATGAATTTGCTTGAAACCCTTAGCCACCAGTCACCCTTTGAATGCATGTACATTCCCATCCATGTCAGTTTTCTTCTTGAAGACCAACTTGTACCCTATGGATCGTACCCCTTCAGGTGGTTCCACTAAGTTCCAAACTTTTTTTTCATACATGGAGTCCATTTCAGATTTCATGGCCTCAAGCCACTTCTCGGAGTCTGATCCACTTATAGCCTCTTGGTAGGTTGCATGCTCATCGCTATGATCCATAAGCAACACATTACCTATTTGAGACACAAGAAATCCATATCTCTTAGTCTAAAATCTTGGTCTACTAGATCTACGTGGAACTAGTGTTTCCTGAGCAGGCTCTCCAGCTACAACAACTTGTAGTCCTGAATCAAGTTCCAATTCTGGTTCATTCATAGTTTATGGTTCTTGAACTTCTTCAAGTTCTACCATGGTAGTCTTTCTACTAAAGAACTCTTTCTCAAGAAAGACATCAGCCCTCGCGACAAACACTTTGCCCTTAGACAGTAGGTAGAAATAATACCCTTTAGTTTCCTTATGATACCACACAAGATAACACTTATCCGACTTATGTTCCAGCTTGTTAGGCATTTGACGTAGCACATATGCCTCACATCCCCAAATATTAATGAATGACATACTAGTATGCTTCCCAGTCCATATCTCATCTGGTGTCTTTGGAACCATTTTTGTTGGAGCGTGATTTACTGTAAAAGCAGCAGTTTCTAGACCAAAACCCTAAAAGAAAATAGGAATATCTGCATGACTCATCATCGATCATTCCATGTCTAACAGACTATGATTCCTCCGCTCAAACACAACATTATGCTGTAGTATTCTAGGTTGAGTGAGTTGTGATACAATACCACACACTTTCAGATGATCACGAAACTCATGACTTAGGTATTCGCCACCTCGATCATATTAGAGTGCTTTAACCTTCTTTTCCAACTTGTTCTCTACTTTGTTCTTAAACTCTTTGAACTTTTCAAAGGTTTCAGATTTGTACTTCATAAGATACGCATATTCGTATCTACTGAAGTCATCAATAAATATAACAAAGTAGAAATACCCATCTCTAGCCATAAAACTCATGGGTCCGCATACATCACTATGTACTATACCCAAGAGATCATCGACCCTCTCATTGAAAACAGTAAAAGGGGCCTTACTCATCTTGCCTAACAAACAAGATTCGCATCTCTCAAATGATTCATAATCAAATGAGTCCAGTAGTCCATCTTTATGGAGCTTGGATATGCGTTTCTCATTTATATGCCCCAAACGATAATGCCAAAGATACGTAGGGTTTGAGTCATTCGTGTTTAGTCTTTTTGTATTTTTTATATTATAGATCTGATGGTGTAAGTTCAAAACATATAAACCATTAAACATTTGGGATATACCATAACAAACATCATTCTTAAATATAGAACAATAATTTTTCTTAATAACAAAAGAAAAACCAATCATGTCCAAGCATGAAAAGGATATAGTGTTTCTAGTTATGGAAGGAACATAATAATAATTATCAAGTTCTATTACAAGCCCATTGGGTAAAGCAAGACGATAAACACCCACAACGACTACATCACCTCTTGCTCCATTGCCAACGCGTAGGTCTACCTATCCTTTACTCAACAATCTTCTCCTTCCTAGTTCCTGCATATTTATATAAATGTGAGAACCACATTCGGTATCCAATACCCATGATGAAGGAGCAGTAAGGTTTATCTCTATAACATTGTTACTTGAAGCAGATGTCATACCTCCCTTCATCTTTTGCAGACACTCAATGTATGAAAGACAGTTCCTCCTCCAATGACCAGCCTTGCCATAGTGGTGGTATTTCCCTTCTTTCCTAAGCCTTTTTTCTTCAGTGTTGAAGACTTGTGCTCTAGAGACGACTTAGGTCCTACCTTTGTCTTCTTGAAGCCCTTGGCCTTGCCCTTGCCTTTAAGCACCATTAGTATGGGGCTAGCAGTCTTGGACTTATTCACATTGACGAGCTTGCTCTTGAAACATTTTCTTGAGATGCTCGTCAATTTCCATGCAACCCATGTTCTCATGTTGCTTTTGGAGCTCATAGTTCATGGTTGTTGGCATGAGACATTCGACATCTAAGGAGTCGTGAAGATACTTCTTGTAAGCATCCTTATCAGAACGGGACACATTCCATGCATGCTCTTCAGGGGATTCCTCTTCAAAATCATAGAGCTTTCACTCTTGCCTGAGAGAAATTCTCAAGCTCCTATACCAGTCCAAATAATTCATACCACTCAGCTTCTCCTTCTCAATGATGGCTTTGTGGGACAGGGTGAAGTGTGAACCACTTGCCATGGAAATTCTATAAGGATCAATGCAAAGTAAAACCAGTACTACATTTCAAATACCTTTTATTCTTTCGATAAGGACTTAAATTAAAATAACTCACACTATTTTTATCAAACTGAAAACCCTCGATATCAATTCAAAGAGTTTATGCGAGTAACTCCCTTAGTGGACAAGATCAATATTTCACCAACATTATGAGTCAGCTTTGGCTTTTATCTCACAATGGAGTTATTTATGTAGGCAACGCTTGCCAATTGCATCACTATGCAACTATTGTATGGTTGGTGAATAACTCTTTATTCGTATCCATCATATGGTACATGCCAACCCTATGCCTCCGGGCACTCAACCTTTGATTTCAACGAGTTAAGTTTGACCTGATGTCGATAGTGGGATATCATAATTATCCTCTTTTACCCTTACCAATATAAATTAATGCACCTTGCTTGTGCAAGCTCACACTTCATCAATCGAGGCAGGAAGAGTGTCATCCATCGGAAGACATCTGAATACTTAATATTGCTTAAGGGATTTTTAAACAATTGATTAACACTTAATCATGGTTAACTATTAACCAACGTGCATATCCAAAAAATAAAACAACAACAATCAGAATCCAAATGCATCCCAGATATGCACAAGGAAATCATCAACAATTGATGAATTGGGCTAAATTTGTACATCTAGAACCCTTCTAAATCTTCAGATCTACATCCACTGGACATGAGAAACACATGCTCCACTTACACAATAGATAAGGTCATCTCTATATGTGAGATTCAAAATCTAACACACTTGGTTTCACAAACCAACACGAGGGACGGTTACTATTAAGGATTTAACAACTTCTGAAATTTCCAGATCTACACACAATGGATTTAACAACTTCTGAAATAATGATCATCACATCAACCTGGCTTTGATACCATTGTTGGGTTTTATATGATGACACAACACTTGTGTACGCAACGAAAATAAAGAACAACAAAATCGAAAAGAGTTCGGATCTAGCGATGAAATTTAATCAAGAAGTAGAGTGCTGCAAAATAAATTACCTTTGCGGGATTGAGTCTATACTCAACCTAGATGGTCCAAAAAAATAGCCAATCACTTAGCGGCTAGATTCCTTAGTGCAGAATAGTGTCCGCACCTCTACAGAAGATCCACACGAATGGGAGAACCCTGTAGACTCTTAAGGAACAAGATCTAGGTCGGGAGAAGGCAGTCGACATATTCACAGACTTCTAGGTCTGTTGTAAAAGAGGCGGCGACGACACTCGCCGAGATCGGTCTTAGTGACGATAACGGGATCGGCGAAGGCAGAACAGTTCTGTCGGCCTTTTAGGTCTCGGATTTTCGCATAGTGTAGCTCATGTGCTTAGACCGAATGAACAGTCAATCTCGTCTTTAGAAACCCTAAAATCTTCTATTTATACCCAAAGGAATAAACAGAAAAACCCGTCGCTATTCCTAGACCCAAGACTTGGAATACAGAAATTCGACCAGACAACCCTTGTCTCGACGAATCGTCGAGTATCCATGACATATTTGACGAATCTTCGAGTATACAAGACCATACGCGACGAATCGTCGAGTACTCGTAAGATACACGACGAAGGCGTTGAGTGAACTCAACACACTTAACACTCTCAGTATCAAACTCGTTGAATCAACCTTTGACTCGACAAAGGCGTTGAGTGAACTCAACGCCTAAGTGCCAGATTCATCGAATCAACCATTGACTCGACGAAGGCATTGATTGGACTCAACACACTCAACGCTTGAGAACCAGACTCGTCGAATCATCACCTTGACTGAACGAATCATTGAGTGAGCTCAACGCACTCAACGCTTAAGTGCAATACTCGACGAATCAACACTTTGACCCAATGAATCGTTGAGTAAAGTCAACACACTCAACGCCACCATTCGACGAGTCAACACTTGACTCAACGAAAGAGTTGAGTGGTCTCAAAGCACTAGACGCTTTCCAAGCCTGGCTGAGCTAAGTCTTTTCCACTCATCACATGAGTAAAACCATACTAATCCAATCTCCCAATTTCTCCAAACATTCTTATGTGCGGCCCTGATAGGCTCATACTGCGTTGGCAGTGAGGCTACATACTTGATCACTTCCAGATCACAATGGTAACACCAACACCTACAGTGGGACAGACTGTACCTGTTCCTCCTGTACCTCTAGTGCCTCCAGTTCTGTTGCCAGCAGAGATGAATTTCATCTCGCACTTCTAGTGATTAGGACCACCTAACTATGACGGGAGAGCCGATTTCATTGCTTTAGATGATTGGATCATTGTCATTGAGGAGATGTTTTCGTATTCGAGAATTTATGCTATCCAAAAGGTAATGGTCGTCGCTTACTAGCTGAAGGGCCTTGCTAAGAGCTGGGGGATTTGAGAGAAAGAGAGTCTAGCCGAGGGATGATCGTGGGAATATTTCAAAGAGATGTTGCTCAAGATGTTTCTGCCATCAGTCGAGCAAGTCCGTCTGATGAACAACTTTTTACACCTACAACAAAGACAGCTCACGGTTAGTGAGTATGAGATAGAATTCAGTAAGTTGGGTAGGTCTGCTCTAGATTTAGTACCTCTGCGACAGGTAGAATGAAGCGATTTCTGGGAGTACTTTGTAGAGACATCCAACAGCTGTCTAGCGTGTACAGATCAGAGACTTATGTTGAAGCAGAAGAAGTTGCTCTGAAAGTCGAGGCTATCGACAATGCAAAGAATCATGGGCTACAGGAAAGGAAGTACAAGAGAAAGTCCGATGATAGTAGGAGCTCTCGGGCATCTAGACCTTCTTCAAAGAAAGGAAGCAAGGAAGTATGTAGTTTCTATGGCCGACCAAGCCATCCCTTCGTGAAGTGTTTCAAGAGGTTAAGGGCTAAGACGAAACAACAAGTGCTTGCAATTCAGGGCACACCCAAAGGAGACCTGGTCTGTGCTTCATGTAAGCAGAAGGGGAATGATGTTGCCCATTGTTGGGCAAAGGATATGGTCTGCTTCTAGTGTGGGCAGATAGGGCATTTGAAGTCTAGGTGCCCGCAGTCTCAGCCCCCGCTGCAGCCAGTTCCACTTCAAGCCTTGCCACCGCCATAACATCCAGATAAAGGGAAGGGTAAGTTGAATGTGGTGATCATGGAAGAAGCACATACTTCCTCCCTAGTGATCTTAGGTTAGATTCTAAACTAGTTCTTAGCCTTCAATTATAGCTTCGATCTTGATTTAGCTAGTTACCTATACGATTTTATAGGGGAGTTTAAGGTAAAGAATCGTTGGATGAACGTTGTTTTCGATTCTGGTGCTACCCACTCGTTCGTGGCTAGGACTTTCATAGAACGTCACTGTCTGACTCTCGATTAAGTTTGCGATTCATTTCGCGTTAGGTTTCCCTCTGGTCACTTGGTGGTGTCGAATCAGGAAATTCAGAGTTGTCCTATCCTTTTAGGTGACTTCCTATCTTTTTACAATCTGAAGGTGCTAGACTTAGAGGACTTCGATGTGATTTTGGGCATGGACCGGTTGTCCAGATATGATGTTGTTATCTAATGCAAAGTAAAGCGTTTGAACTTCAAGACGGAAAACGACCACCCCATGAGTGTGTATGGTTTTTTGCGCCAGGATTCCCTGATTATTTCTGAGGTATTTGCTCGAAAACTCTTAGATTCCTGTTGTTTTGCTTACCTGGTTTCTATTTTGGAAACAGTTGGTAGTTTGTCGCACATCGAGGATATTTTTATGGTGTGAGAGTTCCCCGATGTTTTCCCAGTTAGTCTTCTGGTCTTTCGCCCGAGAGATTGTGGAATTTGTTATTGATCTTAAGTCGGGTACTCGCCCTATTGCTGAGGAACCATGCCATATGGCCCCGCATGAGTTGGAAGAGTTGCATGCCCAGTTAGATGAACTACTACAATGTGGAGTTATTAGGCCAAGTTCTTTTCCTTGAGGTGCTCTTGTCCTGTTTATGAAAAGAAGGATGGTTCTATGAGATTGTGTATTGATTATAATGAATTGAATAAGGTAACCATCAAGAACAGGTTTCCATTGCGGCAGATAGATGATTTGTTTGATCAGTTGCGTTATAGTACAATTTCTCAAAGATTGGTCTTCGTTCAGGCTACCATCAGCTGAGAATCCATGAGTCGGATGTTCCACGAACTGTTTTTCGTTCTCGGCATGAACATTTTTAGTTCTTGGTGATGTCCTTTTATAACACCTCTATCCGTCAAATGAAATATAATAGAGGGTCTGGCCGGGGCCCCACACCATATTCCACAAACAAGCGGTAGGATTATGGGTTAATATCAAAAGATTACTCGTACCCTAACTCAGAGCATTCTACTGGAAGCTTTAAGGATGCATGAACTCATGCCAATTGAATGTCCACTATATATAAACAATATCATTTATATATATAACAGGAATTTCACTTACAAATACACCAAAGTTATGGCCTTAAGGCCTTACAGTTGCATTTTATAAGTGTGGTTTACAAACATCGGCGTGCAGGCCAGCCACACATGAAAACAGTAAAACGTTTTCGCTCGGCCTTCGTAGGCCAGCATAGCAGTAAGGGCTTCAGCCCGCTATTTCCTGCTCGGCTCTCCAGCACCTGCATAAGGACAATCCACCGCAAGGGTGACAAACTAGCCAATGGTCAGCATTCAGCTGACCAATTTATAACGACCCTACCCCTTTCCCAGGGCAGTGGTATTCCTTCTCTGCAGGCATAACATTAGCACAAGCAGATATATCACAAGAATGTGTACTCAAGCATAGTTCAATATATCACAAATGAATGCCTCAATGGCCAAACGTTCCGTGCACTCAGGGCACATTTTTGGTGTACCTATTGCCAGGGTCTCACCACCATTCAGAGGTCCCAAACATAACAGTTAACTTTGAGCATTCACAGTCTCTACGGTCCTCGGCCTGAGACTTTAGTCTTGACGACGTACAACCTAAGAATCTCATTATATGATCCTAACGAACACCAATAACTTAGGCACTCGAGTTAGACAACAATAACGCGGATACAGTTCAGCCATTGACCGTTGCTTAAGTCGTCAAATCAATGTCTAGTCTAACGCGGGTCGGCTTCCCCTTGTCCGTTCGGCTCACTGGACTTTAGGAGCTCTCAGCTCACAGATTAGCCTCACACTCCCCCAGATACAGGCTTTATAATCAAAAGGATATCTACAAGCTATTGCCAGCAATACTCTCTATCACCAGGTGTTAACCACAGAATTCACTTTCTGTACCAGACCCAGCAAAAACCCCGCAGTAACCTCCAGTACCAGAAACACTGGACTTTTACAACACACAGCACAAATAGTTCAACAAGAGCTATCGCCATTGGTGATACTCACTGTCGCCTGATGATATCCAACAGTCATTCAAACTATGGTATTTCATGGGTATTTTCCTGGAGTGCAAATCCAGTACTTCTTGCTACTTTCAGTTCATAGATACAACCCCGAAGACCCCATAAACTACACATTTATACTCAGAGTCTTCTCTGGAATGCAAAATAAATATCACCAATCTAGACCAACCTGTCTAGATGTGCTTCACACAGCATGCCTTTTCCGTACTACACATTTTCGGATCTATATGCAAGACTCACTGGGGAATTTACGAATCGACCCAAAGAAATTCCCTCAATTCTCCACCTTTTGGTGGGGGATTCCATCCATATGCCAAAAGAAGGACTTCACTTGTCCAAGAACGAAGATCGTTACCCTAGTAAGTTTCTTCGGAGCCATGGCGTAGCTTTTTTACCTGGACGAAAAGGAGCACCTCACTTCCCTCTTCGTGGATCTAGCCTTGGCTCTGACTTACGATTACCGAATCTCCTCCAGCACTCTTACAAAGATCAGCCCAACTCTTCCTTAGCTTCTTCTTTTCAAGAGCTTTGAATGAAAGGAAGAGAGAGAGAGTGAGAAGAAGAGAATGACTTCTCACCCCTCCACTCCTCTGGTTAAGTGGCCCCGAGATTAATCCCATCCACAGGCTTATTCAATCAAGAGAAACGAGTGGCTGTAAAATCAGCTGAAAAGTCAAAGTACCCGTTATCGCCGCACGATATCGATGTCGCATGGCGACATTGACTTTAGCCGCTAGAATCCAGTAAACCACCGCTCTTTGGCAACTTAACAACCATATGACACGTGTCCATGTCATGTGGCACTATCGCCTGGCGATATCCACTGTTGCCACGTGACATCAAGCCAATGGCTCACTCAACGCTTTCAGGAGTTGAGTGTGTTGAACTCATTCAACGCTTTGTGGCGTTGAGTGCATTGTGCTCACTCAACTCTTTCTTGTTATCGGCCATGCGATACCCACTGTCGCCCGGCGTTATCAAAGCTAGTAGCTCACTCAACGCTTCGAGGAGTCGAGTGCATTGAGCTCACTCAACGCTTTAAGGCATTGAGTGCATTGAGAGCTGGGCTATCGCCGCGCGATACACACTAATGCCATGCAATAGTCTCTTACTAAATGATTCATTGAAAGGCGTAAAGTGTGCTTAGTTCACTCAACACTTTATGGCATCGAGACCTATCGCTATCACCCTGGCGATGCCCACTGTCACCTGACGATAGTGACCAAAAATTCTGTTGTCAAATTTGGGGTGTTATAACCCTCCCCTCCTTACGAAATTTTGTCCCGAAATTTTTATACATCTATAAGAGAGAAATACCTCAACTTATTTGTTATAACATTCAAAATACTAAGTTACAACATCACTATACAAACAACCCGGGATATTCCTCACACATAGTTTGCTCATGCTCCCATATCAGCTCTTCATGACCACAGTTGTCCCACCGGACTTTGATCATCCCGATTATTTTGTTTCACAGTTGTTTGACCTTTGTATCCTCAATCCGAATGGGCCGAACGTTTGTCATTAGCCGACTATCGACCGATACTTGATCATATGCAACTATTGGAGCTAGCTCTTTCACTGCTTTTCGTATCACCGATATGTGAAACACATCGTGCAACCCACTTAGCTCCATAGATAGAGCTAACTGATAGGCAGTTTCTCCAACTCGCTCAACCACTTCAAACGAGCCAAGATATCGTGGACTCAATTTTCTCAAGCGCTAAATCCTGGATACACCTTTGAAGGGCCTGATCTCCAAGTACACCCACTCTCCAACTGCAAACTCCACGTTTCGGTGCTTGACATTGTAGTACTTTGCTTGCCTATCTTGGGCTATTAACAACCGCTCTCGTATAGTATGTATGGTCGAATTTGGATCTTCGACCTCCATACACTTATAGAGCTTTGACTCGCCTATTTCCGCCCAAGCTAACAGTGTACGACACTTCCTACCGTATAAAGCTTCAAAGGGCGCCATTTGTATGCTAGCTTGATAGCTATAGTTGTAAGCGAACTCAACCATATAGAGATGATCTTCCTACCTCTTCCCAAAATCCAAGGCTCACATTCAGAGCATGTCCTCCATTGTTTTGTTGGTCCTCTCGGCCTGACCATCTGTTTGAGGATGAAAGGCCATACTGAATTTCAGTTGAGTACCCAAAAACTGGTGGATTAGCCTCCAATCATTTGAAGTAGCATGCCCATATCAGTCACTAACGATGTACGGGGCACACCGTGCAATCGTATGATGTTATCCACACATAGTTTGACCAATTTTCCACTGAATCATCCTTCCTGTTTGGTATGAAGTGCGACACTTTTGTTAATCGGTCAACGATCACCCACACAACATCATTTTTGCTCTATAATCTCGGCAGTCCATTCACGAAATCCATAAAAATGTCATCAAACTTCCATACCGGGATTGGTAACGACTTCAGGAAACCGCCAGGTTTCTGACATTCAGCTTTCACTAAGCCACAAGTTGGACATTTTGTGATGGAATGGGCTATGTCTTTGTTCAAACCCGGCCACTAGAACACCTTCTTCATGTCCTTGTACATTTTCATGCTCCGTTGGTTAATTGAGTAACTTGTAAAATGTGCTTCGTACATCAGTTCCTCACAAAGTTTACCCACATTTGGGAAGCACAAACGACCATATTTTCATAAAAGGTCGTCATCCCAGGAGAATTGGGCATTTGACCCATCCACTGCATAGCGTTGTAGACTCTCATGGAGCTCTGTTGTTCGCTGAACCCTGTCCGCAAGGTCATACTGTACCTCCGTCCAGTTCAGGCATGCATTTACAGTAGCATTCTTGTCCACAAAAGAGATGTCTAAGGCCTCCAACTCCTGGATTAGATGCTCATCATACATCTGCAATCAACTTGCCCTTGTCGGAGTCCTGTGACTCAAAGCATCTGCAACTACATTTTCCTTCCCGGGAGTATAATGAATCTGGAAGGTGTAGTCCCCGAGGAACTCCATCCACCTCCGCTATCGTATATTTTGATCCTTCTGATCCAGAAGATACTAAGGCTCTTATGGTCCGTAAAGATGTACACTTTCACGCCATATAAGTAATGACGCCACAACTTAAGTGCAAATATCACCGCCGCCAACTCCAAGTCATGGACGGGATAGTTCCGCTCATACACTTTCAACTGGTGTGATCCATAAGCGATCATCTTTCCAAACTGAAGAAGAACACAACCTAAGCCACTCCCTGATGAATCACTATAAATTTTATAGCCGTCTGAACCACATAATAATGTTAAGATTGGCGTTGTAGTCAGACGATTTTTCAGCTCCTCAAAAGCTCGTGAGCACTCCAGTTCCAAACGAACTTCTGATCCTTCCTCGTTGTTGGGTCCATTGCCCACAATATTCCCTAGATTGGATTTGAAGAGGCATCCCCATTAACACTAACAGCATAGTTGTATTTGATGTTATTTAAGCTCATCATGTGCAGGATGTTCCAAGGAACAAGTCTAGACAGGTTGTCTAAGTGATGTGACAAGTGGTCATAAAGTGAATATGCTGGAAAGGCAGGGTGTAGACTAAGTGGCCAAGTCAAGTAAAATCTTACCTATATTATGGGCTGACAAAAATTTGTCTAAGTCCACAGGCGTTGAGTGATGAAGACACAATCAACGCCATACAGCAAAAGGCTGTGAGTAGAACTCTGTTCAGAAAATTCATTGAACTGAGTTCAGAGTCCGTCGAGCTCAGCTCGCAATTCGTCGAGCATAGTTAAGAGAATTCATCGAACTGAGTTCAGAGTTCGTCGAGCTCAGTTCACAATTCGTCGAGCTTAGTTCAGAGAATTCATCGAACTGAGTTCAGAGTTCATTGAGCTCAGTTCACAATTCGTTGAACTCAGTTTAGAGAAAGGCTGGCTGAGTTAGTCAATGCCTATAATTAAGAGGAAGTGTTTGTCTTAGCATAACCAATGAGACAAGTGGTTGTCTCAGCATAACCGCTGAGATAAGTTTTTGTCTCAGTAGATAACAATAAAGCGCTGAGACAGTTAAGCCAGTGTTTTCAAACACAAAAAAATGGCTAAGGAAAAAAGCGTTGAGTGATGAAGACACACTCAACACTCTCAATGTCAGAGAAGCAGGAAGATTTTGCCTAAGGCAAAAAGCGCTGAGACAACTGAGATAGCTGAGAAGGAACCGTTGAGACCACTGAGATAAAACCTCTGAGATAGGAGTTGGTCTCAGCAAAACTACTGAGACAGGAGTTGGTCTCAACATAACCACTGAGACAGGAGTTGGTCTCAGCAAAACTGCTGAGACACGAGTTGGTCTCAGCATAACCGCTGAGGCAAGTGTTGGTCTCAGCTGAGAACAATAAAGCGCTGAGACAAGTTAAGCAGAAAAATAGTTAAGGCAAAAGCGTTGAGTGGAGGTTGCTCAGTCAACGATGTCGATGCCTAGTGGATAGAATCTTATCTAAGGAGTTTGGCGTTGAGTATTTCTCACACACTCAACGCCAAACATTAGATAGCTGAATAAGCAAGTTGGCGTTGAGTGAAGTTGATTCACTCAATGCATATAAGCAGTTTTATATTCTAAGTAGTTTGGCATTGAGTGAATGTTACACACTCAATGCCATGAGACAGAAAATCTGTCTAAGTGTTTTGGCATTGAGTGATGCTTACTCACTCAATGCCTATGCTAATGGTGTTTGATTTTTAGCTAAGTCCATAATTTATGACATCAACAAGTCAACATAATTCAAATTTATGGAGGGATGGCTATAGTACACGACAAATGTTGTCGCATACCTACTATACGGCAGTTGGCGTTAAATTAAGTTGCTGCAGGACATTAATTATGTGGGGCCCACAACTCAAAGAGCCGTTGGGTAAAAATCAATAAAAGAAAAAAGGCGTATAGAGGAAGAGAGCTTTTGGAGAGTCTTCAAGCAAGGAAAAAGAAATCAAGTTAGTTCTTCTTCTCCGCCATTGTTGTGGAGCTGAAGAACAAGAAGCTCAAGTCAGGAAGACCAAGAGCAAATTAGCTGTTGATAACAAGACCTTCAATAACAAGATTGATGGTGTCATTCTCACCTGCACAAACAAGCTAGTTAAGAGTAATTTCTCTGAGGGAAAATGTAGCAGCCAAGGGCCGACCCTTGCTGCAGGTTCTTCATAGTTCCAGCAACACAAGCACCTGAAGATCTTTATCTGGAAGCTGTGAAGAGAAGGAAGCTTGAAGAAGCTAAAGGAAGACTCAAGGGACTATCCCTCTGGAGTCAAAGCTAGGGATGAATCACCTCAGCCTAGGAAAGGAGCAAGAGGAATAATTATTCCAGTATGCAAGATAGAGCTGTGATTATCTCAGCTAAGGTAGCAGTTGTTAGCTGCAGTTACTTCACTGACCAGAAGGAAAATCCCTGGTGCTGTGAAGAGGTAGTTAGGGCCGATCTTCAGTCTCAGTTCAGGAAAGTGGTAAACATTGCGCTGCAAGTAACTTCCAGCATAAGTAATTACTTGTTGCTATGGAAGTAGTCAGGACTAAGTATATCTTAGTTCAGTTAAGGTAGACTCGGGAAATAAATTCCTGTAGTCATTATTAGGCTGAGTTTATCTCAGTCAAGAAGCTTGACACAGAGAAATATCTCTTGTGTTAATAATATCCATCAACCCACCTTCATCCTATAGGATTCAGTTACCTGAATCTGAGTTGTAGGTGACTATTTAGTCACTGAGCTGTAGGTACCCTGGTAGGGTATTGAGATAGGATCCAAGTGTGGATCTGAGCGTAGGTCCTTTTGGCATGAGGTAGGGCCTTTTGGTTTGAGGTAGGTGACAAGCTTGTCACTGAGCTGTAGGTGCCTGGAGGGGCACTATGGTAGGTACCTGTTGGGTACTGAGTTGTAGGAGTGTCGCAACACTCTGAGAGTAGGACCTTGTTCCTGAAGTTGTAGGGCTGAGAAGCTTGAGATGTAGACCTTAAAGATAAGGCTGAGGTAGGTGGCTTGCGGGTCACTGAGTGTAGGAGAACTGGAGAGCTCTGAGGTAGGATCCTTTATGGATCTGAGGTAGGGCTGTCCTCCCAGCTTGAGTGTAGGGATTAACAGTCTGAGGTAGGTGGTCTACTAACCACTGAGTGTAGGCCTTTGTGGCTGAGAAGTGAGTCTTGGAGGAGACTTGGATATCCCGCGGGATCTGAGGTGTAAGCTCTTTGGAGCAGTTTGGAGAAGTGCCTAGTCCAACAAATAAGTTGGATAGTTGGGATGGAAAGTGGATGTACCCAATTGGGAAACAACTATAAATCTCTGTGTGCTTTTTTGTGGTTGTTTTTATTTTCTTATTTACAGGTGTTAAGGATAAGCTCTAGATCACCTTAAGCTGAAAGACAAAATGAAAACAACAAGACATTCTAAAGAAAGCAAAAGATAGTCTCGAAGAGACAAATAACCTATTCACCCCCTCTCTAGGTGACTTAGCTATCCTTGAAACATAGACTTTTAAGTTGTATCAGATGGAGGTTACTCAAAAATACCTAATAGTCTGAGTTGACCTCCAAGGATAGCTAAAAGGGTTATACTTGTGGGTTCAAAAGGGAACCACAAGGAATGAAGTTTCAAGTCTGCAGCAAGGAGAACTTTGAGACATGGAAAGAAAGGGTCAAGAAAATCATAGAAGCCTCTAATCCTAGGGTCCTTGCAACAGTTCAAGAAGGACCTTTCATCCCCATGAAGGTCTCTATATCAAATGCAAGCATCCAGACCCCAAAGAGTTATGTAGAGATGTCTTATGATGAAATCTTGGCATCTATGGACAAGAGGGCACAACACATCATGCTGAGTGTCATGGATGACTCAACCCTCATGAGAGTAGTCCACTGCAAGTTAGCCAAAGAGATGTGGGATTCTCTCACTGTCTATATGGAAGGCACAAAGAAAGTCAGTCTTTCTGATAGTGGTTCAGAGTCTGAAGAAGAAGAAGAAGCCTTTATTGGGATACTTACTACTATTACAGATGAAGATGAAGACCATCCTGTGAGGATAAGAATCAGGGCCCCTCTATCACACTCAGAAAGTGATACTGAGGTGGATGAAGATATTAGTGGCTGCTGTGAGGAGATGGCTTTAACAGAAGAAGAATCCTGCCGGGATTAGGCTGGTCAAGATCAGGTACATCCTCTGTCTAGCTGCTTAGGTCATGAGACCCGTCTAGATTCTGATGCATCCTCATCTAGTGATGAATATGGCTATGAATCTAATATAAATGTCAATCAATTGATTGACAAGTATGGTAAAAACTTGTATGCTTTGAGAAAAAAGCAAGAAGTTGGCCAAGATACAGGCTGAGGAGATTATCTCTTCAGCTAGCTGCTGCCCAACAGTCTGAGACAGCATCCTTGCTGGATCAGAAGCTGAAGGAAGTCTGCCAACTGAAGGCCATCTCAATCATCCAAATTGAGACCATAAGGCAGAAGGACAAGATCATTGTGTATCTTGAAGGGGAACTCCTAAAGGAGAGAAGGGCTGTGGCTTAATTCAATAACCCTAAAGCTATGCTGCCCTTGATAAATTCCTTCTCCTCCCAAAAGGGTAAGAAGGAGTTAGCTGTCAAGGAAAGCACAAAAGTGGACCTTTCCAAAGGGAAAGGAAAATCCCCTATAGTGCCATAGTCAACCTTTCACAAGGTAATCTTCCCTTCTCATAGGTATGACCAAGGCTGCATGCATGGTCACTGGGAGAATGAGAATTCTTCTTGTAAGTTTACAAGAGTATCTTCCAATGGAAGAAGAAAGGGTAGGGGAATGAGTGCCTTTAAGGCTCCCCATGAAAAAGTACAAATGGCCCATGCTGGATCATTTATATTTAGTGCCTCATCCGCTACTCACAAGGGAAATGCAGTGGCTTTCACTCAAGCCCATACAATAAGGACTCAGACCAAGGGCCAGTCTACCAGTAAGCCTAACTTGGCTTGTTCTGATGTTATAAACAGCTTGTCTTCAACAAAGAAGACAACTGTGAATACCATTCAGGGCAATCAAAGAAAGCCTGTTGGAAGAATGACCTTCAGTCATATCCTTGCTGAAAGGAACTTGAAGAAAGTTACTACTCATCTTTCTTCTATTCAGTCAGCAGTTAACCACACTGCAAGACCTGCTCAAAAAAGAAGATACAATATTCATGAGTGTTGGTGTTGTGGTAAGGTGGGACATTTTGCCCTAGATTGCTGGCACAATCCTTCTGTGTCTAGAGCAAGAGTTGGCCCACCTGTCAGAAATTCTGCAGGTAGGCAAGTCAGATTTCAGGCTAACAGGAACCTAGGACCCAATACCTATTGGAGTCCTAACGTAAGATAATTCTATTTTGTAGGTTAGTCTATGTGCCCATCCCCCATAAGGAACTTGGACAGAAGATGTTACAGAACTTGAAATAGAATATGGAAGTTATCCTTTGGTTCATACACCAAGGATAAGGAAGCTGTGTACATTCCTGAAGAAGGGTACAAGTGGTATCATCAGTTGTCTGACACTTCAGTGGAAACTAGAAAAGAAGTGTGCTCAGGTATCAGTATCATCTGAACCTGCAACAAGGTATGTCCAAGTCAGTGGGCTTTAAGAATAGGATCTGTGCAAATGTTGATAGGGTGCATGTTCAGTCAAGGTTACTAGACATGCTTGAATCTTGCCCAAAGTTCCCCCAGCATAGAATAGATCAGCATTACTGCTGAGGATCAGCTTCTTCCCATGGACATTGCTGAGTATAAGAGAAAGACTTAGTATCAGGTGGTCTTAAAGAACAGCAGCTGCAGGAGAAGAGAAAGCTGGCAGCTGCACCACTGGTATCATCTACAATCAGCCAGGGGGGGGAAGAGAATCATAACAGACCTGCTCTTCCCTGTCTATTCAGAAACCAAGAAGGGATTGATCAAGTGGTGATCAAGTGTGGTACTCAGTGAGCTGAACATACTTGTACTGCTAATCAGAAAGTTGAAGCCAAAGGCAAGTCTGATGCTAAATAAGAGGAGAAGATCTAGCTCAGCAAAAAGAGATTGGGCAAGGTACAAGAGAGTTGTTGTGCACTGTGGCTGTACATCCAGTACCAGCTCCATGGAAGATCAGTTTTGATGCAATATCAAGACTATAAAGAGCATCAAGTGGTATCCAGACTGGCATAGACTAGAATGTCTACCAGGAATCTATCAAAAGATGCTCCTGTTGAGGGGGAGCAAGCTCAGCACCCTATATAGGGGGAGCATGTCCAGCATTTGCTGAAATAGGATCAACCTCGTATTGGGAAGGAGCTGGAAGCTTTTGCAGTAGATCAACTATCACTACCGCTGATCAATTTGTCTTAAAGACAATGCAGAGACCAATGGAGAGATTATGAGAAGAGGAATAGCTTGTAGTCAGCTCAAGTGGATCCATGAGTCACTTAAGAGTCAAAGGGCTGCAATGATGTGGTCCATCAATGATATCACCACAAGTGGATGCTGATTCTATAGATACAACATCAGCAAGTAGAACTATGTTGCAACTAGCTCAAATGTTGCAGTGTTGTGTTGTATCAATATTTCAACACAAAAGGTGAAAGATGGGGGTTAGATCTGATTTACTCTAGAGGGGGGGGGGGGTAAATAAAGTAATCTAAAATTTTATGGCTATTATTAAAACTATCAGAGTAATGAATAATAGATAAGAATATTAACAGTAAGATTAAACTGTCTAAGATAAACTGATCTAACACAGTATATAAATATATCATAGCACAACTAGCCTATCACAGCCACAGCAAGAACAAAAAGAGGATGGGCAAACAAACAACACAAGAAACTTTATAGTGGTTCCCAAACTTGGGTACATCTACTCTTCTACCACCCTGGTAGGAATCCACTAGCAATTTTTTGATCATGTGACTGCCACCTATGAGATTTTGATGAGGTGCCCAAAAACCAAATAAACTTTTGAAGGGAGTTAATAAACCCTTTATACAGGAGGGAGAAGAGAGATTGGTGGTGTCTTCTCTTTCTCAAACAACTGAGAAGACAAGCGGATTGCTGTTATCAAGGCTTCTCCAGATCACTTGAAGCCTTGCACAGGGTGTAGTAGGTCTTCATCCTTTATTTATGATGATCCAGGAACTTCTGACTGATAGAGATTAGTTGTCCTTGAAAGCTCCTAGAGTGGAAGTTGAAGACGACTCTTGATTTGTATTTGTTGTTCTTCTTCTTCTTCAGTAAGATCAAGGAGAAAATAAAGTGTTTTCTACACAGGAAAGAAAACAGATGATGTTGTGTAATTCTTCTCTCTGTTCTGTTCTATGTGCTGTTCTATATCGTTCTGAAAAGAAAATCTCTTTTTTTTATTATCAGTCGAATTCTCCTTTGAATTTTGAATTCCATTGCATTGAATGCTGATTGCCTAGAGAATGTAATACGGCTGGAGAATATTTCTTTAATGTGTTTCCACAACTGTCCCAATAAATTAGGCAAGTAATTAACCTGATGAAGACCATAATTAATGCTGCCAAGTAACGGCTATATTCAGAGAATATATGCATTAATTACTCAAGAATTACTGCTAAATAATATGGAATAAGGATAGAGATCAAGGGTAATTCTAAGTCTGGAACTGCAACAGAAATCGTCGACCATGGAATATATTTTGTCGACCAAATATCAAAGTTCGTCGACCAGAGAAATCCTGTTTGTCGACCAGAGATCCAAGTTTGTCGACCAGAGCTCAACGAACTGCATTCTGTGAATAACTTGCCAATTCTGTGGTCCATGTTCGTCGAGATGATAAACCGTCTTCGTCGACCTGAGTTAAGAGGAAGTATTCTGAAAGAATGTATTGAAGTTGAAATCCAGACTTCGTCGATCTGAGCTCAAATATCGTCGAGCTCTACTCAGAGAATTAACTCTGAGTTCGTCGAGCTGAGCACGACTATCATCGAGTTGAGTTAGACGAATGCGAACTCATTTTCTGAACTTGATTTTCTCTAAGTCTTGAGTCTTCTGCTGGCTGGTCTATGTATGGTTAATCTAATAACTCAGCCTAAATTTCTAGGGCTCAAAGACATGACCCCGGCTATACATGGTGGGTCGAACATCCTAGTTAGTGAACCTAGCACAAATCCAACTAGAGATCCAACAATCTCCCCCTATTTGGGTGAGGTCACAAATAATACAAAAAGAAAATGATCACAAAGCAAAAAAAATATATCTGACAGAAAATTTAAATGATTCAGCAAATATGTACATAATCAGTAGCTTTGTGACAATTGCAATCAAATAAAGTTCAGACAAATGAAAACTAAACAGAACATATCATTTCTTCTTCTTCTTTTCCTTGTCGTCTTTGTCTTTCACAGAGGGCTGTGTAAATTTGATTTCTCTATTTGGATTAACTGCTTCGCTCTTGGACATGGTCATATCAGTAGCACCAATTATGTCAAGAGAAGTTGCCCTGGGTACCAGAGCCTCTAGATGCAGATTCATGCAAGCATCAACATTAAAGAATTTGTTAGCCTTATCATACCTTTTAAGTTTTTCTTTTCTGTAGGAGGACATGGTTGAGTACTGTGATGGATCTCTCCCTTCAGCTTTAGCTTTATTGATCATTGATAATCCAACAAGCTCCTGGAATCTGGCCATTCTTGAATTGTTTTCAGTATCAGGATCCACAAATGGAATATGTGGAGATTCAGGCCTTTTTGGGCTTTCAGCCTTTTTAACTTCAGAAGCTTGTTGTTGCTGCTACTGTTATTGATGTTGCTGATGTGGTTGTTGATGTTGTTGTCTACTGGAATACCTTTGCTGGCTGCTTCCTTGATATTTAGAAGATCTACCTTGATGTCTTTGGTAAGTTTGAGCATAGGAGGTAGACCTTTAAGAACTGCTTCCTGAAGCACCAGCAGTAGGTAGAGGAAGAAGAGGAAGACCTCTCTAGTTCCTTTGAGGGAGAGGAGGAGAGTACCTCCTGCTTTTCTTTCTAGCTTTCTGTTCATTCTTTGAAAGATACATCCATGCTGGCATCCCAAGATATGGAGTGATTTTCTGTAATATATAATATTGTGTATCATGAGTAGGGTTTGGTTTGGGAGCAGTAATGAGAACAACCTTTCTCTTCTTAGAGGCTTTCTTCTTAGCAGCAGAGCTATCATCATCATCAGAATCATCATCATCCTCTTCTTCATCAGAATATCCTTGAGGATTATCATATAGATCATCCAGTGCCTTTAGGAGATCTTTTGGTATTTGCTTTTCAGCCTGGGGCTGCACTGTAGGATCTGGAAGAGCTGTAACAACTATTTCAGCAACATTTATAGAAATTAATAAGTTTTCTTCTTCTATATTTTCCATAATGATTTCATCTAAATCAGGGAGGGGAATGTCATCCATCTTGTAAGTTGGAGCTAAAATAGCTTCTGGAGAAGAACTGTCCTTGGAAGGGGATGGTACAACTGGTGGCTCTGTTACTACAAAACTAGTCTTAAGTTGAATGGCAACTGTGGGTCTTATTAGTGAGGTATATGGAACAATATCCAAAGAAGGCTGATGAGAAGAACTAGGGAGAAAATCTCTGTAGACAAAACTAAAAGAATATAGTAAAGAATTCAAGTTAACTGTGAGATTTATAATATAATCACCAACAGTCTTTATTTCTGGTATAACTATATCATCCATATCTGTATCAGAATAAGTATATAACTCAATTATTTTAGCTGTAACTGCTGCTTCTTCTGAGTCAACAGACATCACTAAATCTTCTGCTGCTTCTCCTGCTATTGTCATAACTGGAGCTTCTTCATCACAGAGCATCTCCCCCTGACTGGTTTCAGGGGGTCCTAAAGCCAGTCCACCAGAAGAAGGGACAGATGACAAAGCAACAATTCTAACAGAAAGAGATGTGATGGAAGCAATAATAGGAGCTATAACATCAGTTATGAGCTTATTAAGTGTGGGAGAAACAAATTCTAGAAGGTCTTTAGCAATATCAGAAAAATTGAGATAAAGAGATTCTTGAGCAGTAGAGGAGTAAGGAGTGTGATGTCCACAATTGGAACATACAGAGAAGAGACTGGAAGGATCTGTATGTGTGGAGTTTGTAGCAGTAGAGGGAATGTCAGTTTGAGTGAGTGGATGGATGAGAATAGAGGAAGTGGCAACAGTAGAAGGTTGGACTGTGGTTGTGGGTGAAGATGGAGTTTCTTGAACTAAAGATTGATGTGGAGATGGTGGAGGAAATAGTAGGTTGAAGGTGTGTGATGAGATAAATGTGTCAGGGTGTGTGTAATTTAAATGAGGTGGAAGTGGAGAATGTGGAGGTGGAGATAAAGATGGTGTAGTATGTACTGGAGATTGAATTGGTGAGGATGGATGTTGTTGTTGAAGTTGAGGAGTATATGTTGGATAATAAGGTGATTGTTGTTGTTGTTGTTGTAGTTGAGGTTGAGGAGGAGAAGGAATGTTGGTGGAGGAAGGAACTTCTTCTAGAAGTGGAGGAGTGGCTGTTATGGCCCTAATGCCCTCAGAAGTCCTTGTAGAAGATGAAGCCTTGGATGGCTTGGTGATTTTCCTCTCCCGTCTGCCAAAGAGGGCAGATGTAAGCCTTTTGGAGGCATTTATGAACACTGTCGTGGAGACTAGATGTTGAGGAGCCTTTTCATGAAGGACAATTCCCAGAATCCGTCCAAAACACACTTCCTTCTTATTGTTTTTCTTCTTGATTAAATCAAATAGCATTTTGCCCTAGTTTACTGCTTTCTTCTCTACCAGAGCACCCATCACCATGAACTGGTGCCTGGTGATGTAATCGTGGTCGGTGTGTTTGTCCAGCAGCACTTTGTCGACTACATCGGCCAAGAACTTATACTCAATAGATAAATTCTTCTTTAATAGCTTGTTTGGGTTATCTCCAGAATGACCCATCTTAATCAACATGTTAACATATTCCTCACTGTCCATCTCTAATTCTTCATTACCATTAAGTAGGCCAAAAATCTCAGATAAAATGGTGGGGGAAAGAGAAACTGTGTTACCAGATATTATTCCCGTCATAGTAACTTCCTCTGATGTTGTAGAGGTAAATACCCATTCCTTAACTTCAGTCATTGCTATCTTTATTCTACGAATCATGAAGTTTTGTAGATACTGCTCTTCAAACAATTTCAGAATTTCCACAAAAATCGGGTCAGAATGCTGGAAAGATTCGAATTCAATATAAAATCCCATGTCAAACTTCATTGCAGAAAGAATGTTCGCCGGAATCGCCATTGTTTTTGCATGCACAAGGAAAACAGAGATCAAGTGCAAAGGAATAGAAATCCTACGATGGAGCTCGAAGAAAACCTAGATATATGGTTTTCAGAATATGAAGCGGTAGTCTCCGTCCGACGAAATAAGTAAAATTCTTCGATCTCAGTTTGACGAAATATTTTATAGACAAAAGAGTTCGTCGATCTCAGTCAGAAGAAGTGAAAACATTTCGTTGAGCTCAGTTCGACAAAAGTTTTCTGAAGCAAATTTGTCGATCTCCGGTTGACGAAAATAGGTTCACATACAGAGAGTTCGTCGATCTCCGTTCAACAAATTTCTCTAGAACTCTTCACAGTTCGTCGATCTCCATTCGACAAACTTTGAAAAATTCATTAACCATAGACATAAATTAAATTAAGGCCTCTTCATTGATCATGTCAAGCTAATTTATAAAGAACAGATGATTACTCTCATCCAAAGGTTTGGTGAAGATATCTGCTCTTTACAAATCAGTGTAGATGTAGACAAACTTAATTTTATTTTTGTCCATACACTCTCTAATGAAATGATGTCTAATGTCTATATGCTTAGTTCTACTTTGATGAACTGGATTTTGTGCAATGGAAATTGAACTTGTGTTGTCACAAAGTAGAGTTGAATTATTTAAGTTGAACCCATAATCTAGGAGCTGGTTTTGAATCAATAACATCTGAGAACAACAACTGCCAGCTGCTATATATTCTGCTTCAGCAGTTGAAGTAGACACGAATGACCGCTTCTTGCAAAACCAAGAGACTAGTCTCATACCAAGGAACTGGCATATCCCTGAGGTACTTTTTCTGTCCACTCAACATCCGGAAAAATCAGCATCTGAGTATCCAGTTAACTCAAACTCTGACTCAGTTGGATACCAGAGTCCTAGACTAGGACAACTCTTTATATATCTTAAAATCCTTTCTAATAAAGTAAAGTGTGATTCTTTAGGGTTCACTTGGAATCTAGCACAAAGATATGTAACAAACATTATGTCAGGTCTACTTACTTTAAGATATAATAGGGATCCAACAATGACCCTATATAATTTCTGATCAACAGGTTTCCCATGTTCATCAGAGTCAATTACAACATTTGTGGCCATAGGTGTTTTCTTGGCCGAGGCATCTGATATCCCCAACATTTTAATAAGCTCATTAGCATACTTAGATTGAGATATAAAGATGCCATCAGGTAGCTGCTTCACTTGGAGACCAAGGAAGAAGGAGAGCTCACCCATGCTACTCATTTCAAACTTTAAATGCATGAGGTCAGATAACCTCTTGCATAGTTTGGAATCTGTAGACCCAAAAATGATGTCATCTACATATATTTGTACTAATAAGATTTTATCCTTATGATATTTAGTGAATAATGTCCTATCTACAATGCCTCTATAAAATTTATGCTCTAAAAGAAAGCTTGATAAGGTTTCATACAAAGCTCTTGGAGCTTGCTTTAGAACATAAAGAGCTTTATGCAGTTTAAAAACATAAGAGAGATAAGTAGGAGAGATAAAACCTGGAGGTTGTTCAACATAAACCTCTTCTTTAAGTTCTCCATTCAGAAATGCACTCTTGACATCCATTTGGTAAACCTTGAATTTCTTGTAGGCAGCATATGCAGGGAAAATCCTGATTGCTTCCAACCTTGTAACAGGTGCAAAAGTCTGGTCATAATCAATCCCTTCCTCTTGCCTATAGCCTTGAGCAACCAGCCTTGCCTTGTTTCTTATGATAACACCTTGAGAATCAAGCATATTCCTGAATACCCATTTGGTTCTAATGACTGGGTAGTCTTTTGGTCTTGGAACTAAATCCCAAACTCTGCATCTCTAAAATTGGTTAAGCTCCTCTTGCATTGCAACAATCCAGTGGGGATCTTGCACTGCATCTTTAATGGATTGGGACTCAATTTGAGATATGAAGCAGGCATGAATCAAGTCTTGGTTGAGTTGATGCCTGGTCTGCACACCAACTAAAATGTCTCCAATCACTTGAGATACATGGTGATCCCTAAGTTTGACAAATTCAGCGGATGGAGTTGGTGGAGCAACAGCTTGGGGGATAAATTACTCTTGTGGAATTATATTAGCTGTTGGAGGTTCTTCATAGATTCCACTGTCTTCATCTTCACTTTCTTCAACTTCATTGTCTTCAGCAATTTGTGAAGAAGGATGACTAACATCCTCATTGGTGAGGGTCAGTTCATTTAATTTCTCACACAAGTTTGGTTCCTGCAAAGAATTACTGGTAGAAGGATTCTTCTCCTTGTAAAACATGTTAGTTTCATCAAATGTAATATGTACGAATTCTTCAATTTTCATGGTGGATTTATTAAAGACCCTATAAGCCTTACTTGGAAATATCCAAGAAAAATTCCCATTTCATCCTTGACCTCAAATTTTCTAATGTATTTCTTATTATTGCTGTGTATGTTGCATAAGCAACCAAATATTTTAAAATTGTCTACTTTAGGTTTTTTCCCTTTAAGTAGCTCATAAGGAGTCTTATTCTTAAGCTTGTGTATAAGACTTCTGTTCAGTACATAATTTGTTGTGCTCACAGCCTCTGCCCAAAATGATAGGGGAAATGAGCATCTGCAAGCAATGTGGCTGTTGATTCAATTAGAGTTCTATTCTTCCTTTCAGCAACCCCATTTGTTGAGGTGTTTTAGGAGCTGAGAAGCAGTGCCTGATACCTTCCTTCTCACAGAACTCTTGCATAAGAAGAGACTCAAACTCAGTACCATGATCACTTCTGATCAATGCAACTGGAGTAGAGTACTCAATCTGTATGTTTATTAGAAAATCTGTAGGAACCTTGAAGTTATCAGGCTTAGATCTCAGAAAGAATGCCCAAGTGAATCTAGAGAAGTCATCTACAATTACTAAAGTATAAGATTTCCCTTCGAGACTTTGTACTGCTATAGGGCCAAAAAGGTCTATATGTAGTAAGTACAATGATCTAGGTGAGTCACTTTTATTTACTAATTTAAAACTATTTTTAGTTTACTTGCCTAATTGACAAACCCTGCAGAGGCTTTCCTTCTTGTAGGGGCAAGAGGGCAATCCTCTAACAAGATTGTCCCTAGATAATTTGACAATGTTTTTTAGGTTTACATGACCTAATCTCCTATGCCAAAGGTCATTGTTATTGCTAGTTGAATTAAACAAACATATTTCTATTTTGGCAGAATTAAAATTAATCATATAAATATTTCCTACTCTTATGCCTGTCAAAACTACATGGTTATCTAAAGAAGTAATAATGCAGGAGGTTTTAGTAAATGATACCTGAAACCTTTCATAACATAATTAACTTATGGAGATAAGGTTGTGCTTCAGTCCACTTACATATGCTACCTTCCTGAAGGTGACAGCTCCAATCTTGACTTTTCTATGGCCTTCAGTCTGGCCACAATTGGAGTCACCAAATATTACTTTTGTTCATAGCTTTGCCTTATAATGAGTTAAGTTGGCCTTATTTCCAGTCATGTGCTTAGAACAGCCACTATCCAGAATCACTGTTGCTCTGTGGTAGGATAGTCTTTCACCTACAATAAAACAGATTAGCCATTCCTGACACAGGTTACCTTGGGTCCTTCTTTCTTTACATAATTAAAACTGGAAATAAATGAATATTCAAGTTGGCATTTGTAACCTAAAGGGTGATATCTTGTAGGTGGAATGATCCATTGAATAAATTGATTATTAGAATATCTTGGTTGATTATAGTTTTTAGAAGAATTTAAGTTGTTGTTATACTGAACTGCGTTCGACGAATTCAAGTGAGTTCGTCGACCTAACTTCGATGAATGGGGGTGAGTTCATCGAACTCCACTCAGAGAATGAAAGTAGTCATTTTCTGGGCCCCAAAATCGTCGATCTCTGGTCGACGAATCATACTGATTTCGTCGATCGTAGTTCAATGAATTATTATAGTAGAAATCTGCGTTCAGAGTTCGTCGATTGGAGTTCGACGAACTGTACACATTTTGTCGATTGGAGTTCGACAAAATCTATTGAACATTGTTTTTATTTGGGTTTTTCTTATTTTGTTTCTTTTTCTTATTCTTAAGTTCTAATTCAGTATGTTTATCATTATTTTCTATCTTTTCTTTTCCTTTTTCAGAAACAAATTTAATTGGAGTTGTTAATATATTTTTCTGAATTAGTGGGGGTTGGTTTGATGAAACACCTAAGCCCAGCTCGCCATTAAGTCTGGCATTGACCGTGCTTGTGATGTCCATCAACTTGATGCTTCTCCCATTTAGGGATTCTTCAAGTTTCTTAGCCTCAGCTAATTCAGTCTTAAGAGATATAATTTGTTCATTTGCTAAAGTTGATGAGTCTACTTTATATACCTATTTTCGGACTCATTTGGGCTAGTTTTCACACGGTTGCACTTCACTTTTAGTTCTTTATCGTTCCTATTTCATCTGATCGTTATTTCCATAGGAAGTGCACATTTATGCCCGTGGTTGTGTATTTTGTACTTTTATTGTTTGCACTCCCTTTTTGGGATTGCCTGGAATGTCTGCATATATCAGTGATTGGTTTTTCTTTCAGTACAGGGGTCATGTATGTGTTCCGGGATGGTTGTGAAACAGGAATGCTGCGCACGCTCATGGGATCTAATGCGCACGATCGCTGGTCGTGCGCCACTGATCGTGCGCACTACTCTTCGTTTTCTATAACCAGCCTGGGGTAAGTGCACGACCACTGGACATACTGCGCACGACCACCGGTCGTGCACCATGGATCGTGTGCATTGATTCCTCATTTCTGGAGTCCTGTCTGGGTAATCGCACGATCATTGGACTTAGTGCGCACGACCACTGGTCGTGCGCCACTTCTCGTGCGCATTATCCCAGTTCTTCTTCCTGATACTCCATGCCAGTGCGCACGAGCACAGGACATAGTGCGCACGACCACTAGTCGTGCGCCTGTGATCGTGCGCATTGTTCATTTCTGCTTTTGTATAAATAGTGCAGGTCACGCCCTAATCAAAGGATCCGGAGATCGCCATTTCCTCCATAGTTTTCCGCCTTCTCCACTGTTCCCCTTCATCTTCCACCCTAGGGAGGTGCTTCGGGCAAGCTTTCACCCCCAAATCCAAGCCGGAGCTTCCTCTCGGCCTTCTCCTTCATCCATGTGCTTCAAGTAGGGTTTGACGCCATAGCCATCAAGCAAAGGAAAGCTAGCAAACTTTGTCCGCTATCGTGAGACGAAGAAGACGGGCCATTGGAAGGTGGTGACAGCCCTTCTCTATCCCAGACGGAATTGAGGACCGAGCTTGGATGCGGAATGATAACCCGACGATTCCAACCGTGAATCCTCAGCAAGGCTTCGGATTCGGTCGATCTCTTGACTTGTTCTTGCTTTATTGTTGAATATTGGTGTTTTAACTCCATTTATATAGATGAAGTATTCTTAGTTTGTAAACGTTCTTACAATTATGTCTATGTGATTGTATGTTTTCGTTATTTGCTTGAGGTGTGCCATATATCCATCCACCACCATCCACCCTTGCCGCACTAGCAATTGCTAGTGGAGTGCGTTGCGAAGAGGTGCTTTCGACCCTCATTCCGCCATTCTAACCACCTCATCCGCTAGCCTTCTAGTCCATCCGCCTAGTGATTCGGTGCATAGCGGCCCGACTAGTCTTCCATCTCGCCTGGCGAAGCATCGCATAGCGGCATTGCATAGGAGTAGTTGTTAGCCTTTTATTTTCTGTTTCCGCAACATGAAAACTTCCCCTTAGTTAGCTCCGACCTGAGGACTTCAATCTCAAGTCCTCCTCGAAATAAACTCCACCTTACTGCGTTCCTTGTGAGATCGATACTTGGGAAAACCCCCATTTTATATTACTTGTGCGACCGGTTCACTGCCGTGATCTTTATCATCAAGTTTTTGGCGCCGTTGCCGGGGAACACAGTCGTGTGAGTTTTTGTAGAGGAAGATAAGAGATAGAAGCCCTTTTTCATTTGTTCATATCACTTTCTTCTTTATTTTAGTTTTTAGCATTTGTGTTTGTTTTTATTTGTTCCTATTCTAGTTTTAAATTTTTCTGTAGCAGGCTGTCCTATTTTTTTTATTTGTGGTGTGTAGTTAATTGTTGCTTAGAAACTTTCTGTTGGTGAATTCTTCTTGTTGCACCATGTATTCTTATATGAATATTCGTTGCCGATGGTGCGGGGATTATAGGCATGGTAGTGATGAGTGCCCCACTGAAGATTGGGAGCATAATTCTCGTGGTTCTGCGTATGGAGCACCGTCTTCTTATGGTACTTCATACACCCAACCCAGGTCTTATGGTCACTCCTCTTCTACGCCTTCATCTTTTTCTTATTCCTCTCCGGTCCCACCTGTACCGAGGAGTAATGGAAAATGATGTTTGTGTTGTCATAGCACCGACCACGTGTTGAAAGATTGCGCAGAATTTCAGCGCCAGTTGGAGGAGGATGATGAACCGGGTATCCGATTCATTCCATCCACCTCTCAATCGGCTGCCCCTTCTGATTCTGATGATATGTTCACAACACCACCTTGTCTATGGGGGACTGCTGCGGATATACCCATCAGACTTTCTGTTGATTGGTGTGACGATATTGTGGCACCGTCTCTCCCCTTGCACTCTTCCCCTCTTGTTGATTCACCCCCGGAGGAACCTGCACATATTTTCTCCGATGCTGTTGTTCCTCTGCCTTCTTTGCAAGAATTATCTACCCCTATTTTTAGTGAGTCGGTTGATGATGTTCAGCCGGATTGTGATTCTGAGCCTGAGGATGTGCCCATGTTTGACGAGGATATTATTTTCATTAATGGACAGTATTACGTCTTGGAACATGTGGATGCACCGAGGTGTGTTGATGAGGATATCCTCTTTGTTGAGGAAGTTTCCACTTCCTTGATGGATGAGGAGGTCCAAACCACCACCGAGGACCTTGAGCTCGCAGATTCCCCTCGCCATGACTCATATGATGCCGTCGATGATCTATGTCGGGATCCTGCTGGGAGTGAGACCGGGACCACTCCCCCTATTTCTGATTCTTTTAGTTATTCATCTCCTTTATTTCTTGATCCCATTTCTGTATCTGAGCCTGTGCGGGTTGAGTCTTTGCAGTTTCTTCAGGAGGACTTGGAGCTTTCAGCTTGAGTCATGGATGATAGCATCCTCTTTTGCGAGGAGGTTAATTCCTCCTCTGTTGAGGAAGCTCCATTCATCGCTTTCTCCTCCTGCAGACTCCCTATAGACGATACCTTGCTAGTCAAGGATTTCTTTTGTGATAAGATGAGCGAGGACCAGTCCTCCTCCTCTTCTTATTTTTTATTTCCTCTACCTGTGTTGGGCAGGTATTACTATTTAGGTAGAGGGTTAACTGCTCTATCACTGTATCGGTACCCGTTACCGAAACGGATATTAGGCCAGTTACCTGTGCACTTTTTATTTCATAGGCCTATAAGATAGAACTGTTTAGAATTTAATAAGTCGTGCTGGGATGACAATAACCCCAGTACTTATCTTTTATTTCCTGCATTTTTATTTTCCTGTCTATTTTATTTTAGCATTTCTTTTTGTATATTTTTGTTTTGTTTTTGCGGAGCTCCCCCCTGCAGGTATTCTTGGCAAATTGCATTGGCAGGGTTCTGATTCTTCGTATGGCGGGCCTGCTTCAGTTTCCACGCGTCTTCTGGTATGCTCACTAGCTGAGCATTGGGTAACCTCTTCCCTTAGCTCTGTATGATTTTAATTTCTCTATCTTATGATTTGTTGCTTAGTTTAAGTCTGGGGGAGAGATCTGTTACCTATTGCACGTACACATCTCATGTGCATACTAGAAGTTTTTATAGTTTTATTTTGATTAGTTCATTGCATCACACACCACTGCACCCATATGAGCGCGTGCTTAGCTTTTTACGTGCTGCGAGTTAAACTCATTTCTTCGTTAGATTTGAGAAAATTATGGTGCTGGCTTAGGATTGTGAGACGGAGTAAAATGTTGGCCTTGTTGTGTTTCTAGTCAACTGCTCTCGTCTCGTGTAGAAATTCGAGTAGATTTAATTTTTCTGTATGCTTTTAGTTTTATATTTTTCTAATTGCGTAAATACTTTTTATTCTACTCAAAAGTTGGTGAATCCGGTGTGAATCCGACGGTAGCTTAGGGATGTGTGTAGACGGCCGTTAGGTTCGTATTGCTCGAGTCGGGAGGAGGGATAGTCTTTCTCGTTGGCTAAGAACTTTCCCCAAGCTATTCTTGAAGCATGGGTATAGGTTAGTCGTGCATGAGCGTGATGTAGGCCATCATTTTGGCCCGATTGAGCTTTGTACCGTTCCTGATGTCTTATCCTCGCTAGCCCTGTTGTGCCTACCCCTCCTTTTGATTCAGCTTCACCATGATTTCACCAAAGCCTCATAGCCAATCCTATTCGCACACCCAAGTTGAGCTTTAGTGTTTACATTTTAATGTTGGGGTGTGATGTGGTGTTTTTACTTGTGATTATGTGGATGTGCTCCAATGTTATATTTGCTGAAATTGCAAAAATAAAAAGATGATTTGAATAAAGAAAAAAAAAATATTTGTAAAGAAAAAAAAAGTGAAAAGAAAAAGTTTTAATTGAAAATCATTTTGGAAATGTGATTATATTTGGAGTAGGCGGTGCACACACCCATATGTTAAAAGTTAAGTTTGGGGGTGTTGTGTACCCTCGTGTATTTTGCTTAGTAGAGGGATTCATTTTTATACTAGCTCATTTGGGTTAGGTGCATAGCCTTCCTGTATATCTTTGTTTACCTCACCGAAACCCAAGCCCCATCTCTTCACCTAAAGTCCTACTGATTCGTGTGTGGACCAAACCAGTGCCGTGGAGAGAATGCGAAAGGGCAAGCATATGGTCACCGACATTGGTGGATTCCTTTGGAGGTTATCCGGAGCCCCGATCTTTAGCAATGCTCACCTAGCGATTAGTCTACTTTCTCCCTACGCATGACCGGATGATTCACCGTGATTCTATTTTTGAGTAGCAATAAAATTTTGATACACATTGTGAAAAATATAAACTATTCTGTATACTTAGAAATTTTCTCTATTGTATTTTTACGCACGCGAGCATGCGACTTCGCATGGTACTCCGTTTCGCAATTTCTTTGTTAACTAGTATTTTTCCCTATCTGCTTAGATTTTGTTTGCTCGGGACGCGCAAATAGTTAAGTCTAGGGGTGTGATGAGTCTACTTTATATACCTATTTTCGGACTCATCTGAGCTAGTTTTCACACGGTTGCACTTCACTTTAGTTCTTTATCGTTCCTATTTCATCTGATCGTTATTTCCATAGGAAGTGCACATTTATGCCCGTGGTTGTGTATTTTGTACTTTTATTATTTGTACTCCCTTTTTGTGATTGCCTGGAATGTCTGCACATATCAGTGATTGGTTTTTCTTTCAGTACAGGGGTCATGTACGTGTTCCGGGATGGTTGTGAAACAGGAATGTTGCGCACGCTCAAGGGATCTAATGCGCACGACCACTGGTCATGCGCCCCTGATCGTGCGCACTACTTTTCGTTTTCCAGAATCAGCCTAGGGTAAGCGCACGACCACTGGACATACTGCGCAGGACCACCGGTCGTGCGCCACGGATCGTGTGCATTGATTCCTCATTTCTGGAGTCCTGTCTGGGTAATCGCACGATCATTGGACTTAGTGCGCACGACCACTGGTCGTGCGCCACTTCTCGTGCGAATTATCCCAGTTCTTCTTCCTAATATTCCATGCCAGTGCGCACGAGCACAGGACATAGTGCGCACGACCACTGGTCGTGCGCCTGTGATCGTGCGCATTGTTCATTTCTGCTTTTGTATAAATAGTGCAGGTCTCGCCCTAATCAAAGGATCCGGAGATCACCATTTCCTCCGCCGTTTTGCGCCTTCTCCACCGTTCCCCTTGATCTTCCACCCTAGGGAGGTGCTTCGGGCAAGCTTTCACCGCCAAATCCAAGCCGGAGCTTCCTCTCGGCCTTCTCCTTCATCCATGAGCTTCAAGTAGGGTTTGACGACATAGCCATCAAGCAAAGGAAAGCTAGCAAACTTCGTCCGCTATCGTGAGACAAAGAAGACGGGCCATTGGAAGGTGGTGACAACCCTTCTCTATCCCGGACGCAGTTGAGGACCGAGCTTGGACGCGGAATGACAACCCGACGATTCCAACCGTGAATCCTCAGCAAGGCTTCAGATTCGGTCGATCTCTTGACTTGTTCTTGCTTTATTGTTGAATATTGGTATTTTAACTCCATTTATATAGATGAAGTATTCTTAGTTTGTAAACGTTCTTACAATTATGTCTATGTGATTGTATGTTTTCGTTATTTGCTTGAGGTGCGCCATATATCCATCCACCACCATCCACCCTTGCCGCACTAGCAATTGCTAGTGGCGTGCGTTGCGAAAAGGTGCTTTCGACCCTCATTCCGCCATTCTAACCACCTCATCCGCTAGACTTCCCGTCCATCCGTCTAGTGATTCAGTGCATAGCGGCCCGACTAGTCTTCCATCCCGCCTGTCGAAGCATCGCATAGCGGCGTTGCATAGGAGTAGTTGTTAGCCTTTTATTTTCTATTTCCGCAACATCAAAACCTCCCCTTAGTTAGCTCCGACCTGAGGACTTCAATCTCAAGTCCTCCTCGAAATAAACTCCACCTTACTGTGTTCCTTGTGAGATCGATACTTGGGAAAAACCCCATTTTATATTACTTGTGCGACCGGTTCACTGCCGTGATCTTTAGCATCAAAAGTTAATTCATCTTTTAATATAATGTTCTCTGAAATAAAGTTTTCTTGATCAATCAAATTTTCCCTAAGTGATTTAATTTCCTTTTCTGAATTTATTAAATTTATACACATGGATTTAAATTCAATTTTAAAGTTATCAGAATTATAATCAAATGATGATAATACCTGATCAGCTTCAGATTCTGAAGCTTCTTCATTATCTGATTGTTCTTCAGCATCAGATGGGCTGCAAGAGGCATTGATGGCCATAAGGCAGACTTCCCTTGCCTTTGCTTATTCTTCCTCTTCACTGTAGCTAGAGGATGTGAATTCTTCTTTTGTATCACTCCAAGTTTCAGCAACAAATCCCTTCTCCTTCTTTTTATGTTTAATGGAGGAAGGCCTGCTGTAGTGCTGCTTCCTGGAGTCCTTCTCTCTTCTTTTTTCCTTCTTTTGATTCTCAGGACACTCTGAGATGAAATGTCCTGGCTTCCTGCATCAAAAACACAAAATTTCTTTAGTGGGTTTTTTTCATACCTGGGTTATCATCATGCCTGGATGACTTTCTCCTGAAGTCCGTATTTGCCATTTTGTAGAATCTCTTGGCTAAGAGACTCAGGATTTCTTCATTTAATGTTGGAGATTCAGTTTCTTCAGCAGTTTTAAAAGCTATATTCTGCTCCTTTCTTGTTGCTGGAGGAGTCCTTTGTTCTGTAGCTTCCCTGGACTTGATCAACTACTCATAAGATTTGAGCTTTCCTAGGAGAGATTCTATGGAGATCTCATTAAGGCTTCTGGCCTCCTTGATTGGCCAGATCCTGGAATCCCATGAGCTTGTGAAGTACATGAGGATCTTATCATTGATCTCTGTGAGAGAGATGTCTTTGTCCCAGGTCTTCAACTCACTGATAATTACACTTAATCTGTTGTACATGTCACCAACAAATTCTGTCTCTTCCTTCTTGAAATTCTCATACTGTGAGATAAGTGTTGATCTTTTATCCTTTCTTTCATCAGCTGAGCCAGCAACCATCTGGTTTAGAGAGTCCCAGATTGCTTTGGTAAATGTGCATTCAGCCACCTTTTGGAATATGTCATTTGACATAGTCCGGGCCAGAATGTTCATGGCTTTAGCATCTGCTATCTTTGCTTTCTTCTGAGCAACTGTCCACTCAGGTGGTGGAACAGCATGAGTGCTTGAAGTTGATGTAGATGTAGTAGCTGTTGGTTGAGGAGGACCTGTTAAAATAGAATTATAAATGTCCTCATCAATGGAATTCATATAGAGCCTAATTCTTGCATTCTAGATTGCAAATCTATTCAAATTGCAGACTGGAGGTCTGATGCTTGCATAATCTTTATTCTGTGTCATGCTATGAAATAATCTAAACTTAAGGTCAGATCTAACAAAGGATCTTTTGGTTCAAGGGTTAGCTTGTACAACCAAAGGAACACCGCTCTGATACCAATTGCAAGATGGGGGTTAGATCTGATTTACTCTAGAGGGGGGGGGGGGGGGTGAATAGAGTAATCTAAAATTTTATGGCTATTTTTAAACTATCAGAGTAATGAATAATAGATACTAATATTAACAGTAAGGTTTAATTGTCTAAGATAAACTAATCTAACACAATATATAAATATATCACAACACGACTAGCCTATCACAGCCATAGTAAGAACAAAAAGAGAAAGGGCAACCAGACAACACAAGAAACTTTATAGTGGTTCCCCAACCTGGGTACATCCACTCTTCTACCACCCTGGTAGGAATCCACTAGCAGTTTTTTGATCAGGTGACTGCCACCTATAAGCTTTTGATTAGGTGCCCAAAAACCAAATAAACTTTTGAAGGGAGTTAATAAACCCTTTATACAGGAGGGGGGAGAGAGATTGATAGTGTCTTCTCTTTCTCAAACAACTGAGAAGAAAAGTGGATTGTTATTGTCAAGGCTTCTCTAGATCACTTGAAGCCTTGCACAGGGTATAGTAGGTCTTCAGCATTGATTTATGATGATCTAGGAACTTCTGACTGATAGAGATTAGTTGTCCTTGAAAGCTCCTAGAGTGAAAGTTGAAGAAGACTCTTGATTTGTATTTGTTGTTGTTGTTCTTCTTCTTCTTCAGTAAGATCAAGGAGAAAACAAAGTGTTTTCTACACAGGAAAGAAAACAGATGATGTTGTGTAATTCTTCTCTGTGTTCCGTTCTATGTGTTGTTCTATATCGTTTTGAAAAGAAAATCTCTTTTTTTATTATTAGTCGAATTTTCCTTTGAATTTTGAATTCCATTGCAATGAATGCTAATTGCCTGGAGAATGTAATACGGCTGGAGAATATTTCTTTAATGTGTTTCCCCAACTATCCAATTAAATTAGGCAAGTAATTAACCTGATGAAGACCATAATTAATGCTACCAAGTAACAACTATATTCAGAGAATATATGCATTAATTACTCTGGAATTACTGCTAAATAATATGGAATAAGGACAGAGATCAAGGGAAATTCTAAGTCTGGAACTGCAACAAAAATAGTTGAACATAAAACAGATTTAGTCGACCAGAGAACAAAGTTCGTCGACTAGAGAAATCATGTTCGTCGACCAGAGATCCAAGTTCGTCAACCAGAGCTCAGCGAACTGCATTCTGTGAATAACCTGACAATTATGTCGTCCAAGTTCGTCGAGCTGATAAACTGTCTTCATCGACATGAGTTAATAGAGTATTCTGAAAGAATGTGCTGAAGTTGAAATCCAGACTTCATCGATCTAAGCTCAAATATCGTCGAGCTCTACTCAGAGAATTAACTTTGAGTTCGTCGAGTGGAGCATGACTATCGTCGAGCTGAGTTCAACAAACATCGAACTCATTTTCTGAACTTGATATTCTCTAAGTCTTGAGTCTTCTTAGGTCTTCTCCTGGCCGGTCCATGTATGGTTGAATCTAATAACTCAACCTAAATTTCTAGGACTCAAAAACATGACCTTGGCTATAAATGGTGGGTCAAACATCCTAATTAGTGAACCTAGCCCAAATCCAACTAGGGATCCAACAGAAGGTATGTATCCTAATCAAGTAGACTGATCTCTAGGATGATTTCCTTAATAGTATCAATATAGGACTTTGTCTAGGATCAATAGATAATCTCTCCCAAGATATTTTCTACTCCCTCAATAGATATGCCTATTGAAGAAGATAGAAAGGGGGATATATGTGTGGCAATACATATGGGGGAGATATAGAAGTAATAATTGACATGACAAGGTCATGTTGAGTAGGTTCATATTACTGGAAAAGATTCTAGTAGTATGAGAAATGCAATGACTGACCACATGTTGAGTCATGATTGTGTCAGTACATATATTGAGGCAAGTGCTTCTAGTAGTGCACCATTTAAATATTAAGTGGTATAAAGGAGAGTTCATATTACTTGAGCAATTGCTCAAGTAGTATGAGGATGCACATTGAATGAGTGTAGCATAAGCTAGTAGGTGTGTAGAAATGTCTATAGCTGCATGAATTTATTCTGCCTACCATGATAATGTCTCTTAGTATTACTGGGTGTTCTACCTTCTTCAAATAAGGGGATATTGTTGGTTCCATTTCCCACAATTTTCCCTAGATTGGATTTGAAGAGGCATCTCCATCAACACTAAGAGCATAGTTGTATTTGATGTTGTTTAAGCACATCATGTGCATGATGTTCCAAGGAACAAGTCTAGACATGTTGTCTAAGTGATGTGACAAGTCCACAAAGTGAAGATGCTGGAAAGGCAGGGTGTAGCCTAAGTGGCCAAGTCAGGTAAAAGCTTACCTATGTTGTGGGCTGACAAAACTCTGTCTAAGTCCACAGGCGTTGAGTGATGAAGACACACTTAACGCCATACAGCAAAACGCTGTAAGTAGAACTATGTTCATAAAATTCGTCGAACTGAGTACAGATTTCGTTGAGCTCAGCTTGCAATTCATCGAGCTTAGTTCAGAGAATTCGTCGAACTGAGTTCAGAGTTCATCGAGCTCAGTTCAGAGAATTCGTTGAACTGAGTTCAAAGTTCGTCGAGCTCAATTCATAATTCATTGAACTCAGTTCAGAGAAAGGCTTGCTGAGTCAGTCAATGCCTATAATTAAGAGGAAGTGTTTGTCTCAGCATAACCACTGAGACAAGTGGTTGTCTCAGCATAACCGCTGAGATAAGTGTTTGTCTCAACAGAGAACAAGAAAGCACTTAGACAGTTAAGCCAGTGTTTTCAAACACAGAAAATTGGCTAAGGCAAAAAGAGTTGAGTGATGAAGGCACACTCAATGCTCTCAACGCCAGAGAAGCAGGAAGATTTTGCCTAAGGCAAAAAGCGCTGAGACAGCTGAGAAGGAACTGCTGAGACTGCTGAGAAAAAACCTCTGAGACAGGAGTTGGTCTCAGCAAAACCGTTGAGACAGGAGTTGGTCTCAGCATTACAACTAAGATAGGAGTTTGTCTCATCAAAACCGCTGAGACGGGAGTTGGTCTCAGCATAACCGCTGAGACAAGTGTTGGTCTCAGCTGAGAACAAGAAAGCGCTGAGACAAGTTAAGCAGAAAAATGGTTAAGGCAAAAAGCGTTGAGTGGAGGTTGCTCACTCAATGCTATCGATGCCTAGTGGACAGAATGTTGTCTAAGGAGTTTGGCGTTAAGTGTTGCTCATACACTCAACGCCAAGCAGCAGATAGATGAATAAGCAAGTTGGCATTGGGTGAAGCTGATTCACTCAACTCCTAGAAATAGTTTTATATTCCTAGTAGTTTGGTGTTGAGTGAAGGTTACTCACTCATCGCTATGAGATAGAAAATATGTTTAAGTGTTTTGGCATTGTGCGATGCTTACTCACTCAACGTATATGATAATAGTGTTTGATTTTTGGCTAAGTCCACTGCTGATGATGTTGGCAAGTCAACAAGTCAACATAATTCAAATTTGTGGCGGGATGGCTACAGTACGCGACAAATGTTATCGCAGACCTATTGTACAATAGTTAGCGTTAAAGCAAGTTGATGACGACCATTAATTATGTGGGCCCACTACTCAAAGAGCCATTGGGTCAAAATCAATAAAAGAAAAAAAGGTGTACAAAGGAAGAGAGCTTTTGGAGAGTCTTCAAGCAAGGAAAATGAAATCAAGTTAGTTCTTCTTCTCCGCCATTGTTGTGGAGCAGAAGAATAAGAAGCTCAAGTCAGGAAGACCAAGAGCAAGTTAGTTGTTGATAACAAGACCTTCAACAACAAGATTGCTGGTGTCATTCTCACCTACACCAGCAAGCTAGTTCAGAGTAATTTCTCTGAGGGAAAAGGTAGTTGCTAAGGGCCGACCCTTGCTGCAGGTTCTTCACAGTTCCAACAACACAAGCAACTGAAGTTTTTTAACTAGAATCCGTGAAGAGAAGGAACTTTGAAGAAGCTGAAGAAGACTTAAGGGACTATCCCTCTGGAGTCAAAGCTATGGCTGAATAACCTCAACCCAGGAAAGGAGCAAGAGGCAGAACTATTCCAGTCTGCAAGATAGAGCTGTGATTATTTCAACTCAGGTAGCAGCTGTTAACTGCAGTTACTTAACCGACCAGAAGGAAAATCCCTGGTGCTGTGAAGAGGCAGTTAGGATGAGCTTCAGTCTCAGTTCAGGAAAGTGTCAGAGCGTTGCTCTACAAGTAACTTCCAGCACAAGTAATTACTTGTTGCTGTGGAAGTAGTTAGGACTAAGTATATCTTACTTCAGTGAAGGTAGACTTAGGAAATAAATTCTTGTAGTCATTATTAGACTGAGTTTATCTCAGTCAAAAAGCTTGACACAGAGAAATATCTCTTCTGTCTAGAATATCCATCAACCTACCTTCATCCTGTAGGATTCAGTTACCTGAATCTGAGTTGTAGGTGGCTATTTAGTCACTGAGCTGTAGGTGCCCTGTTGGGGTACTGAGGTAGGATCCAAGTGTGGATCTGAGCATAGGGCCTTTTGTCCTGAGGTAGGGCCTTTTGTACTGAGGTAGGGCCTTTTGGCCTAAGGTAGGTGACAACCTTATCACTGAGCTATAGGTGTCTGGAGGGGCTCTGCGGTAGGTACCTTTTGGGTACTGAGTTTCAGGAGTACTGCAACACTCTGAGAGTAGGGTCTTGTTCCTGAAGTTGTAGGGCTGAGAAGCCTGAGCTGCAGGCCTTAGAGATAAGGCTGAGGTAGGTGGCTTGCGGGTCACTAAGTGTAGGAGCACCGCAGAGCTTTGAGGTAGGATCCTTTGTGGATCTGAGGTAGGGCAGTCCTCCTAGCCTGAGTGTAGGGCTTAACAGCCTGAGGTACGCGGTTTGCTGACCACTGAGTGTAGGCCTTTGTGGCTGAGAAGTGAGTCTTGGAGGAGACTTGGAGATCCTATGGGATCCGAGGTGTAAAATCATTGGAGCAGTTTGGAGAAGTGCCTAGTCCAATAAATAAGTTGGATAGGTCGAAGGGAAAGTGGATGTACCCAATTGGGGAACCACTATAAATCTCTGTGTGCTTTTCTATGATTGTTTTTCTTTTCTTATTTACAAGTGTTAAGGATAAGCTCTAGATCACCTTAACCTGAAAGACAAAAAGAAAACAACAAGACATTCTAAAGAAAGCAAAAGATAGTCTCAAAGAGACGAATAACCTATTTACCCCCCTCTAGGAGACTTAGCTATCCTTGAGACATATAATTTCACTCGTCAGTGTGGTGAGAGGTAAGGGTGTAACAACCAATTTGTCAGTGGACAAAATGTTTGGGTGACACGACCTGGGACACGGGCGTTCCCCAGGGCGTGTCCTGCTCGGGTGCGGAGCCGTCACGAGTTCGACGAATAATGCGTTCGACGAACTGTTTGGGAGGAACAAGCCCCATATCACGGGCATGTCATGGGGCATGTTACGGGCGTGTCCGACCAAAATGACTACTCGAGTTATTGTCTCGAGTGGGACTTGAGTAGTGGTGACACAAGCATGTCATCCTTCGGACACGGGCGTGTCATCCTTCGGACACGGGCGTGTCCTGTTCTATGTTGATGACTCGAGTAGATCTCGAGGAAATGTCTCGAGTGGGTAGAAATGTCTCGAGTACCTAAGGAACACGGGTGTGTAGGTCATGTGACACGGGTGTGTCATGAATAACTACTCGAGTAGTCCTCTCGAGTAGGACGAGAGAATGACTTGAGTGAGGTACACGCCGTATGTCACGGGCGTGTCTGGGCTGACACGGGCGTGTACCCTGGGCGTGACCTATTTCGGGATAAGGCGGTTTGTGCACCGCTTAGAGAACACGGCCTGTGACACGGGCGTGTCATAGGGCGTGTCAGACCCGAAAAGTGATTTTACAGCTTTTTTGTGGCCGTTCATTTTCTTCAGCTGGGATCTAAGGGCTGAGAGACCCTCCCGCTTCCTTAAGGCCGAAAACTGAGAAGGAAAGTTTCATTTTATGTTGGCCTTCATCTTTATACAATTCTAGAGGGAGAAAGGGAAAGGAAGAAGGAGGAAGAAGAAGAGGGGTTGATCTCTGGTGGAGCTTGAGAGTGTCAAGCTGAGATCTGAGGCTATCTTTGCGGTGGAAAAGCTGTTGCGGTTCTTTCTAGCCAGCTAGGAGTTCAAGGCACCGAAGCGGCCTTCAAGGGTAACGACCTTTCTTCCTAGCCATGTGAAGTCTTCCTTTTTGGCTTATGCATGTGATTCCCCCATCAGAGGGTGGCTTGTTGTGGGAGTATTTGGGTAGATTCATTTAATCCCCTCTTGTTTGGCATATAGATCCAGAAATTGAGTACGGAATAAGCATGCTGTGTGAAGCCCATCTGGACAGGTTGGTCTAGATTGGTGATGTTGCATACGAGCCGGAGAAGACTCCGTGATAAACGTGTAGTTTAGGAGTCGACGGATTGGACCTGTGAAAGAAAGTTGCAGGAAGTACTGGAGTGGTAGTCCATGAAAATACCCGTAGAATGCTTGTGCTGCTTGTGCTGTTGGGTTCTACTTGTGAAAGGAAGTAGCAGGAAGTACTGGATTGGCTTTCCAGGAAATACCCTTTGTAATGCTTAATGTTCATAGGGAGTTCACCTGTGAAGAGAGTAACAGGAAGTACTGGCGTGGAAGCCAGATAAGACCCCGGATATTTGTGATATTTGCGGTGTCCACCTGGGAAGAGAGTAGCAGGAAGTACTGGTGTACCCAGGAAAGACCCACTGATGTGGTGATATAAAATGGATGTCAGAGACATACCCAGGCTTGAGTGCTAGAACAGGATCAGTGAGACCTACCCGCGCCTTTATTTAGCCGCAAGTACGCCATACTCGGTGATGGCAAGGCGATTTGAGCAACGGGGGGGGGGGGGGGGGGGGGTGGAGGATCCGACCTGCGTTATGTCCGTCCGACGTGAGACTTGAAAGTGCGGTCTGTTGGAGCGCATAACAAGAGTCTTAGACAGGCTACGAGCCAATCACGATTCACTAAGATTATAGAACTCCGGCTGCATGCCATGGAGTAAATGCTCAAGTGATATACCGTTGGGCTGCGACCCTGATACGGTTGTGGGCAACTGGTTCGCCGGTACACCAAGAATGTGCCCTGAGTGCACGGACTGTCGGGTTGGGTGGATGACGGTTGTGATGGTATGTATGCATGAAAGCACATTATATGAGATATATATACATTCTTATGATATGTTAGGCCTGCAAGGAAGAATACCGCTGCCCCGAGAAAGGGGTAGGGTCGTTATAATTTGGTCAGCTGAATGTTGATCGTTGCCTCTGTTTGCCACCCTTGGGTGGAATGTCCCTGTGCAGGTGCTGGACAGCCGAGCGCGATGCATAAGGGTTGAACTCCCTGCTTCTTTTGCTGCTGCCATTGCTAGACCTCGAAGGCTAAAAGAAATGGTTGTGTTATGTTTTCTTTTGATGTGGCCGGCCTGCGTGAAAATGTTTGAGGCCACTGTGTTGAAAGCCTTGTAAGGCCATAAGGCCAACTGTTTATGTATGTTGTAAGACATTCCTATGATGTATAAAATGTGGAGGTTTTATATGTTGGAAATTCAGGTGTGGAGTTCAAGTGTAGTGTTATAGGCTTCCGCTAGAATGCAATGTGTTAGTGTACGCTACGCTACTTTGGTATCATACCGTGATGTCAATGCCTGTTTTGTGGTATATGCTGTGGGGCCTCGGCCAGACCTTCTAGTATATACTATGTAAACGGATGGGGTTGTTACATTTTGGTATCAGCTGTCTTGGTCTTTCCCTCTCGACGTCGTGGTCGACTTCTTTTGTGGGGTGGCGTGCACGTGTCTGTGCGAACCAAGTTACCACGATTGAACTCCTGAATGTCCATGGTAGGAATGCAAATACAAATGTTTGAGGAACCTGCGCGTTCCTAACATGTTGCTATTGCTTGTGTACGCTTGCTTATGTGTGTGTCTTGTCCACCTTTAGGTGACGCGGAGTGGTGCGGGGCAATCGGAGCCCCAACGGGCTGATGAAAGTACGACACCAGCTGAGGTGCCTACACCTCCGCCTTCTGCGGAAACTGTGTGACAAAATGTTGAGGCTTTGTTTGCTATGGTTCAAGGACAGCCGGTTGGGCAGGCGCAAGGGCAGGCACAACCGGCCACGAGGCCAGAACAGGTCGCGACAAGGCTAAGAACTATACCGGCTGTGAATCCTCGAGCAGCTGAGAAACAGTTAAAGCAGTTCATGAGTTTTCACCCACCTATGTTCTCAGGAGTGGGATCTCCTGCGCAGGCTGAAGACTAGTTGTCGCATGTCAAGAGGATCATGACGACGATTGGAACGGTGGAGCATCAAAAAGTCACCTTAGCCACCTTCTTGCTGGAAGGTGAGGCGCGGTTGTGGTGGGACGAGATGGAGCTGCATCATGTGGCGGGTAGACCGTTGACACAAGTGTCGATGGAGGAATTCTCTCGGCTCTTCCTGGCGAAGCACCTCCCGGCGGCACAGCGTATAGCCATGGAGAATGAATTCCAAAGGCTGACGCAAGGAGATGGCAGTATGGAAGCTTACCTGCATGAGTTTACACGTTTGGGGCGGTGTGCGGGTTCGATTTTTACGGATGAGCAGAGGAAGACGAATAGGTTCTATGAAGGTCTGCGAGACGAGTTGAGATTCCTGCTTTCTAGTTCTGTGAACCAAGGCTTCCCGGCGTTAGTTGACACTGCTTGCGCGCTGGAAAAAGATATGAAGAGAATGCAAGGGAAGAGGGCCTTGGCTGTGACACAGCCGGAATTCAAGGCGCCCCGATCGACGAAGTCATTTTATAAGAAGAAATGGGGCAAGAGACCCAAGACGACGGGACAAGATACTTCTTCAGTTGCATCGGGAGGAACTTCGGGGGCCACCTCAAGGCCGGGTACTCGTACATGCTTTAATTGTGGCATCAGGAGCAACTCCTGCGCATGCTGAAGACTGGTTGACTGCATCTGTCTTGCCGCTATCGGAATTTGACGTGATCTTTGGGATGGATTGGCTCGTGGAGCAGCATGCCTTGATTGATTTCCAGTCCAAAGAGATCACGTTGGGCCAGAATACCGAGCAAGAAACTAAGTTCGTGGGGATGCGAGGAGTGGGAGGGACGTTGATGTCTGCACTCCAAGTTGTCAAAGCTATTCGGAAAGGCGCAGAGTTATACTTCACGTTAATTCAGGCTGTGGAGCCTAAGGCCAGTGTGTGCGATGTTCCAATAGTGTCGGAATTTACAGATGTGTTTCCCAAGGATCTCCCTGGGCTATCACCCTGGCGAGAGATTGACTTCACGATCGAGTTGGTGCCAGGTGCGAAACCTGTCGCCCGCTCACCATATCGCGTCGCGCCAAAGGAAATGGCGGAGTTGAAAGTCCAACTGCAAGAATTGCTGGAGCAGGGTTATATACGCCCAAGCATGTCTCCTTGGAGCGCCCATGTGCTTTTTGTGAAAAAGAAAGACGGTGGCTTGCGGTTATATATTGATTACTACGAATTGGATAAGCTAACCGCGAAAAATAAATATCCGATTCCGTGGATTGATGAGCTGTTTGATCAGCTAGTGGGATCGTCCGTCTACTCCAAGTTGGACTTGAAGTCTGGGTACTACTAGTTGAGAATCCGGTAAGGTGACATTCCCAAAACCGCATTTGGAACACGGTACGGACACTACGAGTTCACGGTCATGCCGTTTGGGCTGTGTAATGCGCCCTCGGTATTTATGGACTTGATGCACCGAACATTCCGCGAGTACCTGGATCTGTTCGTAATAGTGTTAATTGATGATATCCTGGTGTACTCGAGATCGGAAGCCGATCATGAGAAGCATTTGCGGTTTGTGTTGAATACATTGAGGCAGAATCAGTTTTATGTCAAGTTCTCGAAGTGCGAGTTTTGGCTATCATCGGTGGCTTTTCTAGGCCATGTGGTGAGTGGAGCGGGCATAGTAGTGGATCCAACGAAGATAAGGGCCATAGAGGAGTGGCCAGTGTTGTCTTCAGTGGCCGAGATCCGGAGCTTCCTTGGACTAGCAGGCTACTATCGAAGATTTGTTGCAAATTTCTCATGGATCTCCTTCCCGCTGACTACGCTGGCGCGAAAAGAGCAGAAGTTCGTTTGGTCGCCAGAGTGAGCACGTGCTTTTGAAGAGCCGAAGGTTCGGTTGACCACGACGCCTGTGTTTACATCGCCATGTGGTATCGATGGATTTGTAATCTATAGTGATGCCTCAGGAAGCGGCTTAGGCTGTGTTCTTCTGCAAAATGGAAAAGTGATTGCTTATGGCTCACGCCAGCTGAAGGTGCACGAACGAAACTATCCCGTCCATGACTTAGAATCGGTGGCGGTGATCTTTGCACTAAAACTGTGGCGACACTATCTTTATGGCGTGAAGGTGGAGATCTATACAAATCATGAAAGTTAATAGTTACCAACCTAAATCACCTAGAGGGGGGTGAATAAGTGAGTTGTGCGCCTTTTTGCGTAATAAAAAATCTCAAACCAATGCACAGATCTATCTACCAAACAAACAAATACAGACGAGGCAAGATATATAGTGGTTCCACAACCTTGGGTACATCCATTTTCCCTCACCGATCTAGCAATACACTAGACTCGGCTACTCCACTATCTCAGATTGAAAATCAATCATACCCTCGAAACAACGTTCCTACAAACTCGATCCACAAACCGGATCTACACTCGGAAGGCAAAACTTCCTATAATCTAGGATTTGAAAACTCCTACACTCGGAGAACATTTCTCCTACAATAATGAAATAAATTTGTAAAAAAATACAAATAATGAATCTTTGTTCAGATCTGCAAGTAATCGGCCAGGATCTTCTTCTGCTAGACTTTTCGGCTTTATCAGAATGGTGAAGAAAATCTCGACAAGAATGGATCTGAACTTTCTCGGCTTCTCACGATTTATCTAATCAGAGAATAAGGAGTTGAGCAAATCTCGATCTGGAGAGCCTTCTTGATCTGAATCCTCAAAAGAAGAAACCCTAGCCGGTCGGGAATCGGCGATGGCGGCGACGGCGAGTTTCCGTTTCTTAGAGAGAGAAGAGGAGATAGAAAACTTGAGAATATTCAGCTGCAAAAACATCTGATACTTAGGGTTTGTCGGTTTAGATAAGACCTTTTATAGGAGAGGAGAAGATTAGCCATAATTGCGTCATTATGAGAGACACGTGGACCAATCACATCAAAGTTCATGAATATGACCGTTAGGTCTGGACTTAAAGAATTTTCGGATAAGTCAAGTAAATTACTCGAGATATAATAGACTACTCGAGTATATGCAGCACTACTCGAGTAGGTAGAAGATGACTACTCGAGTATATAAGAAAAAACTACTCGAGAGGGAATTGTTGGAGCATATGTTCCGCGCTTCTTAGTTTGAGAATAACAAATCCCGGATGTATTTGATCTTGGTATATATTTTTAAATGTGCAGGGATAACAGCATTTTTATGTACAAAATAAAGGCTGAGCATGGCATTGATGAAAAGGAAAAACGCGCTATCACCGGCGATAACGCTACCGCGGGCGATAGCCTAATCCGTTCCTACTGACGTCAGCCTTAATCCGCACGTTGCCGCGCACGAAGTCAGTCACGATCAGCGATATCGCGGGGCGATACCGATGTCGCCGAGCGATATCCCACGATCGTCACGTTCTCCGCTCAGATCTGAAAATCAGCGCGACGTGTGCCACGTGTCAAGCAACGGAGAGTTATCACTATCGCGGGGCGTTAACGCTACCGCCGGCGATAGCGTGAAATGATATATACGGCCAAAAAATTCAGGGACTTGGAGGATCTTCCAGACGAACTCCCTTGGTCTGTTGAAATCTCAGGAGTGAAGGAGATACGACCATGTGTTCAAGATTGGAGATCTTCTTGTTGGATCATCATCATCTTCAGAGCTCGTGATTTTGAGGGAGTTTTTAAGTTTTACTATTGTACTTTTATTTTCATCTTTTATCTTTGTAATTGGGTAGGGAAAATCACCACCTTGTGTGTGGTGTCTAAGTCCGTGTGTGGCTTAGGGGCAAATCACCACCTTGTGTGTGGTGTCTAGGTCCGTGTGAGGCTTAGGAGTAAATCGCAGTGAGTTGTGCAGCGTCTAGATCATAGGTTTGATCTAGGGGGAGGCTAGTAGGCATATCGAGGGAGATATTGACTATAGCCTACCGGTTCTTGGGAGAAGGATCGGTGAAAAAAAAAAACTAAAAACTATTATCGTTGTAAGCCTTGATTTCAAGCTTTATTGGAATCATTTTACATATTCATTTTGAAGAAGTATAATCTTGTTATTCATTTCATTGATCTGTCTCATTTATAGTAGCTAGTCTTTTATTTTATAAAAAGTTAAAAATTTTTTAAGAGCCCTTATTCACCCCCCTCTAAGGGCGCCACAAGATCCTATAAGTGGTATCAGAGCTTGGTTATTCCGAATACGGTTTCACCACCAGGAATTATGGCGCAGCATGACCATGCTTTCTCTGAGGGGCAAGGAATTAGCAGACCTCCATTATTCACTGGATCTGACTATAATTACTGGAAAACTAGGATGAAGTGTTTTCTTATTTCTCTTGATATTGAGGTTTGGAATATGGTAGAGACTAATTATGTTCATCCCACTTATACAGTAGGCAATGTAGAAATGGAAAAACCAAAAGATAAATGGGATGATCCGGATAAATTAAGATGCAAAAATAATGCAAAAGCCATGAATGCATTATTTTGTGCATTAGATAGGACTGAATTTAATAGAACTTGTGCTTGTAGTAATGCTTATGAGATTTGGAATTTACTTGAAGTAACTCATGAAGGTACCTCGCAGGTGAAGGACTCGAAGCTGTTTCAACTTGAATCAGAATTTGAAAAGTTTAGGATGGAAGTGGATGAGGACGTAGACTCAATGTACACTAGATTCACCAAGATAGTGAATGACTCAAAAGTGCTTGGAAAAAATTTTTCAAATGCTGATTTGGTGAGAAAACTTCTTAGATCTCTCCCCCCTAAGTTTAATCCCAAAGTGACAGCCATTTCTGAATCTCATGATCTTAAATCTCTGAATATTGAAAGCCTGATTGGGAACTTGAAAACTCATGAAGTTGAATTGAAAATTCAACAACAAGAGTACATGGAGCCTAAGAAGAAGGGGTTGGCTCTAAGATCTAAGAAAGAAGAATGCAGTAATTCTGAGGATGAAGAAGATGATGAGGAGAGTCTTTTTGTAAAAAAGTTTAAAAAATTTATGAGAAATCCGGAGAGGAGAAATGCTTTTAAAAAGTATTTTAAGAAGGAGACATTTAGAAAGAAAAAACAAAAGGATGACGACGATGAGGAGGAAGAGAGACCCCCACCGGAATGCTATCATTGCAGGAAGTTAGGACACATTCGAAGCAAGTGTCCAAAGTATTTGAAAGAACTTAAAGAAAAGAAGCATAAAGGGAAGAAGAAGGTCCTGAAGGCTGAAACATGGGATGATACTACTTCTGAGGGTGCAAGCAGTTCAAGCTCAAGCGAGGAGGAGGAGGCCAATATGTGCCTAATGGGAAAAAGCATCACATCTGATGACGAGTGCAGTGTCCAAAGCGACACTGAGGTAACTCCTCCAACTTATGATGAATTATTTTCTGAATTTTTAAATACTTGCAAATATCTTGAAAAAAGCTTAAAAGATAATGATATTCTTAAAACTGAAAATAAAGTTTTAATTAAAGAAAACAAAAAATTGTTAAATGAAAATAAGACTATTGAAAAAGAAAAAGTCTCTTGCCAAGAGTGTGATCACTTTATGGGAAGAATAAAAGAACTTGAAGAATCTCTTTCCAAATCTCATTCAGAAATAAAAATTCTCAATAAAAAGAATGAGATTTTAGAGAGAGATCTGAAATCTTCTATTTCCAAAGTCCATGAAGGAAAGAAAGCTTTTGAACGTAAATGTGTAAATCTAGTATCCGAGAACAATGAAATGAGAAAGCAGATTCATGACCTAACACTAGCCATGAAAAAATTTGGATTGGGCCAAAGATCACTGGATATGATCTTAGGTTACCAATGTCACGGATCTGGAAGATTTGGACTTTGATACACGACTGGAAGCTATCGCCCGGCGATAGGTACTACCGCCGGCGATAGCGAGAAATCCAGAAAGTCAAATTTTAAAAATTATGATAATAGTAAATTAACTGATACTACCTTTTCTCACAGTAAAAGTCCAGAGAAGTTATATTCTTCTTGCTACATTACATGTGCCAAATGCAATAGATTTGGTCACACCACGGACTCGTGCTGGAAGAAAGGAAAAAGTAACATTAAGCAAATCTGGATGCCTAAGGCCTCTACCTATATTATGGGTGGAACCACTTGGGTAGCCAGATCTTTACTCACATCCTCTTTCTAGGTGTGTTGGCAGGCTAAGGACAAAGAAGACGTGTGGTACTTGGACTCAGGTTGTTCAAAGCACATGACGGGCAATAAAGAGAAGTTTCTTAGCCTGGAGATGAAGAAAGGAGGAGTCGTTACATTTGGAGATAATGGAAAAGGAAAAATCATCGGCATCGGTGTTGTGGGTAACGAAAGTTTTTCAATTTCAAATGTTTTGTTAGTAGAAGGTTTAAAACATAATTTGATTTCTATTAGCCAACTATGTGATAAGGATTTAAATGTTTTGTTTGAATCTTATACAAATTTATGCAAAATTATTGATTCCAAAACAAATGAAACTGTTTTCACCGCCCCTAGATGTCATAACGTATATATGATTAAATTTAATGATTTTTCAAATTCTACTTTAAAATGTTTTTTATCAAAAAATGATTAGTTAGAATTATGGCATAGGCGACTTGGACATACTAGTGCAAAGTTAATTAAAAAACTTTCAAAAGATAAATTAATCAAAGGTTTACCATTGCTAAATGGAAATTTGTCTTCATTATGTGAGCCTTGTCAAAAAGGGAAATTTACAAAATCATCTTTTAAAAGTAAAAATATTATTTCTACAACTAGGCCACTCCAATTAATTCATATGGATTTATTTGGGCCAATCACTATTTCTAGCTTAGGAGGTAGAAAGTATACATTTGTATTGATTGATGATTATTCACGTTTTTGTTGGACTTTGTTTCTAACCTCAAAATCCGATGCGTTTTCAGAATTTTCTAAATTATATTTGCGTATTCAAAATGAATTTGAGTTAAAAATTAAACGCATACGTTCGGATCATGGAGGGGAATTTGAAAATGAAAAGTTTATTTCTTTTTGTACGGAGTTAGGAATTAAACATGAATTTTCCGCTCCACGCACACCACAGCAAAATGGTGTAGTGGAGAGGAAAAATAGGATTCTTCAAGAGCTAGCCCGTACGATGTTATCTGAATTTTCTTTACCAAAATCTTTTTGGGCTGAAGCGGTGAGTATTGCATGTTATGTAATTAATAGAGTAATGCTTCGCCCTATTTTAAAAGTAACTCCTTATGAATTAATTTTTAATAAAAAACCAAATGTTTCTTATTTCAAAGTTTTTGGGTGTAAATGTTTTATTTTAAATTCTAAAGGTTCCTTAGGAAAATTTGATGAAAAATGTGATAAAGGAGTTTTCATTGGGTATTCTTCAACTAGTAAAGCTTATAGAATTTTTAATAAACGAACGAAAATAGTTGAAGAATCTATTCATGTTAGGTTTGATGAGTTTGCTCCATGTGTAGATAAGAAAACTACAGGAAAAGAATATACACCCCTACCTTTGATGGAAAATGATGATGAAGAACATGAAAGGAATGAAGAAGGAAAAGAAGAAGAAGAAAGAGAACAACATGTCCCTCCAAGGGAATTGATATTTTCAAAGGATCATCCGAAGGAGCTTATTATTGGAGATCCACAAAAAGGGGTAAGTACTCGTTCTTCTTTACATGTTTTATTTTCAAACCTTTGCTTTGTCTCTGAAATAGAACCAAAAGATGTTTCCACCGATTTAAATGATGAATTTTGGTTTTTAGCTATGAATGAAGAACTTAATCAATTTGAACGTAATAAGGTTTGGAATCTTGTAGAACGACCCAAAAATCATCCTGTAGTTGGAGTAAAGTGGATTTTTAAAAATAAATTGGATAGTGATTGTAGAATTGTTAGAAATAAAGCCAGATTAGTTGCAAAAGGTTATGCACAAATTGAAGGGGTAGACTATGATGAAACTTTTGCACCCGTTGCTAGACTAGAAGCGATTAGGATATTTCTTGCATTTGCCTGCTTTAAAAGATTTAAATTATATCAAATGGATGTCAAAAGTGCATTTTTAAACGGGTATATAAAAGAAGAGGTTTATATAGAACAACCCCCTGGCTTTATTAATGAAAAATATCCAAATCATGTTTATAAATTAGATAAAGCACTTTATGGGTTAAAACAAGCGCCTCGTGCTTGGTATGATCGTTTAACTCAATACTTATTAAAGCACGATTATAAAATGGGAAGTGCCGATTCTACACTCTTCATTAAGCAAATTGATCATGATTTAGTTATTTTGCAAATTTATATTGATGATATAATTTTTGGAGCCACTAATGAAGAGTTATGCAATGAAGTAGTTCAAATTATGAAAAATGAATTTGAAATGAGCATGGTAGGAGAACTTTCATATTTTCTAGGTTTTCAAATTACGCAAAAACATGATGGTATTTTTATTTGCCAATCCAAGTATATTCATGATATGTTAAAAAGATTTGGATTTGATAACCTTAAACATGCAAATACTCCTATGAGCGCTTCATTGAAATTGGGAAAAGATGAAAGTGGTAGTTCAATTGACCAAACCCTTTATAGAAGTATGATTGGGTCTTTATTATATTTAACTTCTTCTAGACCCGATATTATGTTCGCCGTTTGTTTATGTGCTAGGTTTCAAGCTAATCCAAAAGAATCACATTTAAAAGCGGTGAAACGTATTTTTAGGTACCTTATAGGAACATCTAAACTAGGCTTATGGTATCCTCATAATGACTCTTTTATTTTACATGGATATTCTGATTCTGATTATGCAGGGTGTTCATTAGATCGAAAGAGCACAAGTGGAACTTGTCACTTTATCGGCCCAACACTTATTTCTTGGTCGAGTAGGAAACAGAATTCTGTTGCCCTCTCCACTACTGAGGCCGAATATATTGCGAATTGGTATGTTGTGCAACTTAATTGGATGACACAAACACTAGGTTTGCTCAAGATTTTGTGCTATACCAATAATAAGTTGAATTAAAATGTGATAGCAAAAGTGCTATCGATTTAACAAACAATCCTGTATTACATTCTAGATCCAAACACATAGATGTTCGTCTCATTTTATTAGAGATCACATAAAGAAAGGACATATTAAATAAATTTTATTGGTACGAGGTTCTCAAATAGCAGATATTTCACAAAACCACTTAATGATTCACGCTTTTCAATGCTAAACTAAGAACTTGGAATCTTATAATTATAAATAAAATTTAAGAACTGACCAACACATAACATTTACAGAAAAACATAACATAAAACTAGGCAGCACATAGGATAACACTGAAACAAGAGTACAAACAACAGAACACAAATTAAAAGAGTTTCACTATCACTATCGCCAGGCGACAGCCTATCGCCGGCGATATCAGATACATTAGACCATAAAATATTACATCACTGATCATAAAAATCATCATCCATGTTCTCTTCAGCAGACACATTCACATCTTCACTGGAAGTCGAGTTGGTTCTCTAGGCCTTCGCGTCCGCCTTATCGAATGTCGTAGGAGGATCCTCGACTGGACTCCCCATTCTCATTCTTCTTTCGGAGTTGGCTTTAGTTTCAGTCCCTTTACCAGAAATTCATGAATTTGCGAAAACCAGAATGACTACGCTTTGTTCCTCTTTCATCTCCTCCACAGTCTCTCTTAGATCCTCAATAGATTCACGCAAAGAACCTCCTCTTTGGAGTGGTTGTCTTGATGACGAGGCAGCCCTAGGAGATGGAACTCTAGCTGAGTTCTACGGTATTTATCGTGGGATACAATCATCAATGTAGAACTCCTGATCTATCCAATCATATTTTTGATATACGATCCTTTGAAATAACACTTCCTAAAGGAAGTGTATTCAGTTTCCTCCTAAGGTAGATGCTTCATTTTATATGTATATCGTATGATGGATAACACAAAATCCGCCACGTCAAATTTGACTCTCTCTAATACATAATACGTCACTAAGCTCAATTGAGCCGTGATCTTCTTTGTGTCACCGGATTTCAACATAACTGTGTTCCTTAATATGTCTTGAATCACAAATGCATCGCGAGAGAGCGATGAGACGTCTTGAATCAAAATCCTATTTTCTTTTCCATGAAGGACTTGGTTCAGTCACGATCGCAGCTCAATTGGTGATGAGAGTTGAAAGAATTATTGTAACGCCCCTAGCCGATCCAACGTGGCAGGAATGAGGTCATTACTCGAGTACATGAAGTCAACTACTCGAGTAAAAAGGAACCAGCTACTCGAGTAGCAAGAATAATATACTCGAGTACTTTAGTACTTACACGAGAGGTAGAGTAGATTACTCAAGTATACGAAATACTACTCGAGACGAATAGAACTACTCGAGTATATGGAGATGACTACTCGAGTAACTCACTTAGAGAAATTTTCTGGAAAGGAATTCTGGATTACTCGAGTATAAACACTGGACTACTCGAGTAGTAGATGAACTACTCGAGTACATGACTTAGACTACTCGAGTAAGTGACAACTACACGAGAGTCAGAATTCAACTACTCGAGACAGAAGATAGAACTACTCGAGTACTATATAGTACTACTCGAGTATTTAACTTATAAAAATTTTGAGAAGAGAATTCCTGTAAACTCGAGAGAAGAAAGGGAACTACTCGAGTAGTTGATGTAACTACTCAAGATACATCTTATCTACTCGAGTAAGGAGTATATTACTCAGTATGAATTCAGTAACTTACTCGAGTAAGTAAGAACTACTCGAGTACTTTACTTAGGAAAATTTTCTTGACTGAATTTTCTTCTTCTAAGGGATGACCAGCATCAAGTCTTTTCGCATAGTCCTAGAGCTTGAATATTAAGTGTATCCCAATAGAGAGGCTACACATGAGTCAACACTTTGGAACACACAATGAGGGATTACATTGTATGGTCCTGTGTTTGGTGACCCATTATAGACTGACATTGTTCTACATTTCCCATAAGAATTCCTCCAAACACATAACTCATACCAAGCATCAAATACAACTTAATTCATCTTAGTTCAAGGGTGACTTCATCAAATCTGGATTAGTGTGGATACAATACCCAACAATCTCCGCCTATTTGTAGAAGTCAGAACCCTTTACACTAAGGTGAATTATGGACATAAAAAATGCTAAGTAATCAAGCAGTGTAAGAAATCAAGGAACTATGAAAAAGATAATAAGATCAAAAACTTTGAATTAAATAAGTATGATTATCCAAAAATGTCATTAACAACAAAAATCCATTTCCACAACTCATGAGTCCTTTTGGCTAGTTCTGATGATGTTGTCTGTCTTGTTTCACTTGCTATCTCCTTTGATAGCTGTAAGGCTTGGGATAATACTTCGGTGGCCTTGGAGGAGCAGCAGGATTGTTTCTTCCATATTATCTGTCATATATCCTTCTCTTGGTCATGGACTTCTCATATAACTCCCATTCCTCGAAATTGTAGTGGATATTTATGCTCTCATGGTAATCTAAAACTAATTTGAGAGTTTCCAGGATGAGGGACTTAGAAGTGGGAGACCATATCTCAGCATGTTCAGGAGCTGGAGTAGGAATGGACTTGCTGGCAGAAGGACCTTCAACATATTTTCTTTTCTTCTTATAAGTCAGTATCTCAGGAGGGGCTTTGAGAAAGATATCTGCAGGATCATCTTCCCAATCCTGAGCATATGACTATGGAGGAGCAACTGAGTATCCAGGCCTTGGAGAAAAGGTAGGTTGCAGAGGAGGAGCAGGAGCATCAACAGCAGTTAGAGGGTTCAGGTGATGAGGAATGATATTAGGATCAGTAGCAAATTCAGGAAGGATCTGGTTGTGCATCCATACAGTAGTGTCATATGTGTAGAATTTGACACTCTGAATTTGAGCTAGGATATCATCATGGATCTCTTTCATCTTAGTTTCCCATAGTTTTTTCCTGAGGGCATAAGATTTTTGTAAATATTCTTTCACCAACTTCTCCCCCTTTCTGACTTCAACAGATAGCTAAGAGATGACATCATCTTTGAAAGTGCCAACTTCTTCACAGATTTTCATCTTAGTGGCTTCAGCTCTTTTGTCCAGTTCCATTTGATTATTAGCAAGAGTCAGACCTTGCTCTATAACTTGTCCAACACTAGTTATGGTGTGGTCTAAGGCTTTGCCACCAATTTGGAACAGATGTCTGAGCTGATCAGTATTATGTTGGATCTCAGCAAATCCTCTGCTCATCTCAGTTTCTAGAGCAGTTACCTTATCAGTGATAGTCTTGATACAAGTATCAAAGTATGTTTTCTGGTCTTGAAGGAGATGATGAACTTGAGCTATCAAATCTGTGGATGAAGTAGCTGTAGCAGCAGGAGGAGCAGAAGTAGATGGAGTAGAAGGAATAGGAGGAGCTACTCATGGAGCTATTTCTGTGAGGGTAACAGATCTCTGAGCTCTTGTATTGGGTAACATGGCATCCCCTTCATCGATTATCTAAGGGAGAGAGAAATCCAAATTCCTGAGAGGAGCTTCAGCTGGCTCAGGTGAGAGCTCATCAGAAATGAGAATTGTTTCTGGCTGTTCTTTGGGGGCATCAGGAGATTTTGCTGGAGTTCTTGCTGGAGAAGTGTCTGGAGACCTTGCTGGAGACTGCACTGGAGATGTGTCCTTGGGAATGTTAGTGACTGGAGCATTTGTAAAGAGAGGAGGTGGTTCATCTGCAGTTAGTTTCTCTATCATCTCATTGATGGCAGCATCAGTAGATAATATTGCTTCTTGAACTTGTTGATCTGTAGGGATATCACTGGGGTAACTGGAGGAGGAGTAGGTGGAGGAGGAGTTGGCATCCTGACTTGAACAGTAGGAGCAGGCTCCCCCTCAATAGGTGCACCAGAGGAGCTGGGGACCTGAGATGGAGAAGGAGATGGAGTCTTGTCCTCTGTGTCTATAGCTTCAGTAACTTTGGCAGCTTGAGAGGGATTTTGCAACTTGAGCTCCAATCATTGAATGGAGGAGATGGAGACCTTCTTCATGTGATGAAGGATGCTCCCTTTGGAGAAATTGAAGGTGTCAGTGTTTATCTCATGAAGGAGTAAGGAAATAATCCTTGTATAGTTGGGGGATTTGATGTTGTCCTTTATTTTATTCAAAATCAACAAGCCAAACTGAAAGGCTTTTCTATAAACAATTGCTTGCATCAATTCAAAGAAGTATAAAGGGATATCTCTGATGGAGTTGGTTTTACACAACAGAATTTTCCCTATTATATCCACTAGCAGTTTACCTTCTGTATTCATGTCAGCTCTTCTGATATACTTTGCATCAGCAGAAATTCCACAGAACAAGCAAGTTCTGGAATATTCTTCATTACCCAGAAATTCATCTGCATCCAGAACTGGTAGCCGAAGTAATTGAGAAACAGAATTCTGGGTTAATTTTATCTTGATACCTTTAACTGAAGACTTCAATACTGTGCCATGATGCTTGACCTTTACATTCTTGAAGAATTCTGCTATATCTGGGAAGAGAATGCGACACATTTCTTGAAGGATGAAAGTTAATCCGGCGGTTTCGAGGAGAATCATGAGATGATGAAAGTCGTTAGAGAGCTCTGCAATCCCGACGGGGACTAACTCCGAACACACACCGATCTTAGAGATGACGGCCATGATTCAGGAATTCGAGAGATTCAGAAACCCTAGAGAATGTCGACAGGGAGACGAAAAGGGCGCGGCTCTGCAACTGATTGAGGAAGGCGAAGAGGCAGACGGGTACTCGAGAGAGCGGAAATGATTTCGTGTAGGGAAATTTCCGGATTTTCTTATTTATATAACCCTAGGTTTAGGTCTACTTATTTGAAAATGACTGAAGGAACCCATAGAAGAGGCGCCATAAGCCTTGGTTTGCGCATAAGAAAATTTGAAAAAACACAACTCAGCACATACATGAGTAGATGAATCAGGAGTTACTCGAGTAGGTAAACAGAAGTACTCGAGTAGTTGAGAGAGGTACTCGAGTAGATGAGTGAGGTACTCGAGTATGTGAAGTTGACTACTCGAGTATGTCAGTCTGCTACTTGAGTTAGTCAAGTAGACTACTCGAGTATGTCATTTTACTACTCGAGTAGGTCATATACTTACTCGAGTAGGCTGTTACTTACTCGAGTCAAAAACTTAAACTTTTGGAAAACCCCAATTTTTGACTAACCTTTGAGCCTTGAGCCTTCTTGAAAGTCTAGCTTCTTCTACTCTTCTTTGTTGAACATCCCAAGTTCTATTTTGTAGAACGAGAACTTGGTCTCGTCCAGCAGCTTCGTGAAAATGTCTGTAATTTGCCTATCTATAGGGACATATTGAAAGTCTATGTCCCCATGGTCCACATACTCCCGGATTAAGTGATACCTTAGCTCTATATGCTTTGTCCGGCTATGCGAGACTGGGTTGTTGGCTATTGCAATTGTGCTGGAAGAGTCACAAAACAAAGGGATGTTTTGAAACTTCATGTTGTAGTCTTCAAACTGATGCTTTATCCAAAGTAACTGTGCACAGCAACTGCCTGCAGAGATGTACTCTGACTCAGCAGTTGAAATTGCCACACAGTTTTACTTCTTGCTACTCTAGGAGATAAGTCTTCTTCCAAAGAATTGACATGTCCCTGAAGTGCTTTTGCTGTCATCTTTACTACCTGCCAAATCTGTATCTGAAAAACCTATTAGTTCGTTATCATTACTTCTTGGGTACCATAAGCCAAGATTTGGTGTACCTTTAAGGTATCTCAAAATCTGCTTCGCAGCAGTGTAGTGAGATTCCTTAGAATTCACCTGAAATCTAGCATAGACACATGTTAAGAACATTATGTCAGGTCTACTTGCAGTAAGGTAGAGCAAGGATCCAATAATGCTTCTATACTTGGTTTCACCAAAAGATTTTCCTTTTTCATCCTTGTCCAGAGACATCGTTGAACCCATTGGACTCCTCATCGAGGTTGCGTTCTCCATTCTGAATTTCTTAATCAGCTCTTTGGTGAACTTGGTCTACGAGATGAAAATTCCATCTTCAGACTGTTTCACTTGAAGACCTAAGAAATACTTCAGCTCACACATACTGCTCATTTCAAACTTCCCTTGCATAAGTTTTGAAAACTTCTTACAGAGGTTGTCATCAGTAGAGTCAAAGATAATATCATCGGCATAGATTTGCACTAGCAAAATCTTGACTTCAATTTCCCTAAGAAATAATGTCTTGTCTATCTTTCCTCTTGTGAACTTGTTCTCAAGTAGAAAGCTAGACAACGTCTCATACAAAGCTCAAGGAGCTTGTTTCAGAACATATAATGCTTTATGCAGTAAGTAAACATACTCAAGAAAGTTAGAATCAATGAAACCTGGAGGTTGTTCCACATACACCTCTTCGTTTATATCACCATTAAGGAAGGTAGACTTCACGTCCATCTGATAGACAGTGAATCCTTTGAGTGCAACATATGCTAGGAATAACCTTATTGCCTCCAGCCTTGCCACTAGAGCGTACGTCTGGTTGAAGTCGATTCCTTATTCTTGACGATAACCTTTTGCGACAAGTCTTGCCTTGTTCTTTACAATCGTTCCATCCTCGTCCATCTTGTTCCTGTAGACCCATTTTGTTCCAATGACATTCTTACCTTTGGGTCTTGGAACAACTTTCCATACTTTGCAGCGCTTGAACTGGTTAAGTTATTCTTCCGTTGTCATTATCCACGATGCGTCTGAGTTTGCTTCCTCAAACTTTTTTGGTTCAACCTGTGAGAGAAAACTTAAATATAGATTCTCATTAGTTGTACCTCTACGAGTTCTGACACCATTCCGGGGATCTCCTATGATCAGGTCCATGGGGTGATCCTTCAGATGTCTGAGCTATAGAGTCCTTGCATCTGGATTATCTTCTATAACCGGAGTGACTTCTTCATCTTGAATGACTTCTTCGTCTTGAGCATCAGCCTCTCCAATAGGGGTTGGAGTGGTGATCTTGATGAACTTTTCACTTTTGTCTTCGGATGGTTCATCCAAGCAAATTTCTTTCAGCTTTGCACCTGCATCTTCAATAAGCACACTAGAAGAGTTGCTTTGCAGCAAGCTCGTCTCATCAAATACAACATGTATCGATTCTTCTACCACCAGGGTTTTTCTATTAAATATCCTATATGCCTTACTATGGCTACTATAACCTACAAAAATACCTTCAAAACTCTTTTCGCTGAACTTTGTAGTATGATACTTGTCATTGTTGAGCACGAAGCATTTACAGCCAAAAATTCTAAAATATGAGACTGTCGGTTTCCTGCCCTTCAGAAGTTCGTAAGGTGTCTTATCGTGGTTTTTGTTTATGAGGGCTCGATTTTGCACGTGGCATGCAGTGTTGACGGCTTCAGCCCAAAAATATTCTGGAAGTGAAGCATCACTCAACATGATCCTGCAGGCCTCTATGAGCGTTCTATTCCTTCTCTCAGGCACTACATTTTGTTGAGGAGTGCAAGGAGAGGAAAACTCGTGAAAGATACCCAGGCTTTCACAAAATTCTGTCATGGCCCCAGACTTAAACTCTGTTCCATTGTCACTTCTGATTTTGACTATAGAGTAGTTGTACTCATTCTGAACTTGCCTGACAAAATTAGTAGAGATGTTGAAGGTATCTGACTTGTGTTTTAGAAAGAACACCCACGCAAAGCACGAGTAATCATCAACAATTACTAACGTATAATCCTAACCTCCCAAACTTCTAATTTGCAGTGGACCAAATAAGTCCATATGCGGTAGATGAATACATCTATTAGAATCCTTGCCAATAACGCTTTTAAAGGTAGCCCTTGTTTGCTTGTCTTTTACACATGCATGATAAGGTCTATCTTTGACGTACTTGACATTTGGGGCATCACGTACTAACTTCATTGAAAATAATTTATTAATAGTTCTGAAATTAATATGTGCTAGTCTCTTGTGCCATTGATCACCAAGAGATGCACTATCTTTTGCTAAAAAGCACACTGGTGTCGAAGAATCTATATAAATGAAATTTAAACAGAAAATGTTTCTGCTTCGAGTGCCAGATAGAATCGTTTCCATATTGTCAATAGATTTTATCAAGCACTTATCAGCGTGAAACTCAACTATGTATCCTTTATCGCAGAGTTAGCTTATGCTTATTAGGTTATGTTCCAAACCTTCAACGTAAGCCACATCTGAGAAGGATACATTACCGTTTGTTATCATACCGTAGCCTTTAGTGATTCCACGATCTGAACCTCCAAAGATGACCTTCGGTCCATTCATGACTGGAATAAAGTTCTGAATTAGTTTTCTTATCCCGGTCATATGCCGAGAGCATCCACTGTCCAAATACCAGATTGGCGTTTTGGTGGCCTTTGGACATACCTGCAATCACAATCAGTTTGCCTTAGGAACCCAAATACGTTTGGGTCCTTGGTCTCGGGTTAGAACACTCCCCTACGAATATTAGCATTAGGAGTGGTCTTCCTCATATTGCCAACATGTGGGGTTACAGCATTTCTGGGATTAAACCAGCAATCAATGGCAAAGTGACCAATTCTGCCAAAACACCAACAGTCAAATCTGTTGTATCTTTGCCTTATGTTCTCCTGCTTGACCTTTTGGAATTGAGGTCTAGCAGGGGCAGCATTATTGGGGGAAGAAGCTTCATGATGATGACAATCACATGTTTTCTTCTCCTTCACTGGCTTTTCTACAACAGGCTTTGCCTTTAGTGCCTTCTTGAAGTTATGGCCAAGACTGAAAGGTCCATAGCTCTGAAGAATGACTTCTTCATAAGTTTCCTTAAAGACACTTTATCTAAAGTTTCTGGGTCGAGTCCATCCTTGATAATGGGACTTTGGCTCTACATAGGTAGGCCTAGCAAAGTGTCCGTAGGACGAGTCAATATCAAACTCCTTTGAAGGAAATATAACCTTCTTGAACGTGGTCTGATCTTGAGGGGTTTTCCCCTTCTCTTTGGCTAAGGCCTTTTTGGCGGCCTTATTCTTTCGTTGAGCATTATTTCTCCTAGAAGAATTACTAGGATGTTCTTCATGGCCTAGTCCAGCACCCTTGGCCTTGGCTAAGAATTCAGCAACGAATGGAAGGACTGTCTTGGGCTTCGAGAAACTTTCAACAAGTTTCTTTTTAGCTGCAAGTTGGGCTTCCAGTTCTTTGATGATTTTTTCTTTAAGATCAAGGTGCACAAGAGCTTTGTTATATTCTTCAATAGCATTATTGAAGTTCTCTTCGAGCGAGTCAGTCTTTGCGACTTTCTCTCTCAAGATGCTCTCTTCAGCTTTGAGAGACTTTATCTCTTTAGCCTGAGTTTTCATGACTCAGCGATATTTATCGTAAGCCATGATTAACTCCTAATACTGGGCCATGAGTTCTGACTCATCGTCAGAAGAGCTATCCTCACAATCATGTTCAGAAACTTCAAAATCAGAGAGAGGAGTGTGAGAGTTTACCTTCCCAGTGAACTGGGGCTCTTGTTCATCATCAGTTTGAGCCATGTGTCCAAAATAGGCTTCTTCTTCTTCACTCGACTCAAATGAGTCAGATTCACTTAGAGTCTTGCCCTTTTTGTCCATCAAGCTCTTCTTTGTCCTCTTCTTGTTGTACGAGGACTTCTTTACCTCTCTTGTACAACCCTCCTTCTTCTTATGAGGGCAGTCAGCGATGAAGTATCCTGGCTTATTACAACAATAACAAATAATGTCAGTCGAAACATGTTTGTTCTGTTTAGAGGAATACCTATCATGGCTGCTTGAGCCTTTTCGTTGACGATCACCATCATGTCGTGATCTTTTATAGGAGACATCATTGCCTTTCCAATGCTTCTTCTTGTTCAAGAATTTCTTGAACTATCGAGAGAGAAGTGAGAACTCTCCTTCTGATAGTTCAGAGCCCGAGGTGCTTGGCTCTGAGGTTTCTTCTTCACTAACTTCTTGTGCTGGAGTAGGAGGAACAACCTTTGTCTTCTTAGAGGTGCCTGCCTTTAAAGCAACAGGCTTCTCTTTGAATGCAGACCTGCTCTTGTCTTCTTGAACCTTTCTGGTGTTGAGTTGAAGCTCATATGACATAAGCTTCCCGAAGAGATTCTGAGGATCTGTCTCGGCCAATTTTCCAAAGTCCCTTATGCCACAGACCTTGTTATCCCATTCCTTAGTTAGGGATCTCAAGAACTTATTTTTTAATTCTCCATTAGTGAAGACTCTGCCATAGACCCTTAGCCCATTCAGTATCTTGAAGAAATTCTCAAAGGTGTCAGTAATGGTATCTTTGTTTGCTTGTCGGAAAGCTTCATACTTCTGATTAAGAAGGGATCTTCTGTCATCCCTCACTTCTTCTGTACCTTCCATTAAGGTAACTAGTGACTGCCAAATCTCCTTTGCAGACTGGCAGTGAATCAGGTTTTGCAGCATTGAATCATCGACTGCACTTGCTATAATATTTTTTGCATTTTTGACCAATGAAACAAGTGCAATCTCATCTTTATCTAGATCCATAAGTTTCTTTGGGACTTGCTTGGTTGGATCTATAGTGAAGATTGTCATGGGAATATAAGGACCTTCTTCAACTATCATGAAGATCCTAGGATCCACAGCTTCCATGAAGAACTTGATTCTCTCTTTCCACATGGGAAAATTATTTTTGGTGCACAAAGGAAGCTTGGAAAAATCTTTAGCCTTGTCCATTTTGGTAGATTTCAAAAGACAACTATTGAAGGATCTGATCAAGGTGTTAACCTTTTACAGATCAACCTGGCTTTGATACCAATTGAAAGTTAATAGTTACCAACCTAAATCACCTAGAGGGGGGGTGAATAGGTGAGTTGTGCGTCTTTTTGTGGAATACAAAATCTCAAACAAATGCACAGACCTATCTACCAAACAAACAAACACAGACGAGGAAAGATATATAGTTGTTCCCCAACCTTGGGTACATCCACTTTCCCTCACCGATCTAGCAGTACACTAGACTCGGCTACTCCAATATCTCGGATTGAAAATCAATCCTACCCTCAGAACAACGTTCCTACAAACTCGATCCACAAACCAGATCTACACTCGGAAGGCAAAACTTCCTACAATCTCGGTTGAAAACTCCTACACTCGGAGAAAATTTCTCCTACAATAATGAAATAAATTTGTAAAGAAATACAAACAATGAATCTTTGTTCAGATCTGCAAGTAGTCGGTCAGGATCTTCTTCCGCTAGACTTTTCGGCTTTATCAGAATGGTGAAGAAAATATCGGCAAGAATGTATCTGAACTTTCTCGGCTTCTCACGATCGATCTAATCAGAGAATAAGGATTTGAGCAAATCTCGATCTGGAGAGCCTTCTTGATCTGAATCCTCAAAATAAGAAACCCTAGCCGGTCGGGAATCGGCGATGGCGGCGACGATGAGTTTCCGTTTCTTGGAGAGAGAAGAGGAGACAGAAAACTTGAGAATATTCGGCTGCAAAAACTTCTGATACTTAGGGTTTGTCGGTTTAGACAAGACCTTTTATAGGAGAGGAAAAGGTTAGCCATAATTGCGTCGTTATGAGAGACACGTGGACCAATCACGTCAAAGTTCATGAATATGAATGTTAGGTCTGGACTTAAAGAATTTTCGGAAAAGTCAAGTAAATTACTCTAGATATAATAGACTACTGGAGTATATGCAGCACTACTCGAGTAGGTAGAAGATGACTACTCGAGTATATAAGAAAAAACTACTCGAGAGGGAATGAGGTCATTACTCGAGTACATGAAGTCAACTACTCGAGTAAAAAGGAAGCAGCTACTCGAGTAACAAGAATAATATACTCGAGTACTTTAGTACTTACACGAGAGGTAGAGTAGATTACTCGAGTATACGAAATACTACTCGAGACGAATAGAACTACTCGAGTATATGGAGATGACTACTCAAGTAACTCACTTAGAGAAATTTTCTGGAAAGAAATTCTGGATTACTTGAGTATAAACACAGGACTACTCGAGTAGTAGATGAACTACTCGAGTACATGACTTATACTACTCGAGTAAGCGAGAACTACACGAGAGTCAGAATTTAACTACTCGAGACAGAAGATAGAACTACTCGAGTACTATATAATACTACTCGAGTATTTAACTTAGAAAAATTTTGAGAAGAGAATTCCTGTAAACTCGAGAGAAGAAAGGAAACTACTCGAGTAGTTGATGTAGTTACTCGAGATACATCTTATCTACTCGAGTAAGAGTATTATTACTCGAGTATGAATTCAGTAACTTACTCGAGTAAGTAAAGAACTACTCGAGTACTTTACTTAGGAAAATTTTCTTGACTGAATTTTCTTCTTCTAAGGGATGACCAACATCAAGTCTTTTCACACAGTCCTAGAGCTTGAATATGAAGTGTATCCCAATATAGAGGCTACACATGAGTCAACACTTTGGAAAACATAATGAGGGATTACATTGTATGGTCCTGTGTTTGGTGACCCATTGTAGACTGACATTGGTCTACACTTCCCATAAGAATTCCTGCAAACACATAACTTAAACCAAGCATCAAATACAACTTAATTCATCTTAGTTCAAGGGTGACTTCATCAAATCTGGGTTAGTGTGGATACAATACCCAACAGATCACAAGAGCCTAAAGTATCTGTTAGAGCAGAAGGACTTGAATATACGACAACGAAGATGGTTGGAGTTCCTTGGGGACTACACCTTTGAGATTCACTATACTCCCGGGAAGGGGAATGTGGTCGCGGATGCCTTGAGTCGGAGAACTCCGGTAAGGGCGAGCTGGTTGCAAAGGCATGATTAACGTCTCATCTAGGAGTTGGAAGCATTGGAGATCTCGTGTATTGACAAGAATACTATTGCCGATGCATGTTTGAACTGGACGGAGGTGCAGTTTGACCTTGTAGACCGGATTCGATGAGTAATAGGGCTAAATGAAGATCTCCTACGCTATGCGAAAGATGGGCCAGAGGGCAAGTTATCCTGGGATGACGGTCTTTTGCGGAAAGAGGGCCGTTTGTGCGTCCCGAATTTGGGTAAATTGAGGGAAGAACTGATGTATGAAGCGCATTATACGAAGTACTCAATCCACCCAGGGAGCACAAAAAAGTTCAGAGATATGAAAAAACTGTTCTGGTGGCCAGGGTTAAAGAAATATGTTGCTCTTTATGTGGCCAAATGCCAAACCTGTGCTATGGTGAAGGAGGATTGCCAGAAGCCGGGCGGTTACTTGAAGTCATTGTCGATTCCAGAATGGAAATTTGACGATATTTCCATGGATTTCGTACATGGGTTGCCAAGATCGCAACGAGGGAATGATTCCATCTGGGTGATTGTTGATCAGATGATGAAACACAACTAGAAAAATGAGTATTAGCTACACTTTCTTTGTCAGGGTCAAAATTCGTGGCTAATAGGTAGGTATTATCCACGGTTCATATTTCATGGCTAATAATTAAGTATTAGCCACGGATAACAAATTCGTGGCAAAAAACTGAATCATTAGCCACGGGCTTGACGAAATCGTGGCTAAACAAATACTATATTAATTTTTTAATTATATGTTAAATTTTATAACATCGGCCTGTTCCCGCACTCATGACTAAACCCTAGGCTATCTGGTACATTCTTTGCTTGAGCTCCCCCTGTCAGATTTCTGTCCGGCAAACTCGCCGCATTTCTGCAAGCTCTCCAGCGATCTTGTAGGAGAGTTGGCGAGTTGTGATTTCGGGATTTTCTTCTCCTCTACCGACAAACTTCCAGGTTCTCCACTCCGGCGATGGTATCCAGTTCTCCCCCTACAGCGTATGCAAGGTGTGTAGCGATGGGAAAGGAGAATCAACTCTTACCATTAATCAGAGATCCTTCTCGCCAGCCCAAAATTGTTGCCCTGCATTTTGACAAGCCACCGACTTCCTACCTCCCCCATCCGTATTTTACTGGTTATCTTCCTTGATCGAGCACCAGGCGCGACGATATCCTTCAGATCCAAAGAATTCGCAACTACCTCCTGTTGGATTTTCATTATCAGCCAGCATACAAGGTAATATCGGACTCCTTTTTCCCCATTGCTGAAAGAACTGAGAGCCCTATAGGTTCGGGTCTCTCTCCATCTTTAATGTTCAGGAAAAGGGAAAATCCAGAGAGTCGCACAGTTCTGGAATGGAGAAGATCATCCTCCTCTTCATTTCCTAGAGTAGCAGCACTGTGCAAGGATCTGCTGTCCTTGTGAAGATTATTTTTTATAATCTTTAGTTGTTGATGATCAGATATTATTGTGTGAAATAACTACTGATTAATTAGTGTTCCGTTTTAATGTGCTCTCCTTGTGTAATGTTTTTTCCTCATAAATTAAGGAAGGGGCTGCTGCATTTGTGAATGCAACTAAACTTAGGCAGCAGGCAACAGTTATTCATTTAAATTTTCAAATGTATTTCCTAAATCCCAATTGGATATGTGAATCCACATCAAATTCAAATTATAAAAGGACTGCATTTGTGAATGTACATCATGAGGTTTTGCAGAATCAAAACAGGTGCATGCATTCATTCTTAATTAGGGCCTAAACAGTTTTCATGATCCTCGAAGAAGAAACCATACTCCCTAACTCCGGTATTATCCGCTCGCAGCAAAGTATTATTGTGCACAAATTGATCTGTGTGCTCTGAAAATTTGTTCTTCATTTCAACTTCATGATCCATTGTTTGTCTAATCAGATTGCTTGCGGAGTTCGAGATATTGATGCTGAAGATTCTGAGAATGAGCTGTCTATGCAAAAATGAGATCCATACTCGTGGACTGGTTGATAGAATATGTAGACGATTAGAACTGGTGATTATATCAATTATCCCAACTAAAATTATGATTGCTTATCACTCTTATACCCTACGCCAAGTCGATGTTAAAATTATGAGATTATTCACACTGTTCTAAAAATGAGATCCATACTCATGGTGTTCGATGTAGTTGATCTTCAACAGATGTTGAACAAGGAAGACAGCTAGACTGGCTGGACAAGGCGTTTCCACATAGTTGAAGGAATAGCTCAGGGCCTTCTTTATCTTCATAAGCACTCCAGATTAAGAGTCATTCATCGAGACTTAAAGGCGAGCAACATTCTCTTGGACGCTGACATGAACCCCAAAATCTCGGATTTCGGATTGGCAAGAATATTTGATGCTAATCAAACACAAGCAAGTACTTGAAGGATTGTCGGAACCTAGTAAGTATGCTGTCCACATCCCCTTTTCAATTGAATCTCTTATTTGAGCTCGTTTTGTGTCCTTAAATAGAATACAATTTTAGAAAATTAATTAGTTTTTATGCTGTGGATGCTGATTAGTTCTATTTGCATATTTAGCGGTTATATATCTCCAGAATACGCTTTCAAGGGTCTGTTCTCAGTTAAATCTCATAATGCCGTATTTGATCAAGTTTCATCATGTGATTTTTACAGAAGTAACTGTAAATTCCTTCAAAAAGAAACAATGCATGTACTTAATTGAAAAGGCATACATTCTAACAAGTAACAATGCTCACTATAGAGAAAGCTTATGTATTTGAATTCCTTTTTGTTTTTTGACAGAGTCTGCAGATCCCCCGCCTACAGAGAAAAGCTCCGGGAGTTCAATTGATAGAGGCAAGTGGTGAAACAATTAATCGTTATAGCACACAAATTTAAACAGGGTTATAAATCAAATTTCTTTATGTTTCTTCAGATGTTGTTCTTGCAAGGGTTGAAACAGAGAAGCGGTTGTCTTTAATTCTGGCTTGGGAAGAAAGTAAAAAGGTCAAAGCAGAGAATAAGTATGTTCTCTTTATTCAGTATAATTCATAAGAGAGGTTGTTTAATTTGCGTTCCATGAGAATTTAAATCATTATTGCACACTTTTTAGAAAAAGAAAAGAAACATATAGGGAACCTCTTTGTGCTTTAAGGATTAGCTTTGTTAGATTTTGTGGAAGTTTCAACTACTAGACTCGGAGCAATTCCTTATGCTTATGTAAGAAATTTGCCCGCTTAGTAATCTTCATTTCGAACCATTGATTTTCTAAAATGCCATTTTATGCCTCATTCCAGTCATAAGGAGAGTGCAATCTTCCAGAACATTGTTTTTGCTGAAAATATTGAAGTGTAAGTGGAAGAGAGCGCAAACGATCGCCCGGACATGTTCGATGTTGTTTCAATACTTGGCAATGAGAATCTTCCTTCTTTTCAGGAGAATATTTTTGGGCACGAATGTTATAACATGTACACTCTTACAGAGATGTTTTTTTTGTATTTTCAAGAATAAGAGAGGTGCAACTTGTAATTTAACAAACTTAGACGGAGGTTCCAGTAAATGACTAATATATATATATGCTAGAATATATAGTTGCGGAATTTTAATGTATTTTTCCTTATATGAATGAGATGCTGGTATTTTAAATGTGTTTTTTTTTAAAAAAAATATAAATTAGTATTTGCCACGGCTTGTAACTGTGGCAAATACTTTTTTTAAAATTGATGAGTTTACTTTTAGCCAGGGTTTCATACCGTGGCTAATAGTTGGCTTATTTACCACGACATTTTTTATCATGGCTAATACTATTTGCTACGGCCAATTCATGGCTTAAAAGTTTTAGCCACGCCGACTTTAGCCACGAAATTTTCCCATGGCTAGACCGTGGCTAAAACGTTTTAGCCACGGTTTTGGACTTTTTGCCAGGGAAATTTGCCCTGGCCAAAAGTCTGTTTTCTAGTAGTGAAAGTGGCACACTTCCTGCCAAACAGACGGGATTATTCGGTGGAAACTTTGGCAACATTATATGTTGACCATATTGTGCGGCTACATGGTGTTCCTCGGAGCATCATAAGTGATCGAGACGGGCGGTTCACATTGAATGATTGGCGGTTAGTTCATCAACTGTTGGGCACGAAGTTATAATTCAGTACGACCTTTCATCCCCAAACAGATGGCCAAACTGAACGGACCAACAGAACGATGGAAGACGTGCTTCGGATGTGCGCCCTTGACTTTGGGAAGAGATGGGAAGATCATCTCTATATGGTGGAATTCGCTTACAATAACAGTTACCAAGCGAGCATCGACATGGCGCCGTATGAAGCTCTGTATGGACGGAAGTGTCGTACTCCCTTAGCTTGGGTAGAAGCGGGCGAAGCCAAAGTTTATCGGCATAATGAAGTCGATGAAGCAAATTCGACAATCCGTACTATTCAAGAGAATCTATTGATCGCTCAAGATCGACAAGCGAAATACTACAACGCCAAGCACCGGAACGTGGAGTTCACGGTAGGAGATTGGGTATACTTGAAAATCAAACCCTTTAAAGGCGTATCCAGGATTCGACGCCTGAAAAACTTGAGTCCAAGATATTTGGGTCCGTTTGAAGTGGTTGAGCGAGTCGGAGAAGCTGTGTATCGGCTAGCTCTATCGGCAGACTTGAGTGGATTACATGATGTGTTCCACATCTCGGTGTTGCGGAAAGCCGTTAAAGACCCAGCTCAAGTGATCGTGGATGATCGTGTGCCGGTGGAGTATGGGCTAACAATGAAAGTGAGGCCCATTCAGATCAAGGACTGAGCCGAGAAACAGTTGCAGAACAAGATGGTTAGGATGGTCAAAGTCCGATGGGACAATTGCGGCCGTGAGGAGCTTACATGGGAGTGAGAGCAGACCATGCGAGTGGAGTTTCCCGAGCTATTTTGTAAGGCGATTACTTAGTGAAAATTTTGTTGTTACATGAACGTTTAATGTTATAACTTTTTGGTTGCTGCTTGCCTTCCTGTATATGAATTTCGAGGACGAAATTTCTTGTAGGAGGGGAGGGTTGTAACAGCCCATTTGTCAGCAGGCAAAATTTTTGGGTGGCACGGCCTGGGAGACGGGCTTGTCCAGGTCGTGTCCTGCTCCGGTGCGGAGTCGTCATGAGTTCGATGGACAATGCGTTCGACGAACTGTTTGGGAGGAACACGCACGATGTCACGGGCGTGTCATGGGGCATGTCACGGACGTCTCCGACCCAAATGACTACTCGAGTGATTGTCTCGTGTAGGTCTTGAGTGGGACTCGAGTAGTGGTGACACAGGCGTGTCATCCTTCGGACATGGGCGTGTCCTGTTCTATGTTGATGACTCGAGTAGATCCTAAGGAAATGTCTTGAGTGGGTAGAAATGTCTCGAGTACCTAAGGAACACGGGCGTGTCAGTCATGTGACATGGGCGTGTCATGACTAACTACTTGAGTAGTCCTCTCGAGTAGGTCAAGAGAATGACTCGAGTGAGTTACACGCCCTATGTCACGGGCGTGTCTGGGCTGACACGGGCGTGTACCCTGGGCATGACCTGTTTCGGGATAAGGCAGTTTGTGCACTGCTTAGAGAACACGGCCTGTGACACGGGCGTGTTACAGGGCGTGTCGGACCCGAAGAGTGATTTTACAGCTTTTTCATGGCTGTTCATTTTCTTCAGCTGGGATCTAAGGGCTGAGAGACCTTCCTGCTTCCTTAAGGCTGAAAACTGAGAAGGAAAGTTTCATTTTATGTTGGCCTTCATCTTTCTGCAATTCTAGAGAGAGAAATGGAAAGGAAGAAGGAGGAAGAAGAAGAGGGGCTAATCTCTGGTGGAGCTTGAGAGTGTCAAGCTGAGATCCGAGGCCATCTTTGCGGTGGAGAAGCTGTTGCAGTTCTTTCTAGCCAGCTTGGAGTTCATGGCACCGAAGCGGTCTTCAAGGGTAACGAACTTTCTTCTTAGCCATATGAAGGCTTCCTTTTTGTCTTATGCATGTGATTCCCCCACCAGAGGGTGGCTTATTGTGGGAGTCTTTGGGTAGATTCATGGAATCCCCTCTTGTTTGGAATATAGATCCGAAAATTGAGTATGGAATAAGCATGTTGTGTGAATTCCATCTGGATAGGTTGGTCTGGATTGGTGATGTTGCATACGAGCCTGAGAAGACTCCGTGATAAACGTGTAGTTTAGGAGTTGACGGATTGGACCTGTGAAAGAAAGTAGCAGGAAGTACTGGAGTGGTAGTCCAGGAAAATACCCATAGAATGCTTTTGCTGCTTGTGTTGTTGGGTTTTACCTATGAAAGGAAGCTGCAGGAAGTACTAGATTGGCATTCCAGGAAATACCCTTTGTAATGCTTAATGTTCATAGGGAGTCCACCTGTGAAGAGAGTAACATGAAGTACTGGCGTGGTAGCCAGGAAAGACACCTGACATTTGTGATATTTGTGGTGTCCACCTGCGAAGAGAGTAGCAGGAAGTACTGGTGTGCCCAGGAAAGTCCCGCTGATGTGGTGATATGAAATGGGTGTCAGAGACATGCCCAAGCTTGAATGCCAGAACAGGATCGGTGAGACCTACTCACGTCTTTATTTAGCCACGAGTACGTCGTACTCAGTGATGGCAAGGCGATTTGAGCAACGGGGGTGGGGGGGTGGAGGATCTGACCTGCATTATGTCCGTCCAACGTGAGACCTGAAAGTGTGCTCTATTAGAGCGCATAGCAAGAGTCTTAGGCCTGCGCGCCGTGATACAATGGGGGGCTACGGGCCAATCTCGGTTCACTAAGACTATAAAACTCCGGCTGCACGCCATGGAGTAAATGCTCAAGTGATTTACCGTTGGGTTGCGACCCTGATACAGTGGTGGACAACTGGTTCGCCGGTACACTAAGAATGTGCCCTGAGTGCACGGACTGTCGCGCCGGGTGGCTGACGGTTGTGATGGAATGTGTGCGTTAAAGCACATTATATGAGATATATATACATGCTTGTGATATGCTAGGCCTGCAGGGAAGAATACCGCTGCCCCAAGAAAGGGGTAAGGTCGTTATAATTTGGTCAGCTGATTGCTGACAGTTGCCTCTATTTGCCACCCTTGGGTGGAATGTCCCTGTGCAGGTGCTGGAGAGCCGAGCGGGACGCATAAGGGTTGAAGTCCCTGCTGCTTTTGCTGCTGCCGTTGCTAGCCCTCGAAGGATAAAAGAAATGGTTGTGTTATGTTTTCTTTTGATGTGACCGGCCTGCGTGCCAATGTTTGAGGCCACTGTGTTGAAAGCCCTGTAAGGCCATAAGGCCAACTATTTATGTGTGTTGTAAGACATTCCTATGATGTATAAAACGTGGAGGTTTTATATGTTGGACATTCAGGTGTGGAGTTCAAGTGTAGTGTTATAGGCTTCTGCTAGAATGCAATGTGTTAGGGTGCGCTGCGCTACTCTGGTATCATACCGTGACGTCACCGCCTGTTTTGTGGTATATGCTGTGGCGCCCCGACCTGACCTTCTAGTATATACTATGTAAATGGATGGGGTTGTTACAAAGGGTATCCACAAGAAATTCTCTACGAAACGCCTATAGTAGGCCTCAAGTCCAAGGAAACTTCGGACTTCAGCCACAAAAGACAAAACCGGCCACTCCTGTTATATAATTATCTTTGTCGGATCCACCACGATGCCTTTTTCACTTTCCATATGGCCAATAGAGGCCACTGACGACAGCCAGAACTCACATATTGAGAACTAGGCATAGAGCTTGTTTCTTCTCTGGGTGTGCAACACCATCCGCAAATGGTTCACATGGTCTTCTTCAGACTGAGAGTACACTAAAATGTCATCAATAAAGATGATTAAAAATAAGTTCAAGTACTCTTGAAATGTTTGGTGCATAAGGTCCATGAACATCGATGGTGCATTTGTTTGCCCAAATGGCTTTACTGTGAACTCATAATGACCATAGCATGTTCCAAACGCTGTCTTGTGAATGTCACATTCCCGAATCCTCAACTTGTAATAGCCAAACTTTAAATCCAGCTTTGAGTAGACAATTAATCCCACTAGCTGATCGAACAAGTCATCAATCCGTGGAATCAGATACTTGTTCTTCTCCATCAACTTATTCAGTTCTCGATAGTCAATGCATAGGTGCAAGCTTCCTTCCTTCTTTTTCACAAAGAGGACCGGTGCCCTCCAAGGTGACATAATTGGGCATATATAGCCTTGCTCCAACAACTCTTTTAATTGGACTTTCAGTTTTGCCATTTCCTTTAGCGCTACATAGTACGGTGAGCGGGACACATGTTTCGCACCTGACAGCAATGCAATAGAGAAGTCAATCTCTCGCTAGGGCGACAACCCAGAAGATCCTTAGGAAACACATCAGTATACTCCGATACAATCAGAACGTCACTCAGACTGGCTTTTAGATCAGTAGCCTTTATAAACGTGAAGAATATCTTCGCGCCCTTCCAAACAGCTTTGACGACTTGGAGAGCAGACATCAACATTTTGCTCGATCCTCACATGCCAGTGAATTTAGTCTCTAGCTTAGTATTCTGTCCAAGTGTGATCTCCTTTGAGTTGCAATATATAAAGGCATGCTGCTCCGAGAGCCAGTCCATACTAAAGCTTACATCAAAACCCGATATCGGCAACACATATGCTTCTAATCCGAAATCCCAAGTTCTTATCTGCACCTCAATGCTGCAAGACTTATTTGTCCTCATCACACATATATTAGGCAACAATATCTATAGGCTCTTTGTTGGCACACAAGTAGGCACTCCAATCTGAGACACGAAGTTCTCAGTTAGAAACGAATGTGAAGTACCCATATCAAACAGTGCTCTCGCCGGACAGTCTCGAATAAGGACAAAGCCTAATACAAACAAATCATACACAAGCTACACACAAGGTATGAAGTATAAAAAGCAGTAAAACAATATCCTTACTCGTACCTATGACGACGTCACTTTGCTTTATGTCCTCCTGTTGGCCAAGGTTGTACACCCTCAGTTGAAATGGAGTATAGTGGGACGCAGTGAACTCCACTGTCTTTCCCTTTTCAGTATATGTTGCTCCAAACTTCTTATCACCCTTTGGAGGACCACTCCGATAGTCACAGGAAACGTTTCCTAGCTTGCCGCAGGAATAACAAGTACGCGAGACTTGCCCCGAAGTTGCTCTAGAAGCAATAGTAGAGGGTGCCTGTCCATAAGACTTGGACTTCTTAATCCATCTCTTGCGGTAACCAGATTTTCCCGGGTGCGGTACTTTGAACTCGTGCTTTATCACGACCATGTCCCTCTTGCAGTGCACCCTTTTCATGTCTTTCTCCAGCGCACAGGCCTTATCCACCAGTGCTTGAAACCCTTGGTTCACCGAACTCAAGAGCAGGAATCTCAACTTATCTCGCAGCCCTTCGTAGAAACTACTGGTTTTATGCTATTCTTCAGCAAAGATAGACCCCGCATAGCGTCCTAATCTTGTAAACTCATGTAAGTAGGTATCAGAACTACTTTCTCCCAGAGTTAGACGCTGGAACTCATTTTCCATAGCTATGCGCTGCGCCGAAGCCAAGTGCTTCGCCAAGAACAGTCTCAAAAACTCCTCTATTGAGTCCTCAGTTAGTTGTCTGCTTGCTAATTGGTACAACTCTATTTCGTCCCACCAAAACCGAGCCTCTCATTTCAGCAGGAAAGTGGCTAAGGTTACTTTTTGTTCCTCCTCAATTCTCATTGCCGTCAAAATTCTTTTGACTGACGCAAGCCAGTCCTCTGCCTATGTTGGGGACCCTGCCCCCGCGAACGTAGGAAGACTGAAACTCATGAATTATTTTAGTTGCCGTTCCGCTGCTCGTGGATCTACCACAGCCACAACAGGTGCTGGACTCACAATAACCTATACTAGAACCACTGCAGGCTGTGCCTGCCTAGTAGGTTGTGCTTGTATCATCGCAAACAATGCCTCAACAACTAAGCACACTGTCTCTACAAACAGAGGAGTTGTGGGCACCTCAGCTGGTGCCTCACTCTCGTCAGAACTCCGGGGCTCAGACTGCCCCGCACCACTTCGAGTCACCTATACGTGTAAAATACACACTTTAGCGACTTTGCACAAGTAATAATGACTTTGTAGGAACGCACAGGTTCCTCAAACAGGTGTATTTTCAATCCTTAGGGACATTCTTGAGTTCATTTATGTTATAATAGGTGCACTCACACATTCTCGCCACCCCTCAAAATAATTCGACCACAAATTTGCAGGAGGAAGACCATAAAAAGATGATACCAAATTGTAATACCTCGGTCCGTCACATGAAATATAATAGAGGGTCCGGTCGAGGACCCGCACCATATTCCAAAAATAGGCGGCGAGATTACATGTTAATATCAAAAGACTACTCGCACCCTAAATCAGAGCATTCTAGCGGAAGCTTTAAGGTTGCATGAACTCATACTAATAGAATGTCCACTATATATAAACCATACCATTTATATATATAACATTAATGCCACTCACAAATACACAAAAGTTATGGCCTTAAGGCCTTACAGTTACATTTTACACATGTGGTTTACAAACATCAGCGCGCAGGCCGACCCCACATGAAAATAGTAAAACTTCTCCGCTTAGCCTTCGAGGGACAGCATAGCAGCAAGGGCTTCAGCCCGCTATTTTCCGCTCAGCTCTCCAACACCTGCAAAAGGACAATCCACCGCAAGGGTGGCAAACAAGGCAACAGTCATCATTAAGCTGACCAATTTATAACGACCCTACACCTTTCACGGGGCAGTGGTATTTCTTCCCTGCAGACATAACAATAGCACAAGAAGATATATCTGAGAGTATCTAGCGTCTACCTAAATCATCTAGAGGGGGCGGGGGGTGAATATGTGATGTTTGCATATTTCTGCGGAATAAAAGTAATCTTAAATAACAAGCACACAAACTCAGAGATTTTATATTGGTTTCCCGAGTTGGGTACGTCCACTATCCCACCTCGCCTATCTCCTACGAAGGGCAGATTCGACTACTTCACCAAACTAAGATTTCGTCAATTCTTACACCTCAGAGTCGCAACTCCTACACCTCGGAGATGACGCTCCTACAACTCAGAGAACAAACTCTCCCACAACTCGATCCGCAAACCGGATCTACAAACCTCGATCCACAACCGGATCTACAATCTCGATCCACAAACGGATCTATAAAATTTGGAGAAAAATCTCCTACAAAATTTAAAATAATATTACAACAACAACACATGATTATAAGTCTTGATCTGACGTTCTTGGAAGGGTTGATCTTGAATCTTGGAGAACTTGGAAAACTTGAAATCTTTGGATCGTGAAATTTGGATCTTGAATCTTCAACTGACTTGGACTGGAGTAGAAAGAATCTTGAAGGAAGAATCAATCCAGTCAAAGATGCCATAAAAGAAGAGTATTGCTCGAAGTCGCGGCCGATCAGAAGTATTTCGCGAAGCAGGTATCGAGCGGCCGATGGAAAACTTTTTCGGGAAGTTCTTGTCGATCGAAATCAACAATTAGATTTTGGATCCTTTTTGATTTCGAAATTATCCTAGGTATTTATAGAGAGATTCAAAATCAAATGGCTATAAAAGGTTTCCTAAAAAGAAACCTAGAAATACAATGTACATGGCCGACAGATTCCGAACCAGAGAAAAATCAGAAAAACGACAAGTGTTTTTCGGCGAGTTTCGTTGAGTATCAGTATGATACACACTGAATATGAAGTTGATATTCTCCGAAAATGCCTTAGACAAAATATAAGAAATATCGACATAGTGCTCAACATACCCAGCGAGTATCGCCCATGATACTCGTCGAATTCGGCGAGTATCGCATGGGATACTCGTCGAATTCAGTGAGTATCGCATGGGATACTCGTCGAATTCAGCGAGTATCGCTAGTGGTACTCGACAAATTTGGCGAGTATTACCAATGATACTCAATGAATTTGCCTTGGCGTTTTTTCTGCTTTTCTCCGAATTTTCCCTAAATATATACGATGAATTCGACGAGTATTGGGAAGCATACACGACGAATTCGACGTGTATGAAGGGGATACTCGACGAATTTGACGTGTATAACTCACCATACTCACCGAATTTTACTTAGGTAAAATTCTTCTTCTCTGACTGCTGGACTTTGGCCTTCCTTGATCCGTCTCCTGTACTGGGAAAAGAAGTACACCCCAAAAGATAGATTACACATGAGTCAACACGATGGCCTACACAATGAGGGATTACATTGTGTATTCCTGTGTTTACTGACCCACTATAACCTGATATTGGTGTGTAATTGGCATTGTAAACATGCAAGTACATAACTAAAATGCAATATCAAATACAACGTCAATTCATCTTAGCTTGACTGAATCCTTCTTCAAATCAGGATTATTGTGGATACAATACCCAACAATCTTCCCCTATTTAAAGAAGCCAAAATCCTACAAACTAAGGTGAATTGCACATATCAAATAAAATTAAACTAAGACTTGAAAAGATAAATGAAATTAAAAAAAGATAACAACGCGCATTTCAAGACAATTAGACAAATCAAATATATATATCAAATATGTTTTAGATTAGGGAGGGCATCCCACAACACAATTTTGAAATATATATAATAATTTAGGTCTTCTTGTTCTTTCTCTTCAGCAGATGTCTCTCAAAATATTCCCCAGGCTTAGGATGGTACTTTGGAGGAGGAGGAGGCTTATGATCAACATTCTTGTACTTCCAGAAATGAATCCTCCTCCTGGTGCAGGCTTCTTTGTATTTGTTCCATTCTTCTGGACTATATTTGTAACGACCCTAGCCGATCCAATGTGACAATGTCAAGGATCCTAGGCATCACTACCGAGCTGCAGCCCAAGCACCCCAACCCCTCTCCAGCCCACCTGTGGGTTGTTTGTGATGATAAGTGAAGAAACTCCATAGTTAAGCATGCTTGGGCGAGAGTAGTACTGGGATGGGTGACCTACTGGGAAGTCCCTGTACGACCCAGCTTAACTGTCGAGTTCACTCATCAAAGGGAGATTGTGACCCCCAACAACCCGCCGGTGGGCTGGAGAGGGGTTGGGGTGCTTGGGCTGCAGCTCGGTAGCGTCACCTAGAGCAGAGTCGTGACGCTGTCACATTTGATCGGTCGTGGTGTCATCTCTAGCCCACTGGCAGGTTGTTGGTGGCCACAACCTGCCTTTGATGAGCGAACTCAACAGTTAAGCTGGGCCATACGGGGACTTCCCAGGAGGTCACCCATCCCAGTAGTACTCTCGCCCAAGCACGCTTATCTATGGAGTTCCTTCACTTCTCATCACCAACTAAGCTGCTCAGTTGGTGATGAGAAGTGAAGGAACTCCATAGTTAAGCGTGCTTGGGCGAGAGTAGTACTGGGATGGGTGACACCACGTACAACCCAGCTTAACTATCGAGTTCGCTCATCAAAAAGAGGTTGTGGCCACCAAGAACCCGCTAGTGGGCTGGAGAGGGGTTGGGATGCTTGGCCTGCAGCCCGATAGCGTCGCTTATAGTGGAGCCGTGACATCATCACGTTGGATCGGCTAGGGTCGTTATAGGCTGTGACCACCAACAACCCGCTAGTAGGCTTGAGTGGGGTTGGGGTGCTTGGGTTACAACCCGGTAGTGTCGCCTTGAGCGGTGTCGTGACATTGTCACGTTTGATCGGCTAGGGACGTTACAATAAGCAGCTCAACTGGTGATGAGTAGTGAAGGAACTCCATAGTTAAGCGTGCTTGGGCGAGAGTAGTACTTGGATGGGTTACCTCCTGGGAAGTCCCCTTACGGCCCGACTTAACTGTCAAGTTCGCTCATCAAAGGGAGACTGTGGCCACCAACAATCCGCTAGTGGGCTGGAGAGGGGTTTGGGTACTTGGGCTGTAGCCCGGTAGCGTCGCCTAGAGCGGAGCCGTGACTGTGTCACGTTGGATCGTCTATGGTCATTACAATATTGATCATGATGCTTCTCTGCTCTGAGCTCATACAAGGCAAAGGTGACCAAGATAATTCCTTTTGAAGTTGGGCTCCGAGCGTTAGTCAAAAAGACTAATCCTGATTTCCCCCACTCCTCTCCCAATGGCTCCTAGGCACCGTGCGGGAGGAGTGATAGGAAAGCTATGAAGGTGGAGAGTGTGGTTAAAGAAGATGACAATGGATCTATTCTAGCAGGCATATAGTAAATCAACAGAGCTGTAAAAGTAAGGCAAGCTAATAGTTTTATAATAAGAAAAACAATAGAGTAATCAATAGCACAGAGCAATAAGTATATGAAAAGTAAACTAAGAAATAAGTAACCTTAACTTATATGAATGCACATACAAACTTATAAGTTACGGGGACTTTTGCAAGGCTCACATTGTAAAAAAAGTCCCACACAACTTTATATAATGGGGTGTCAGGTTTAATCAGGTATGAATGTAATGATATGTAATGTTATGATTCATGTAAGTGCAACACACACACACGACTATATGCCCACAAACCTTTAGTTTCCCCTATTTGGAAGCTAGCATCACTCCCAGGAGCTTCCATCGTGGCAAATGGAGACAGTGGGTCGGGCCACCCCACTCCTAGACGAGTATTCACACTACCAGGCCTATCCCTTACGTATGCCCCTAAAGGACACAACCAGGGTATCCGTGTACTTTGCTGACCTACTGCTAGACTTTCCCTTGGCCAAGTGTCCACCACACCCGCCAAGTCAGCGTACTGACGTCGGTATGAACGACCGTCAAATACCGAAGACCCACCACTTTTATGCATAAGCAACCATGAGTTCCTGAGCCATCAGCTCCCCGTACTAACCTGTCTGTTTCCACAACCACCGAGTCTACCTCTTGGCCAACCTAACCAAACTAACCTCCCGAAGTATCGAGGAGAGTTAAAGTGAAGTCCTAGATTATTGCTAATTACTCTTGTATTCATTTTAGTCTTACAGTTTAGATTAACCTCAGACTTCCCAGGGCATTCCCTGTGAAGGGCTCGGGGGCACTATGAACTACAATGAGCTGAAGTCCAAAGCTCCCTTTTACAAGGAACTTACTATTATTGGTATCTACCCAGGTCCCAATACCATTTAATGTTATACTAAATCCAACCCTAAAGTATTTTGACTCTCTCTGTCCACAGGAAAGATGATCTTTCGTCGATCCAAAGCACCACTTAACACTAGCCAAATCAACACTAATGAATTGTAAATATACCTATATTTATGTACAATAAATAAATTGTTTTAGTTTATTTTTGTATATTTTTCTTTAATAAATTGCTTCTTTTTTTGTTCTAACTTAAGTTATTTTTGTTTCCTGAATTTTTCAGGAAAAATTGCAAAAACGTCAAGTACACGCCCGTGTACTATTGGTCACGCCCGTGACAAGGGCGTGACAGTTCAAATCCCATGAAATCAGAATTTTTTGATGAAAAAAGCTTGACATGCCCGACGTCACGCCCGTGTCGAATGACACTCCCCGTGACCCCATCCTGTGACACTCAAGCTCGACGAAATTCGCTCGATGATCTTTGACCAAGCCGATACACCCAGAGTCACGCCCATGACCTGGGGCGTGACTCCTCCACCTGGCCGACAAGACCCACGCCCGCGACTTTTGGTGCAACCCGCTCCAGTTCCACCTCCCCGACACGCCCAGATTCATGCCCATAACCTGGGGCGTGACATCCTCCTATTCAGCCCAAAGTCAGCTTTCCAGTCGAATCGTCGGATCACATCGTGAATAGTGATGACACGCCCACCCCCCCCCCCCCCCCCGACACGCCCGTGTCGGAGGGCGTGTTCTTTGATTTTTTTTCTATAAATTGCCCATTTCTGTAAGGTCCAAGGGTTCACTTTTTTGGGCCACTTTAGTGTGTTTTGTGGGCTGCATCCGTGGATTCAAGTGCTATGTAAGAAGATTTCTCCCCCCCCCCTTCCTTTCATGTTTGTTTTTTGCTTTAGCTTGAGCTTTGTAATAGTTGCACTTGCCTACCTTAGCAAGCCCGCGGCAAACAACTCATCGAACCAACCACCCACATAAGAGTCTGTTCGCGGGCCATCAAGTTTCTGGCGCCCTTGCCGGGGAATCACTTGAGTTGTTATTCTGAATTCCGGAGTCTATTAATTTTACTTATTTTCCAAAACAAAATTTTTTTTCAAAACAAAAACCAAAAAAAAGTTTCTTTCGTTTTAAATTTTTCTTTTTGGGTGTATGACCCGTGGACAACCCTCCGAGTCTGATGATTTTGACTTCGACCCTGAGATCGAATGCTCCCTTGCGCGTATTCGATCTCAACGCCAAATTCCTTCTTTAGACCCCAAAGAATCTATCGGAGAACCCTCTGTCGTAGTAATGACTGATGACTAGTTTTAGTCATCGATTTTTGGGTTAAATTAGCATAGATATTCCTAGGATTAATTATATTTTCATGTATTTTTAAGTTTGTTATGTTTTAAATTTTTATTTTTTTTCTTTGAATGTTATGTTTTAATTCCTTATTTTATACATCCTATTTGGTTTAATTATAAAAATTTTCTATTATGTTGTTTGTCTTAGTTTTTATGTTTGTTGAAACATAAACTTAACACTCTATTCTATTTTATTTTTGTAGGTTGGAGCCCAACAAGGTGCAGCCCTCCCATTTGGTCGGTCTTCATTGGTGAGCCCAAGCCTCCTTCATGCCCTACCCGAGCTCAAGTCCAACATGCATGCAACCCTTTACTTCAATGGTGCTACCCGACCACTTATGGTTCAGCCCAAAGCATGATGCAGCCCCCTATATGCAACCCTTGAAGTTTGGAGCAGCCCATGCAGCCCTCTTCATTGGAGCAGCCCACAAAGTGCATGGTCGGCCTCCTCCCCACTTCATGATGCAGCCCACAAAGAGCAGCCCGGCTCCTACAAAGTGCAGCCCACTCTCTCCATACTTTGGCCCATTTGGGGCCCATGCATGGCCGGCCACCCCTCATGCATCCCCTCTTTCATTCCCACTCTCCCCCCTTTATTATTTTCCTTTCCATTTACTCCTCATGCATCTCCCCACTCACCCCTTCTCTCTTATTTAATTTTCATTCACCACTCTTTCCCTTTCTCTCATTCTCATTTAAACCCATCCATCCCCCACCTTTTATTTATTTTGTTCTTTTTTCATTTTCCAAAATGCACATGCATGCATATAGCCATTCCCTCTCCCCTCATAAATGCACATACATGCATCCTCTCCCCTTCACATGGCCGGCCACCCCACTTGCCCCCTCTTCTTTTCCCATCTACAATCTTCCCTCCTCATCTATAAAAGGCATCATGGTCTCATGCTTTAGGAGTTGGATTTTGGAGAGCAAGTGAAGTACTAGTTCAAGAGAGAGTTCTTTCTTATATGTTTCTTACATGTTGTTAAATTTTTATTAGTGTAACCTTTGCTTTTGATAGTGTAATCTTTTCTTCGGTAGCATAAACGTGTCTCTTTATTATTTTGTACTCCGTTTTTATATATCAATGAAAATGAATTTCTTTTATCTTTTCGTGCTTTCTTTCTTAACTATGCGTAGCTAATCTTCTTTTAGCATTTGATCATGAGGATCCATGATTTGAGATAGGAATTCTTTTTTACTTCGTAATTTTATTTTTGCTAACCTTCGCTCGATCCCTCTTTGATTTATTTCGAGCCGACTCTGTATTTCCGGTATACGGTAGTAGTCCTTTGATCTCATTTCATAATAGTCGAGAGACTCATTGATTTGAAAGATCACTCAAAGAGGGAAGGAGTTGCACGCAATCCTAGAGATAGGACGATGTAAATCCTCCGGATTGGAGTCAAATCCAATAGTGCGGATCATCTCGATAATGCAACTTTAGTCCCCTTTGATTTGTAAAGAGATTTCGATCAAAGCGTCTATAAGTTAGGAGACTTAATGCTCTAGCGAGATTTTGTCTTATTTCGGATCCGTTACGGTCGAGTTAAGTCGTAATTATAAAATATTATTTTTGTTTCTCTTATCTCTTTTCATGGTGAATCATCGATCAAGTGCTATCTTTTAATCCATAGTTCTGTTTTAAATTTCGTTTCAGTTTAATTTTAAAAATTCTCAAAACCCACTTTCTTCGGGTATGATAATAGTTCAAGCATGAGTAGCAGTACTTGACAACCCCGTGTTTAAATACGACCTTGATACTACAATTCGACAGGTACACTTGCCTGTTCGGGTTTTAGCCCATCAAGTTTTTGGCGCCGTTGCCGGGGACCTTTTTCGTTAATATTTTGAAAACGCTTTCGCTATTGCTTCTACAAAAATTTAAACAAAAAAAAATCTAATCATTTTTTTTCTTTCTTCAAGTTTTTATTTCCATTTCTCCTTCATTTTTTTAGTGCATGACCCGCACGAATCCATCGCTACTTGTTGATTTGGACCCAGAAATCGAACGCTCCTTTCAGAGACAACTATGATTTGGGGCTTCCACTTCTCAAACAGCGGTTGAGGATTCCGACGGTGATTATAATTTTAATTCTGAAATGGGAGATCCCAACCCAGGAATGGCTCAGCAAAGGACCATGTCCGATTATGCTCGACCCAACCTGGAGGGGACTGAAACAAGTATTGTTCGACCTGCAATTGCGAACAATAACTTCGAGCTTAAGCCTAACATCATACAAATGGTGCAGCAATATGTACAGTTCGATGGATTACAAGATGAAGATCCGAACTTACATATTGCCAATTTTCTTGAAATCTGTGACACCTTCAAAATAAATGGTGTCTCAGATAATGCTATAAGGCTAAGACTCTTCCCCTTCTCCTTAAGAACTAAAGCCAAATAGTGGTTGAGTTCTCTTCCAAGAGGATCAATCACTACTTGGAACATTTTAGTCGATAAATTTCTTGCTAGATATTCCCCCCCCCCCGCCAAAACTGCTAAGCTAAGAAATGATATAACTTCGTACTCTCAAATTGCTTCAAAGACCCTCTATGACACTTGGGAGAGGTTCAAAGAACTTTTGAGAAGATGCCCTCATCATGCTCTGCCTGTATGGTTACAGGTTCAAACATTCTATAATGGGCTAAATCAAGAAACTAAGCAAATGATAGATGTCGCTTCCGCTGGTTCTTTGGACCGCAAAACTCCGGAAGCTGCTCTTGAGCTTATCGAGGACATGGAGATGAACACTTATCAGTGGAATTCGTCTAGGACTCGCCCATCTAAACCTGCAGGTATCTATGAAGTGGACTCGGTTTCGCAACTGGCACTGCAAGTGGAAATACTGAACAAGAAGATTTCGGAGATGACTGCTTCCTCTGCCGCTTAGGTATATGAAAATGCAAATGCTGCTGCTGTCGAGCAGGTGGATTATCTGGGGAACATACCCAGGCCTGCTCAAAATAAGGCTTCAAACTTTTCTGCTTTTTCTAATTTTTCTTCTCCGCCTGGTTTTAATTCTTCTTCTAACTTTTATAATCCTGGATGGCGTAACCATCCTAATTTTTCTTGGAGTAATCCCGCGAATGCCGCACGTCCACCGCACGATTTCACTCCACCACCACCACCACCACAACAAAATCAACATTTTCAAAAACCTTCCTCTTTGGAGGAAATGCTTTCAAAATACATAAGCACCAATGAAGCGACCATTAGAAATCTAACATGCTCAATGAAAAATTTAGAGAATACGGTCGGTCAATTAGCAAAGATGGTTTCCGAGAGGCCACCTGGGACTCTTCCCTCAAATACCGAGCCAAACCCAAGGGAGCACGCGAAAGCGATTTCCCTTCGGAACGGCAAGGTATTTCACGAGCCCACCACAAGGGAAGAGCCAAAGGTGATTGCCTCTCCTACTGCTACACGAATTAGTGACGAAGATATAATTAATAAAAATTTTGAAAAGAAAATTCTATTTCTGAAAATAAATAAGAAACGTCTATTTTGGAAAAGGAAAAACATGGTTTCAAAAATAATGATCTCGATATTTTAAAAGAATTTCCACCACCTCCCTACCCTGCTAAACTTAGGAAAGATAAACTAGATGATCAATACCAACGCTTTCTTGAAATGTTTAAACAAATTCATATCAATTTGCCATTTCATGAAGCGATTAGCCAAATGCCAAAATACGCCAAATATCTTAAGGACCTGTTAACGAACAAAAATAAATTAGAAAATTTATCTCATGTTACGTTAAATGAAGAATGCTCGGCGGTCATAAAAAATTCCAATATTCCTATAAAGATAAATGATCCGGGTAGTTTTTCGATTCCTTGCATTTTTGGTGATCTTTTTGTAAAGCATGCTCTAGCGAATTTAGGTGCGAGCATCAACTTGATGCCTTTTTCATTGTTTAAAAAGCTAGGATTGGGCACTCTCAGCCCTACGCATATGAGCATTCAATTGGCTGATCGATCGATTAAGTATCTGTTAGGTATCGTTGAGGATGTGCTAGTGAAGGTCGACAAATTCATCTTCCCGGTGGATTTTGTCATTCTTGATATTGAGGAAGACATCGAGGTCCCCCTTATCCTTGGTCGTCCCTTCCTAGCCACCTCTCGTGCGGTCATCGATGTAAGTAATGGAAAACTTTTGCTTCGCGTGGGAGATGATGAGGTGACGTTTTCAATAAATCAATCCATGAAAAATTCTTTAGAAAATGACGACTCATGTTTCTTCCTTGATGTTTTAAATGAAGACGCCTCTCTTTCTCTTTCAAATGTTTCTTCCAATTATTTTTCTTCCTCTTTTTCTGATTTTTTTCCAAATGTTTTTGAAGATACGGTTACGTCCGCGCAAGCCAACTTTGCAAATGAACCGATTTTTAGACAAAAAATTATGAAAATATTGTCTTTGAAAATAAAAAAGTTTTAAAGAACTCTTACGATGAACCACCCAACTTAGAACTAAAACTCCTTCCCGAACATCTCAAATATGTCTTTCTTGAACAAAATTCTAAATTTCCTGTTATAATCTCGGCTTTGCTTTCTCAATCCGAAAACGATCAATTGATCGAACTACTACAAAAGCATCGCCGAGCTATAGCGTAGCAAATTTCTGATATTCCTGGCATAAGCCCCTCCTTTTGCACCCACAAAATATTTTTTGAAAATAATTCTAAGGATGTAGTCCAACCTTAACGTCGTCTTAATCCTAATATGAAAGATGTTGTGAAGGGCGAGGTTCTTAAGTTATTAGATGCGGGGATAATCTATCCTATTTCCGATAGTAAATGGGTAAGTCCAGTTCAGGTTGTACCTAAGAAGGGTGGGATCACGGTAGTAACAAATGAAAATAATGATTTAATTCCAACTAGGATGGTAATGGGATGGAGGATGTGCATCGATTAACGGAAATTAAATGATGCCACTCGTAAGGATCACTTCCCCCTTCCATTTATCGATCAAATTTTAGAGCGTTTATCCGGTCATAGTTTTTATTATTTTCTCGACGGTCTTTCGGGATACTTCCAAATCCCTATCACACCCGAGGACCAAGAGAAGACAACATTCACTTGCCCTTTCGGAACGTTTCCTACCGTAGGATGCCTTTAGGGCTATGCAACGCACCAGCTACCTTTTAGCGGTGCATGCTGGCCATTTTCGATAAATATGTAGAAAATATTATGGAAGTGTTTATGGACGACTTCTCGGTTTTTGGCGACTCGTTTGAGTTATGTTTAAAGAATTTAGGAAAAGTTTTAAAACATTGCGAAGAGGCTTAGTCCTTGGCAACAAAATTTCTGCTAAGGGAATTGAAGTGGACAAGGCAAAAATCGAAGTAATTGAAAAGTTACCACCGCCTACGAATATTAAAGCGATAAGAAGTTTTTTAGGGCATGCGGGTTTTTATCGAAGATTTATTAAGGACTTTTCAAAAATTACTAAGCCTCTCACCCACCTTCTCGAGAAAGACGCTCCTTTTATTTTTGACGATTCTTGTTTAGCGGCGTTCGACTTAATTAAATCCAAACTTATAAATACTCCGATTATGATCTCCCCAGTTTGGGATTTACCTTTTGAAATTATGTGCGACGCAAGTAGTTTTGCGGTCGGTGCGGTACTAGGACAACGTATAGCAAAGAATTTCCACCCAATCTATTACGCTAGCAAAACGCTTAATTCAGCGCAAGAAAATTACACTACAACTGAAAAGGAACTCTTAGCTATCATTTTTGCTTTTGATAAATTTCGACCCTATATCACTCTTTCTAAGGTTATCGTTTTTACGGATCATTCCGCTTTGAAGTACCTCCTTTATAAACCGGATGCCAAGCCGCGTCTTATTCGTTGGATCCTATTACTTCAAGAATTCGACTTGGAGATCCGGGATAAGAAAGGAGCGAAAAATTTAGCGGCTGATCATCTTTCACGCCTAGAAAATCCTGAAATTGATATTTTTGATGAAAATTTACCTATTGATTCTTTTCCGGATGAAAAAATTTTAAACGTTTCTTCTTCTACCCCATGGTTTGCCGATTTGGCCAATTATCTGGTGGCCCGCGTCCTCCCTTTAGAATACTCCTCGCAGCAAAAGAAGAAATTCATTTCTGAGTAGAAGTATTATTTTTGGGAGGATCCATTTCTATTTCGCATTTGTGCGGATCAGGTGGTAAGAAGATGTGTCTCCCGGGAAGAAGGTCAGCAAATTTTAAAACATGTTCATGAAGGTCCGACTGGCGGGCACTTTCAAGCAAACCGCACCGCACACAGAGTACTTAGTGCTGGCTTCTATTGGCCAAGCATATTTAAAGATGCACAAATCTTTGTGGGCAGGTGCGATCGGTGCCAGCGGACTGGAAACATCTCTAATAAAAATGAAATGGAGCAACATTATTTTCTCGAATGCGAAGTTTTTGATTTGTGGGGCATAGACTTTGTCGGCCCATTTCCCTCAAGTTTCGGAAATAAATACATTTTAGTCGCCGTAGATTACGTCTCTAGGTGGGCGGAGGCCCAAGCTTTACCAAGTAATGACGCTCGCGTAGTCATAAATTTCTTTAAAAAATTATTTTCTCGTTTTGGCTTTCCTCGCGCGATCATTAGTGATAGGGGGAGCCACTTTTGTAACGCGCAACTAGCTAAGGTTTTAACTAAATATGGCATTACGCATAAATTATCCACCGCTTATCACCCCCAAACTAACGGTCAGGTCGAGGTAGTCAATCGAGAGCTAAAGAGAATTTTGGAAAAACGTTTCTACTTCTCGTAAAGATTGGTCCTTAAAATTAGACGATGCTCTTTGGGCCTATCGGACGGCGTACAAGACCGCCATCGGTTGTACTCCTTTCTGATTGGTTTATGGAAAATCGTGTCATCTTCCGGTAGAAGTAGAGCACCGAGCATATTGGGCGATAAAATTTTTTAATTTCGATCCGCACTCAGTCGGCGAGCATAGGAAAAATCAATTGAATGAACTCGATGAATGGAGAGCGTACGCTTACGAAAATAACAAGCTGTATAAAGAACGCAAGAAACTTTATCACGATAAGAACCTGCGCCACCCTAAAATGTTTAAACCAGGCGATCAGGTTCTTCTTTTTAACTCGCCTTTACGTCTCTTCCCTGGAAAACTAAAATCTCTTTGGTCTGGACCTTTTACGGTCAAACAAGTTTTTTCCTTACGGCACTATGCTCCTCTCACACCCGAATAAGGGTGATTTTAAAGTAAATGGCCATCGCTTAAAGTTATATTTTTCAAATGATTATGTATCTCCTGCTGCGGAACAACTTTTATTTCTATCGTAATGTTTTCATTCATACAACTTTCTTCTATGTTGGACATTCCGTTTTTTTTCTAAGACTTTTATTAATATTTTTCGAACTTTAAATTATTGTAATAAAGAACAATCTTGGGCACCAGCCCACGGACTCTCTTTTTTTCTGCTTTTATTTTGCTCTTCCTTCCGGAGGCCACCCAAGAAAGTTCGTGATCGCCGCTCCAACGTTGCTGATATAAAGATGGATCAAGTCAAACCTGCTGACGATCAAGTGCACTAACAAGCAAGCATGGGGGAGCGACATCCACCTTCATCTCACAAACCCGGGGAAGTCCTGTTTTTTTATTTTCATTTCCTTTCTGCATTTTTCTCTCCTTCTCAGTCTCCTTCTCATTTTTCTTTTTGTTTCTTTCATTGAGGACAATGAAAAATCTAAGCTTGGGGGAGGGTTTAGTTAGTTTCTCTTTTTCCTTTTTCTTTCAAAAAAACATTTTTCTAAAAAAATTACCCTAGTTTTGTTAAGTTTTTTTAGTATTGCTTTTATTTTAGCCTTTTCAAAAATAAAAAAAAGAAGAAAAAACTATAAAAAAACAAAAATCCAAAAAAATTGCTAAAAATATTTGAAAAACAAAATCTAAAATTATTTTCTATCTTTATTTTTATGTTTCTTCTAGTGATGTGTAGGCCCGTGCGGTTCCTTAGTTCTATTTAGATTTCTTTGAATTGGTTTTCTAAATTTATCATTCTTACATAGCTTAGTTTTACTAGTTTCTTTTTCTTAAATATAGGCATCCGATTTCTACGTTATAAGTTAGCAATTTGTAGTTATATCTTTTTATTCGGTTAGTTGCTTACGAATGGTTGCTAGGTAACATTAGCTCTTTTTCATTTGTGGGGTAGTCTTTCTTGGTGTCTAGAACTTGTCCCTAGCGACTCTCGAAACATTTGCGTCGTTTTTACGTACTTTAGAAATGATTTAGGCCACCCTTTGACTAGTTTGAGCTTTTCTTGCCCACCAACAATATTTACCATTGCAAAACAATTTTTGGGCCTTTTTCCATGTCTCTTTATTTTTAGCTCCACCTTTCATTTCATCATTTCACCAAAGCCAAATGTCTTTCCCATTTCACACTAAACTTTGAGCTTAAATATCATTTTTTGTGAAGGGTTATATCTTTGAAATGAAAAGGAGTGTTTAAAGCTTATATTCGGAGCTTTCCTTAAAAAGTTATTAAAGAAAAAAAAAATTATTATTATCAAAAAAAAAATGTGAAATCAATCAAAAAGAAAAAAAATGAAGTTTATTTGTGGCCAATTTTTGAAAAGAAAAAAAAGTTCATGGCCTTTGTTTGTTAGTTTGAATTGAAAAATGATGTACTTGTCATTTCTCATTTTTCTTCATGTTTTTATTTTTGAGCTCAACCTTGGTTTAATGTTTAAGCCCTCATGTTTATCCTTATTTTCATTTCCTAATCATTTACCTAAGCCAAGATTTAATGCCTATAGAAGTCCTATTAATCTTTAGAACGTAAATTCGCGTAGTGGAGAGAGTGTGAACGGACAAGCCTATGGCCACCATCATTGATGGATTTCTTTGGAGGTTATCTTGAGGTGATTTAGGGTTGATTGTTATTCTAGCAACCTAGTAGTTCGTTAATGCGCCGTCTATTTAGAACTTCTGCTTTTGCTTTTCTTAATTTCATTAATTTTGGATGCCTTGTTTTAAGATTTAGAAATATGTAAATTTTCTTTATGTTCTAATGATATTTTTAGGTCTCCACTTTCAAGTTTTCTATTGTGCACTTCACACCCCACTAGTTGTTAACATAGGAATTAGGATAGTTTAATTTTTCATGTTTTGTTTTTCTTAATTATGCAACCTAAATCTTCTTTGTTTTCTTTCCCTAGTGTTTTAAGTTTTATTTGCTTGAGGGCAAGCAAATACTCTAGCATGGGGGAATTTGATGACTAGTTTTAGTCATCGATTTTTGGGTTAAATTAGCATAGATATTCCTAGGATTAATTATATTTTCATGTATTTTTAAGTTTGTTATGTTTTAAATTTTTATTTTTTTTCTTTGAATGTTATGTTTTAATTCCTTATTTTATGCATCCTATTTGGTTTAATTATAAAAATTTTCTATTATGTTGTTTGTCTTAGTTTTTATGTTTGTTGAAACATAAACTTAACACTCTATTCTATTTTATTTTTGTAGGTTGGAGCCCAACAAGGGGCAGCCCTCTCATTTGGTCGGCCTTCATTGGTGAGCCCAAGCCTCCTTCATGCCCTACCCGAGCTCAAGTCCAACATGCATGCAACCTTTTACTTCAATGGTGCTACCCGACCACTTATGGTGCAACCCAAATCATGATGCAGCCCCCTACATGCAACCCTTGAAGTTTGGAGCAGCCCATGCAGCCCTCTTCATTGGAGCAGCCCACAAAGTGCATGGCCGGCCTCCTCCCCACTTCATGATGCAGCCCACAAAGAGCAGCCCGGCTCCTACAAAGTGCAGCCCACTCTCTCCATACTTTGGCCCATTTGGGGCCCATGCATGGCCGGCCACCCCTCATGCATCCCCTCTTTCATTCCCACTCTCTCCCCTTTATTATTTTCCTTTCCATTTACTCCTCATGCATCTCCCCACTCACCCATTCTCTCTTATTTAATTCTCATTCACCACTCTTTCCCTTTCTCTCATTCTCATTTAAACCCATCCATCCCCCACCTTTTATTTATTTTGTTCTTTTTTCATTTTCCAAAATGCACATGCATGCATATAGCCATTCCCTCTCCCCTCATAAATGCACATACATGCATCCTCTCCCCTTCACATGGCCGGCCACCCCTCTTGCCCCCTCTTCTTTTCCCATCTAGAATCTTCCCTCCTCATCTATAAAAGGCACCATGGTCTCATGCTTTAGGAGTTGGACTTTGGAGAGCAAGTGAAGTACTAGTTCAAGAGAGAGTGATTTCTTATATGTTTCTTACATGTTGTTAAGTTTTTATTAGTGTAACATTTGCTTTTGATAGTGTAATCTTTTCTTCGGTAGCATAAACGTGTCTCTTTATTATTTTGTACTTCTCCGTTTTTATATATCAATGAAAATGAATTTCTTTTATCTTTCCGTGCTTTCTTTCTTAACTATGCGTAGCTAATTTTCTTTTAGTATTTGATCATGAGGATCCATGATTTGAGATAGGAATTCTTTTTACTTCGTAATTTTATTTTTGCTAACCTTCGCTCGAGCCCTCTTTGATTTATTTCGAGCCGACTCCGTATTTCCGGTATACGGTAGTAGGCCTTTGATCTCATTTTATAATAGTCGAGAGACTCATTGATTTGAAAGATCACTCAAAGAGGGAAGGAGTTGCACGCAATCCTAGAGATACGACGACGTAAATCCTCCGGATTGGAGTCAAATCCAATAGTACGGATCATCTCGATAATGCAACTTTAGGCCCCTTTGATTTGTAAAGAGATTTCGATCAAAGCGTCTATAAGTTAGGTTACTTAATGCTATAGCGAGATTTTGTCTTATTTTAGGATCCGTCACGGTCGAGTTAAGTCGCAATTATAAAATATTATTTTTATTTCTCCTATCTCTTTTCATGGTGAATCATCGATCAAGTGCTATCTTTTAATCCATAGTTCCGTTTTAAATTTCGTTTCAGTTTAATTTTAAAAATTCTCAAAACCCACTTTCTTCCGGTAGGATAATAGTTCAAGCGTGAGTAGCAGTACTTGACAACCCCGTGTTTAAATACGACCTTGATACTACAATTCGACAGGTACACTTTCATGTTCGGGTTTTAGCCCATCAATGGCCGACCCTAATCCGAACGCGGCCGCCGAGCGTACAATATCTTATTATGCCCGGCCGAATTTGGACGATACTGGGTCTAGTATTGTTCGCCTTGCAGTGGCGAATAATAATTTTGAAATAAAATCAAGTATCATTCAAATGGTCCAAAATGCCGTGCGGTTCGATGGACTGCCGGATGAGGACCCGAATGTCCACTTGTCCAACTTTTTGGAAATATGCGACACTTTCAAAATTAATGGCGTCACTGATGACGCCATTCACTTGCGCTTATTTCCTTTTTCCCTTAAGTCCAAATCCAAGGTGTGATTCAATTCCCTCCCGCGAGGATGTATCACCACGTGGGACGAGTTCACAGAGCGGTTCCTAACGAAGTACTTTCCGCCCGCAAAAACTGCAAAGTTGCGGGCAGACATTTCTTCATTTGTGCAAAACGAACCCGAGTCTCTTTATGAGACTCGGGAACGGTTTAAGGAGTTCCTCCGCCGGTGCCCGCACCACGCGCTGCCAACGTGGTTGCAGGTATAAATGTTTTATAACGGCCTTAATTTTCAGACGCGTCAATTGATTGACGCGGCTGCCGAGGGTACCCTTAACAACAAAACCCCCGATGCCGCCCATGCTTTATTCGAAGAGATGGCTATGAACGCCTATCAATGGAACGACCCGCGGGGACGCCCAAAGCCGGCGGCCGGACCTTTTGAAGTGGATGCCACTGCTATTTTAACCCTTCAAGTTGAAAGGTTAACAAAGCAGGTGGCGGAGATGTCTGCTGCCTCCTCCACTCCACCTTGTTTTATTCCCCCTAACGTCTGCGTGGCTGAAGAGTTCGTGGGCTTCGTTGGAAATGCGGGTCGTCCTTCCTTCAACCCCAACCACAACCATTATAGTAATAACTATAATCCGGGTTGGAGGAATCACCCCAATTTTTCTTGGAGCAACCCGAACAATTCTCAGCATCCCCCCATTTCTTATGCCCCCAGATTTCTACCTCCTCCTCCTCTTCCAAAACCCTCCCCGATGGAGGAGAAGTTTTCTAAATATACAGCGTCCAACGAATCAAATATCCGGAACATCACCGGATCGCGAAAAACACTTGAACAATAGGTTGGAGAGCTGGCGAGAATGATGTCCGAGCGCGCGCTCGGGGCACTGCCGGGAAACACGGAGCCCAATCCGCGGGAGAACGCCAATGCTATAACCCTCCGTAGCGGAAAGGAGGTGATCGATCCAAAACGGATCGATCCACAGGTACATATTTCACCTCCGACCCCTCTTCCCTCTTCTTCGTTTACGCAGCCTTTACCAACTTTAAATGAAAAAATTATTTTAAACAAGGCCTTACCATATCCGCATAAATTAGATAACAAGCGTAAGGACGCGCAATATGACAATTTTATTTTATTATTAAAACAAATTCATATTAATGTTCCTTTTTGCGAGGCTATCTCGCAAATGCCCAAATATGCGAAATTTTTAAAAGAATTACTTTCTAATAAATGTAAATTAGAGGATATTTCGCATGTATCTCTCAACGTTGTCTGCTCGGAGGCTCTTACTAATAAATTGCCCACAAAATAAAACAACCCAGGATGGTTTTCCATCCAATGCCTTTTTGGCAATATATTAGTAAAATACGCATTAGCTGATTTAGGGGCTAGCATTAATCTGATGTCGTTCTCGCTCTTTCAACGTTTAGGTTTGGGTACTCCTAGTCCTACGAATATGCACAGCCAATTAGCGGATCGCTCGGTTAAGTTCCCTATCGGGGTAGTGGAGGACGTCCTTGTCCGAGTAGACAAGTTTACCTTTCCAGTAGACTTCATCATCTTAGATATCGAGGAGGACGCCGAGGTACCAATAATACTCGGTCGCCCTTTTCTCGCCACCTCCCGCGTACTAATAGATGTTAGTAATGGTAGTATTCTCCTCCGAGTAGGAGATGATCAAGTTACTTTCTCTATTAATCCCTCGATGGACAATTTGTCATCGAGGGACGATTTCTGCTATTCTTTAGATACCTTTTTTGGAGATTGTTCTTCTCCAATTTTCGAGTCTGTATTTTTAAATGACGATATTTATGCACTCAAAAATTTTAAATGCGATGAGGATATCTCTATAGACTTGCCTTTCTAACCAATTGGTAAGAAAGACATAGGAATTAAAACCTCCCTAGAAGAACCGCCCATCCTAGATCTCAAACCCTTACCCGCATCACTCAAATACGCTTTTTTGGGAAAAGGCGATACACTTCCCGTTATTATTTCTTCGGACTTGAGTGATTCAGAGACTTCCGATTTATAGGAAGTTTTACATAAACATCTTCACGCAATTGTGAGGCAAATCTCTGACTTAAAGGGGATTAACCCCTCCTTTTGCACCCATAAGATATTTCTTAACGATAATTGTCACAAAACGTTTCAACCGCAGCGTCGTCTTAACCCAAACATGAAAGACGTCATTAAAGCTGAGATTATTAAGTTATTGGATGCAGAGATTATCTACCCTATTTCGTACAGTGCATGGGTTAGTCCCGTGCATGTCGTGCCCAAGAAGGGCGGCCTAACCGTAGTGGCGAATGAGCATAACGAGCTCGTCCCAACTCGTACTGTTACGGGTTGGCGAGTGTGCATCGATTATAGAAAACTTAATGATGCCACCCGCAAGGACCATTTCCCACTACCGTTTCTGGACCAGATTTTAGAGTGTTTATCCTGTCATCCATATTATTGTTCTCTTGATGGTTTATTGGGGTTTTTCCAAATCCCCATTTCCCCCAATGATCAAGAGAAAACAACTTTTACTTGCCTGTTTGGCTTGACTGCAAGGACTTTGGTTTGACTGCATCTGTCTTGCCGCTATCGGAATTCGACGTGATCTTTGGGATGGATTGGCTCGCGGAGCAGCATGCCTTGATTGATTGCCAGTCCAAAGAGATCACATTGGGCCAGAATACCGAGGAGGAGACTAAGTTCGCGGGGATGCAAGGAGTGGGAGGGACGTTGATGTCTGCACTCCAAGTTGTCAAAGCTGTTCGGAAAGGCGCAGAGTTATACTTCACGTTAATTCAGGCTATGGAGCCTAAGGCCAGTGTGTACGATGTTCCAATAGTATCGGAATTTACAGATGTGTTTCCCACGGATCTCCCTGGGCTACCACCCCGGCGAGAGATTGACTTCACGATCGAGTTGGTGCCAGGTGCGAAACCTGTCGCCCGCTCGCCATATCGCGTCTCGCAAAAGGAAATGGCGGAGTTGAAAGTCCAACTGCAAGAATTGCTGGAGCAGTGTTATATATGACCAAGCATGTCTCCTTGGAGCGCCCCTGTGCTTTTTGTGAAAAGGAAATACGGTGGCTTGCGGTTATGTATTGATTACCGCGAATTGAATAAGCTGACCGCGAAAAATAAATATCCGATTCCGCGGATTGATGAGCTGTTTGATCAGCTAGTGGGATCGTCCATCTACTCGAAGTTATACTTGAAGTCTGGGTACTACTAGTTGAGAATCCGGGAAGGTGACATTCCCAAAACCGCATTTAGAACACGGTACGGGCACTACAAGTTCACGGTCATGCCGTTTAGGCTGTGTAATGCGCCCTCGGTATTTATGGACTTGATGCACCGAATATTCCGCGAGTACCTGGATCTGTTCGTGATAGTGTTAATTGATGATATCCTGGTGTACTCGAGATCGGAAGCCAATCATGAGAAGCATTTGCGTTTTGTGTTGAATATATTGAGGCAGAATCAGCTTTATGTCAAGTTCTCGAAGTGCGAGTTTTGGCTATCGTCGGTGGCTTTTCTAGGCCATGTGGTGAGTGGAGCGGGCATAGCAGTGGATCCAGCGAAGATAATGGCCATAGAGGAGTGTTCAGTGTTGTCTTCAGTGGCCGAGGTCCGAAGCTTCCTTGGACTAGCAGGCTACTATCGAAGATTTGTTGCAAATTTCTCGCGGATCGCTTTGCCGCTGACTACGCTGGCGCGAAAAGAGCAGAAGTTCGTTTGGTCGCCAGAGTGAGCACGAGCTTTTGAAGAGTTGAAGGTTCGGTTGACCACGGCGCCTGTGTTGACATCGCCATGTGGTATCGATGGATTTGTAATCTATAGTGATGTCTCAGGAAGCGGCTTAGGCTGTGTTCTTCTGTAAAATGGAAAAGTGATTGTTATGGCTCACGCCAGCTGAAGGTGTACGAACGAAACTATCTCGTCCATAACTTAGAATCGGCGGCGGTGATCTTTGAACTAAAACTGTGGCGACACTATCTTTATGGCATGAAGGTGGAGATCTATACAAATCATGAAAGTTAATAGTTGTCAACCTAAATCACCTAGAGGGGGTTGAATAGGTGAGTTGTGCCTCTTTTTGCGGAATAAAAAATCTCAAACCAATGCACAGATCTATCTACCAAACAAACAAACACAGACGAGGCAAGATATATAGTGGTTCCCCAACCTTGGGTACATCCACTTTCTCTCACCGATCTAGCAATACACTAGACTCGGCTACTCCACTATCTCATATTGAAAATCAATCATACCCTCGAAACAACGTTCCTACAAACTCGATCCACAAACCAGATCTACACTCGGAAGGTAAAACTTCCTATAATCTAGGAGTTGAAAACTCCTACACTCGGAGAACATTTCTCCTACAATAATGAAATAAATTTGTAAAAAAATACAAATAATGAATCTTTGTTCAGATCTGCAAGTAATCGGCCAGGATCTTCTTCTGCTAGACTTTTCGTCTTTATCAAAATGGTGAAGAAAATCTTGGCAAGAATGGATCTGAACTTTCTCGGCTTCTCACGATCGATCTAATCAGAGAATAAGAAGTTGAGCAAATCTCGATCTGGAGAGCCTTCTTGATCTGAATCCTCAAAAGAAGAAACCCTAGACGGTCGGGAATCGGCGATGGCGGCGACGACGAGTTTCCGTTTCTTAGAGAGAGAAGAGGAGATAGAAAACTTGAGAATATTCGGCTGCAAAAACTTATGATACTTAGGGTTTGTCGGTTTAGATAAGACCTTTTATATGAGAGGAGAAGATTAGCCATAATTGCAACATTATGAGAGACATGTGGACCAATCACATCAAAGATCATGAATATGACCGTTAGGTATGGACTTAAAGAATTTTCGAATAAGTCAAGTAAATTACTTGAGATATAATAGACTACTCGAGTATATGCAGCACTACTCGAGTAGGTAGAAGATGACTACTCGAGTATATAAGAAAAACCTACTCGAGAGGGAATGAGGTCATTACTCGAGTACATGAAGTTAACTACTCGAGTAAAAAGGAATCAGCTACTCGAGTAATAAGAATAATATACTCGAGTACTTTAGTACTTACACGAGAGGTAGAGTAGATTACTCGAGTATACAAAATACTACTCGAGACGAATAGAACTACTCGAGTATATGGAGATGACTACTCAAGTAACTAACTTAGAGAAATTTTCTGGAAAGGAATTCTGGATTACTCGAGTATAAACACTGGACTACTCGAGTAGTAGATGAATTACTCGAGTACATGACTTAGACTAATCGAGTAAGCGAGAACTACACGAGAGTCAGAATTCAACTACTCGAGACAGAAGATAGAACTACTCGAGTACTATATAATACTACTCGAGTATTTAACTTAAAAAACTTTTGAGAATAGAATTCTTGTAAACTCGAGAGAAGAAAGGGAACTACTCGAGTAGTTGATGTAACTACTCGAGATACATCTTATCTACTCGAGTAGGAGTATTATTACTCGAGTATGAATTCAGTAACTTACTCGAGTAAGTAAAGAACTACTCGAGTACTTTACTTAGGAAAATTTTCTTGACTGAATTTTCTTCTTCTAGGGGATGACCAGCATCAAGTCTTTTCACATAGTCCTAGAGCTTGAATATGAAGTGTATTTCAATAGAGAGGCTACACATGAGTCAACACTTTGGAACACACAATGAGGGATTACATTGTATGGTCCTGTGTTTGGTGACCCATTATAGACGGACATTGGTCTATATTTCCCATAAGAATTCCTCCAAACACATAACTCATACCAAGCATCAAATACAATTTAATTCATCTTAGTTCAAGGGTGACATCATCAAATCTGGGTTAGTGTGGATACAATACCCAACAATCTCCCCCTATTTGTAGAAGTCAGAACCCTTTACACTAAGGTGAATTATGGACATAAATAATGCTAAGTAATCAAGAAGTGTAAGAAATCAAGGAACTATGAAAAAGATAATAAGATCAAAAACTTTGAATTATATAAGTATGATTATCCAGAAATGTCATTAACAACAAAAATCCATTTCCACAACTCATGAGTCCTTTTGGCTAGTTCTGATGGTATTGTCTTTCTTGTTTCTCTTGCTGTCTCCTTTGATAGCTGTAAGGCTTGGGATAATACTTCGGTGGCCTTGGAGGAGCAGCAGGATTGTTTCTTCCATATTCTCTGTCATATATCCTTCTCTTGGTCATGGACTTCTCATATAACTCCCATTCCTGGGAACTGTAGTGGATATTTCTGCTCTCATGGTAATCCAAAACTAATTTGAGAGTTTCTAGGATGAGGGAGTTAGAAGTGGGAGCCATATCTCAGCATGTTCAGGAGCTGGAGTAGGAATGGACTTGCTGGCAGAAGGACCTTCAACATATTTTCTTTTCTTCTTATAAGTCAGTATCTCAGGAGAGGGCTTTGAGAAAGATATCTACAGGATCATCTTCCCAATCCTGAGCATATGACTCTGGAGGAGCAACTGAGTCTCCAGGCCTTGGAGAAAAGGTAGGTTGCAGAGGAGGAGCAGGAGCATCAGCAGCAGTTAGAGGGTTCAGGTGATGAGGAATGATATTAGGATCAGTAGCAAATTCAGGAAGGATCTGGTTGTGCATCCATACAGTAGTGTCATAGGTGTAGAATTTGACACTCTGAATTTGAGCTAGGATATCATCATGGATATCTTTCATCTTAGTTTCCCATAGTTCTTTCCCGAGGGCATAAGATTTTTCTAAATATTCTTTCACCAACTTCTCCCCCTTTCTGACTTCAACAAATAGCTGAGAGATGGCATCATCTTTGAAACTGCCAACTTCTTCACAGATTTTCATCTTAGTGGCTTCAGCTCTTTTGTCCAGTTCCATTTGATTATTAGCAAGAGTCAGACCTTGCTCTATAACTTGTCCAACACTGGTTATGGTGTGGTCTAAGGCTTTGCTACCAATTTGGAACAGACGTCTGAGCTGATCAGTATTATGTTGGATCTCAGTAAATCCTCTGCTCATCTTAGTTTCTAGAGTAGTTACCTTATCAGTGATAGTCTTGATACAAGTATCAAAGTATGTTTTCTGGTCTTGAAGGAGAAGATGAACTTGAGCTATCAAATCTATGGATGAAGTAGCTGTAGTAGCAGGAGGAGCACAAGTAGATGGAGCAGAAGGAATAGGAGGAGCTACCCATGGAGCTATTTCTGTGAGGGTAACAGAGCTCTGAGCTCTTGTAATGGGTAACATGACATCCCCTTCCTCGATTATCTGAGGGAGAGAGAAATCCAAATTCCTGAGAGGAGCTTCAGCTGGCTCAGGTGAGAGCTCATCAGAAATGAGAATTGTTTCTGGATGTTCTTTGGGGGCATCAGGAGATTTTGCTGGAGTTCTTGCTGGAGAAGTGTCTGGAGACCTTGCTGGAGACTGCACTGGAGATGTGTCCTTGGGAATGTCAGTGACCGGAGCATTTGTAAAGAGAGGAGGAGGTGGTTCATCTGCAGTTAGTTTCTCTATCATCTCATTGATGGCAGAATCAGTAGATAGTAGTGCTTCTTGAACTTGTTGATCTGTAGGGATATCACTGGGGTAACTGGAGGAGGAGTAGGTGGAGGAGGAGTTGGCATCCTGGCTTGAACAGTAGGAGCAAGCTCCCCCTCAATAGGTGCACCAGAGGAGCTGGGGACCTGAGATGGAGAAGGAGATGGAGTCCTGTCCTCTGTGTCTATAGCTTCAGTAACTTTTGCAGCTTGAGAGGGATTTTGCAACTTGAGCTCCAATCTTTGAATATAGGAGATGGAGACCTTCTTCATGTGATGAAGGATGCTCCCTTTGGAGAAGTTGAAGGTGTCAGGGTTTATCTCATGAAGGAGTAAGGAAATAATCCTTGTATAGTTGGGTGATTTGATGTTGTCCTTTATTTTATTCAAAATCAACAAGCCAAACTGAAAGGCTTTTCTACAAATAATTGCTTGCATCAATTCAAAGAAGTATAAAGGGATATCTCTGATGGAGTTGGTTTTACACAACAGAATTTTCCCTATTATATCAACTAGCAGTTTACCTTCTGTATTCATGTCAGCTCTTTTGATATACTTTGCATCAGCAGAAATTCCACAGAACAAGCAAGTTCTAGAATATTTTTCATTACCCAGAAATTCATCTGCATCCAGAACTGGTAGCCGAAGTAATTGAGAAACAGAATTCTGGGTTAATTTTATCTTGATACCTTTAACTGAAGACTTCAATACTGTGCCATGACGCTTGACCTTTACATTCTTGAACAATTCTGCTACATCTGGGAAGAGAATGCGACACAGTTCTTGAAGGATGAAAGTTAATCCGATGGTGCCGAGGAGAATCATGAGATGATGAAAGTCGTCAGAGAGCTCTGCAATCCCGGCGGCGACTAACTCCGAACCCACGCCGATCTTAGAGACGGCGGCCATGATTCAGGAATTCGAGAGATTCAGAAACCCTAGAGAATGTCGACGGGGAGACGAAAAGGGCGCGGCTCTGCAACTGATTGAGGAAGGCAAAGAGGCAGACGGGTACTCGAGAGAGCGGAAATGATTTCGTGTAGGGAAATTTCCGGATTTTCTTATTTATATAACCGTAGGTTTAGGTCTATTTATTTGAAAATGACTGAAGGAACCCATAGAAGAGGCGGCATAAGCCTTGGTTTGTGCATAAGAAAATTTGAAAAAACACGACTCGGCAAATACATGAGTAGATGAATCAGGAGTTACTCGAGTAGGTAAACAGAAGTACTCGAGTAGGTGAGAGAGGTACTCGAGTAGACGAGTGAGGTACTCGAGTATGTGAAGTTGACTACTCGAGTATGTCAGTCTACTACTCGAGTAGGTCAAGTAGACTACTCGAGTATGTCATTCTACTACTCGAGTAGGTCATATACTTACTCGAGTAGGCTGTTACTTACTCGAGTCAAAAACTTAAACTTTTGGAAAACCCCAATTTTTGACTAACCTTTGAGCCTTGAGCCTTCTTGATAGTCTAGCTTCTTCTAGTCTTCTTTGTTGAGCATCCCAAGTTCTATTTTGTAGAACGAGAACTTGGTCTCGTCCAGCGGATTCGTGAAAATGTCTGCAATTTGCCTATCTGTAGGGACATATTGAAGGTCTATGTCCCCATGCTCCACATGCTCCCGGATGAAGTGATACCTTAGCTCTATATGCTTTGTCCGGCTATGCAATACTGGGTTGTTGGCTATTGCAATTGCGCTGGAAGAGTCACAAAACAAAGGGATGTTTTGAAACTTCATGTTGTAGTCTTCAAACTGATGCTTTATCCAAAGTAACTGTGCACAACAACTGCATGCAGAGATGTACTCTGACTCAGCAGTTGAAACTGCCACACAGTTTTACTTCCTGCTACTCCAGGAGATAAGTCTTCTTCCAAAGAATTGACATGTCCCTGAAGTGCTTTTCCTGTCGTCTTTTCTACCTGCCAAATCTGTATCTGAAAAACCTATTAGTTCGATATCATTACTTCTTGGGTACCATAAGCCAAGATTTGGTGTACCTTTAAGGTATCTCAAAATTTGCTTCGTAGCAGCGTAGTGAGATTCCTTAGAGTTCACCTGAAATCTAGCACATACACATGTTGAGAATATTATGTCAGGTCTACTTGCAGTAAGGTAGAGCAAGGATCCAATAATGCTTCTATACTTAGTTTCACCAAAAAATTTCCTTTTTTCGTCCTTGTCCAGAGACATCGTTGAACCCATTGGACTCCTCATCGAGGTTGCGTTCTCCATTCCGAATTTCTTAATCAGCTCTTTGGTGAACTTGGTATACGAGATGAAAATTCCATCTTCAGACTGTTTCACTTGAAGACCTAAGAAATACTTCAGCTCGCCCATACTGCTCATTTCAAACTTCCCTTGCATAAGTTTTGAAAACTTCTTACAGAGGTTGTCATTAGTAGAGTCAAAGATAATATCATCGGCATAGATTTGCACTAGCAAAATCTTGCATTTAATTTCCCTAAGAAATAATGTCTTGTCTATCTTTCCTCTTGTGAACTTGTTCTCAAGTAGAAAGTTAGACAACATCTCATACCAAGCTCGAGGAGCTTGTTTCAGAACATATAATGCTTTATGCAGTAAGTAAACATAATCAGGAAAGTTAGAATCAATGAAACCTGGAGGTTGTTCCACATACAACTCTTCCTTTATGTCACCATTAATGAAAGCAGACTTCACGTCCATCTGATAGACAATGAAGCCTTTGAGTGCAGCATATGCTAGGAATAACCTTATTGCCTCCAGCCTTGTCACTGGAGCGTACGTCTGGTCGAAGTTGATTCCTTCTTCTTGACGATAACCTTTTGCGACAAGTCTTGCCTTGTTCTTTACAATCATTCCATCCTCGTCCATCTTGTTCCTGTAGACCCATTTTGTTCCAATGATGTTCTTACCTTTGGGTCTTGGAACAAGTTTCCATACTTTGCAGTGCTTGAACTGGTTAAGTTCTTCTTCCATTGCCATTATCCACGATGCGTCTGAGTTTGCTTCCTCAAACTTCTTTGGTTCAACCTGCGAAAGAAAACGTAAATATAGATTCTCATTAGTTGTACCTCTATGAGTTCTGACACCATCCCGGGGATCTCCTATGATTTGGTCCATGGGGTGATCCTTCAGATGTCTGAGCTCTAGAGTCCTTGCATCTGGATTGTCTTCTATCACCGGAGTGACTTCTTCATCTTGAATGACTTCTTCATCTTGATCATCAGCTTCTCCAATAGGGGTTGGAGTGGTGATCTTGATGAACTTTTCACCTTTGTCTTCGGATGGTTCATCCAAGCTAATTTCTTTCAGCTTTGCACTTGCATCTTCAATAAGCAGACTAGAAGAGTTGCTTTGCAGCAAGCTCGTCTCATCAAATACAACATGTATCGATTCTTCTACCACCAGGGTTTTCCTATTAAATATCCTATATGCCTTACTATGGCTACTATAACCTACAAAATACCTTCAAAACTCTTTTCGCTAAACTTTGTAGTATGATACTTGTCATTGTTGAGCACGAAGCATTTATAGCCAAAAATTCTAAAATATGAGACTATCGGTTTCCTGCCCTTCAGAAGTTCGTAAGGTGTCTTATCGTGGTTTTTGTTTATGAGGGCTCGATTTTGCACGTGGCATGCAGTGTTGATGGCTTCAGCCCAAAAATATTCTGGAAGTGAAGCATCACTCAACAGGATCCTGCAGGCCATGAGCGTTCTATTCCTTCTCTCGGCCACTCCATTTTGTTGAGGAGTGCGAGGAGAGGAAAACTCATGAAAGATACCTAGGCTTTCACAAAATTCTATCATGGCCCCAGACTTAAACTTTGTTGCATTGTCACTTCTGATTTTGACTATGGAGCAGTTGTACTCATTCTGAACTTGTCTGACAAAGTTAGTAAAGATGTTGAAGGTATCTGACTTGTGTTTTAGAAAGAACACCCACGCAAAGCGCGAGTAATCATCAACAATTACTAACGTATAATCCTAACCTCCAAAACTTCTAATTTGCAGTGGACCAAACAAGTCCATATGTGGTAGATGAAGACATCTATTAGAATCCTTGCCAATAATGCTTTTAAAGGTAGCCCTTGTTTGCTTGTCGTTTACACATGCATGACAAGGTCTATCTTTGACGTACTTGACATTTGGGGCATCACGTACTAACTTCATTCAAAAAAATATATTAATAGTTTTGGAATTAATATGTGCTAGTCTCTTGTGCCATTGGTCACCAAGAGATGCACTATCTTTTGCTAAAAAGCACACTGGTGTCGAAGAATCTATATAAATGAAATTTAAACAGAAAATGTTTCTGCTTCGAGTGCCAGATAGAATCGTTTCCATATTTTCAACAGATTTTATCAAGCACTTATCAGCGTGAAACTCAACTATGTATCCTTTATCGCAGAGATAGCTTATGCTTATTAGGTTATGTTCCAAACCTTCAACGTAAGCCACATCTGAGAAGGATACATTACCGTTTGTTATCATATCGTAGCCTTTAGTGATTCCACGATCTGAACCTCCAAAGATGACCTTCGGTCCGTTCATGACTGGAATAAAGTTCTGAATTAGGCTTCTTGTCCCGGTCATATGCCGAGAGCATCCACTGTCCAAATACCAGATTGGCGTTTTGGTGGCCTTTGGACATACCTGCAATCACAATCAGTTTGCCTTAGGAACCCAAATACATTTGGGTCCTTGGTCTCGGGTTAGAACACTCCCCTACGAATATTAGCATTAGGAGTGATCTTCCTCATACTGCCAACATGTGGGGTTGCAGCATTTCTGTGATTAAACCAACAATCAATGGCAAAGTGACCAATTCTGCCAGAACACTAACAGTCAAATCTGTTGTATCTTTGTCTTATGTTCTCCTGCTTGACCTTTTGGAATTGAGGTCTAGCAGGGGCAGCATTCCTAGAGGAAGAAGCTTCATGATGATGACAATCACATGTTTTCTTCTCCTTCACTGGCTTTTCTACAACAAGCTTTGCCTTTAGTGCCTTCTTGAATTTATGGCCAAGACTGAAAGGGCCATAGCTCTGAAGAATGACTTCTTCATAAGTTGCCTTAAAGACACTTTATCTAAAGTTTCTGGGTCGAGTCCATCCTTGATAATGGGACTTTGGCTCTACATAGGTAGGCCTAGCAAAGTGTCCGTAGGACGAGTCAATATAAAACTCATTTGAAGAAAATATAACCTTCTTGAACGTGGTCTGATCTTGAGGGCTTTCCCCTTCTCTTTGGCTAAGGCCTTTTTGGCGGCCTTATTCTTTCGTTGAGCATTATTTCTCCTAGAAGACTTACTAGGAGGTTCTTCATGGCCTAGTCCAGTACCCTTGGCCTTGGTTGAGAATTCAGCAACGAATGGAAGGACTGTCTTGGGCTTCGAGAAACTTTCAACAAGTTTCTTTTTAGCAGCAAGTTGGGCTTCCAGTTCTTTGATGATTTTCTCTTTAAGATCAAGGTGCACAAGAGCTTTGTTATATTCTTCAATAGCATTATTGAAGTTCTCTTCGAGCGAGTCAGTCTTTGCGACTTTCTCTCTCAAGATGCTCTCTTCAGCTTTGAGAGACTTTATCTCTTTAGCCTGAGTTTTCACGACTCGGCGACATTTGTCTTAAGCCATGATTAACTCCTTATACTGGGCCATTAGTTCTGACTCATTGTCAGAAGAGCTATCCTCACAATCATGTTCAGAAATTTCAGAATCAGAGAGAGGAGTGTGAGAGTTTAACTTCCCAGTGAACTGGGGCTCTTGTTCATCATCAGTTTGAGCCATGAGTCCAAAATAGGCTTCTTCTTCTTCACTCGACTCAGATGAGTCAGAGTCACTAAGAGTCTTGTCCTTTTTGGCTATCAAGCTCTTCTCTGTCCTCTTCTTGTTGTACGAGGACTTCTTTTCCTCACTTGTACCACCCTCCTTCTTCTTATGAGGGCAGTCAGCGATGACGTGTCCTGACTTATTACAACAATAACAAATAATGTCAGTCGAAACATGTTTGTTCTATTTAGAGGAATACCTTTCATGGCTGCTTGAGCCTTTTCGTTGACGATCACCATCATGTCGTGATCTTTTATAGGAGGCATCCTTGCCTTTCCAATGCTTCTTGTTCAAGAATTTCTTGAACTGTCGAGAGAGAAGTGAGAACTCTCCTTCTGATAGTTCAGAGCCCGAGGTGCTTGGCTCTGAGGTTTCTTCTTCACTAACTTCTTGTGCTGGAGTAGGAGGAACAACCTTTGTCGTCTTAGAGGTGTCTGCCTTTAAAGCAACAGGCTTCTCTTTGAATGCAGACCTGCTCTTGTCTTCTTCAGCCTTTTTGGTGTTGAGTTGAAGCTCATATGACATAAGCTTCCCGAAGAGATTCTGAGGATCTGTCTCGGCCAATTTTCCAAAGTCCCTTATGTCACAGACCTTCTTATCACATTCCTTAGTTATGGATCTCAAGAACTTATTTTTTAATTCTCCATTAGTGTAGACTCTGCCATAGACCCTTGGCCCATTCACTATCTTGAAGAAATTCTCAAAGGTGTCAGCAATAGTATCTTTGTTTCCTTGTCGGAAAGCTTCATACTTCTGATTAAGAAGGGATCTTCTGTCATCCCTCACTTCTTCTGTACCTTCCATTAAGGTAACTAGTGACTGTCACATCTCCTTTGCAGACTGGCAGTGAATCAGGTTTTGCAGCATTGAATCATCGACTGCACTTGCTATAATATTTTTTGCCTTTTTGTCCAATGAAACAAGTGCAATCTCATCGTTATCTAGATCCAAAAGTTTCTTTGGGACTTGCTTGGTTGGATCTGTAGTGGAGATTGTCATGGGAATATAAGGACCTTCATCAACTATCATGAAGATCCTTGGATCCACATCTTCCATGAAGAACTTGATTCTCTCTTTCCACATGGGGAAATTATTTTTGGTGCACAAAGGAAGCTTGGAAAAATCTTTAGCCTTGTCCATTTTGGTAGATCTCAAAAGACAACTATTGAAGGATCTGATCAAGGTGTTAACCTTTTACCGATCAACCTGGCTCTGATACCAATTGAAAGTTAATAGTTGCCAACCTAAATCACCTAGAGGGGGGTGAATAGGTGAGTTGTGCGTCTTTTTGCGGAATACAAAATCTCAAACCAATGCACAGATCTATCTACCAAACAAACAAACACAGACGAGGCAAGATATATAGTGGTTCCCCAACCTTGGGTACATCCACTTTCCCTCACCGATCTAGCAGTACACTAGACTCGGCTACTCCACTATCTCAGATTGAAAATCAATCCTATCCTCAGAACAACGTTCCTACAAACACAATCCACAAACCGGATCTACACTCGGAAGGCAAAACTTCCTACAATCTCGGAGTTGAAAACTACTACACTCGGAGAAAATTTCTCCTACAATAATGAAATAAATTTGTAAAGAAATACAAACAATGAATCTTTGTTCAGATCTGCAAGTAATCGGTCAGGATCTTCTTCTGCTAGACTTTTCGGCTTTATCAGAATGGTGAAGAAAATCTCGGCAAGAATGGATCTGAACTTTCTCGGCTTCTCACGATCGATCTAATCAGAGAATAAGGATTTGAGCAAATCTCGATCTGGAGAGCCTTCTTGATCTGAATCCTCAAAAGAAGAAACCCTAGCCGGTCGGGAATCGGCGATGGCGGCGACGATGAGTTTCCGTTTCTTGGAGAGAGAAGAGGAGACAGAAAACTTGAGAATATTCGGCTCCAAAAACTTCTGATACTTAGGGTTTGTCGGTTTAGACAAGACCTTTTATAGGAGAGGAAAAGATTAGCCATAATTGCGTCCTTATGAGAGACCCGTGGACCAATCACGTCAAAGTTCATGAATATGACTGTTAGGTCTGGACTTAAAGAATTTTCGGAAAAGTCAAGTAAATTACTCGAAATATAATAGACTACTCGAGTATATGCAGCACTACTCGAGTAGGTAGAAGATGACTACTCGAGTATATAAGAAAAAACTACTCGAGAGGGAATGAGGTCATTACTCGAGTATATGAAGTCAACTACTCGAGTAAAAATGATTCAGCTACTCGAGTAACAAGAATAATATACTCGAGTACTTTAGTACTTACACGAGAGGTAGAGTATATTACTCGAGTATACGAAATACTACTCGAGACGAATAGAACTACTCGAGTATATGGAGATGACTACTCCATCTGGGTGATTGTTGATCGGCTGATGAAAGTGGCACACTTCCTGCCAAACAGACGGGATGATTCGGTGGAAACTTTGGCAACATTATATGTTGACCAGATTGTGCGGCTACACGGTGTTCCTCGGAGCATCATAAGTGATCGAGACGGGCGGTTCACATCGAATGATTGGCGGTTAGTTCATCAACTGTTGGGCACGAAGTTATAATTCAGTACGACCTTTCATCCCCAAACAGATGGCCAAACTGAACGGACCAACAGAACGATGGAAGACATGCTTCGGATGTGCGCCCTTGACTTTGGGAAGAGATGGGAAGATCATCTATATATGGTGGAATTCTCTTATAATAACAGTTACCAAGCGAGCATCGGCATGGCGCCGTATGAAGCTCTGTATGGACGGAAGTGCCGTACTCCCTTAGCTTGGGTAGAAGCTGGCGAAGCCAGAGTTTATCGGCATAATGAAGTCGATGAAGCAAATTCGACAATCCGTACTATTCAAGAGAATCTATTGATCGCACAAGATCGACAAGCAAAATACTACAACGCCAAGCACCGGAACGTAGAGTTCGTGGTAGGCGATTGAGTATACTTGAAGATCAAACCCTTCAAAGGCGTATCCAGGATTCGACGCCTGAAAAACTTGAGTCCAAGATATTTGGGTCCGTTTGAAGTGGTTGAGCGAGTCGGAGAAGCTGCGTATCGGCTAGCTCTATCGGCAGACTTGAGTGGATTACATGATGTGTTCCATATCTCGGTGTTTCGGAAAGCCGTTAAAGACCAAGCTCAAGTGATCGCGGATGATCGTGTGCCGGTGGAGTATGGGCTAACAACGAAAGTGAGGCCCATTCAGATCGAGGACCGAGCCGAGAAACAGTTGCGGAACAAGATGGTTGGGATCGTCAAAGTCCGATGGGACAATTGCGGTCGTGAGGAACTTACATGGGAGTGAGAGCAGACCATGCGAGCGGAGTTTCCCGAGCTATTTTGTAAAGCGATTACTTAGTGAAAATTTTGTTGTTACATGAACGTTTAATGTTATAACTTTTTGGTTGCTGCTTGCCTTCCTGTATATGAATTTCAAGGACGAAATTTCTTGTAGGAGGGGAGGGTTGTAACAGCCCATTTGTCAGCAGGCAAAATTTTTGGGTGACACGGCCTGGGACACGGGCGTGTCCCAGGTCGTGTCCTGCTCCGGTGCGGAGCCGTCATGAGTTCGACGGACAATGCGTTCGACGAACTGTTTGGGAGGAACACGCCCGATGTCACGGGCGTGTCATAGGGCATGTCACGGGCGTATCCGACCCAAATGACTACTCAAGTGATTGTCTCGAGTAGGTCTTGAGTGGGACTCGAGTAGTGGTGACACAGGCATGTCATCCTTCGGACATGGGCGTGTCCTGTTCTATGTTGATGACTCGAGTAGATCCTGAGGAAATGTCTCGAGTGGGTAGAAATGTCTCGAGTACCTAAGGAACACGGGCGTGTCGGTCATGTGACACGGGCGTGTCATGACTAACTACTTGAGTAGTCCTCTCGAGTAGGTCACGAGAATGACTCGAGTGAGGTACACGCCCTATGTCACGGGTGTGTCTGGGCTGACATGGGCGTGTACCCTGGGCGTGACCTGTTTCAGGATAAGGCTGTTTGTGCACTGCTTAGAGAACACGGCATGTGACACGGGCGTGTCACAGGGCGTGTCGGACCCGAAGAGTGATTTTACAGCTTTTTCATGGCTGTTCATTTTCTTCAGCTGGGATCTAAGGGCTGAGAGACCTTCCTGCTTCCTTAAGGCTGAAAACTGAGAAGGAAAGTTTCATTTTATGTTGGCCTTCATCTTTCTACAATTCTAGAGAGAGAAAGGGAAAGGAAGAAGGAGGAAGAAGAAGAGGGGCTGATCTCTGGTGGAGCTTGAGAGTGTCAAGCTGAGATCCGAGGCCATCTTTGCGGTGGAGAAGCTGTTGCGGTTCTTTCTAGCCAGCTAGGAGTTCATGGCACCGAAGCGGTCTTCAAGGGTAACGACCTTTCTTCTTAGCCATGTGAAGGCATCCTTTTTGGCTTATTCATGTGATTCCCCCACCAGAGGGTGGCTTGTTGTGGGAGTCTTTGGGTAGATTCATGGAATCCCCTCTTGTTTGGCATATAGATCCAGAAATTGAGTATGGAATAAGCATGTTGTGTGAATTCCATCTGGATAGGTTGGTCTGGATTGGTGATGTTACATACGAGCCGGAGAAGACTCCGTGATAAACGTGTAGTTTAGGAGTCGACGGATTGGACCTGTGAAAGAAAGTAGCAGGAAGTACTGGAGTGGTAGTCCAGGAAAATACCCATAGAATGCTTTTGCTGCTTGTGCTGTTGGGTTTTACCTGTGAAAGGAAGTTGCAGGATGTACTAGATTGGCATTCCAGGAAATATCCTTTGTAATGCTTAATGTTCATAGGGAGTCCACCTGTGAAGAGAGTAACATGAAGTACTGGTGTGGTAGCCAGGAAACCCTGACATTTGTGATATTTGCTGTGTCCACCTGCGAAGAGAGTAGCAGGAAGTACTGGTGTGCCCAGGAAAGTCCCGCTGATGTGGTGATATGAAATGGGTGTCAGAGACATGCCCAAGCTTGAATGCCAGAACAGGATCGGTGAGACCTACTCATGCATCTATTTAGCCGCGAGTACGTCGTACTCAGTGATGGCAAGGCGATTTGAGCAATGGGGGGGTTGGGTTTTTCTTGATGTTTTATTGGACTCACCATTCTCTAGAAGTCCGTCCTGGATCAAGAAACTTGGATTGAGCTATTACGAGGGTGACACGGTCCATGCCTCTAGTTCTTTTCGGATGTAAGGACAAAGGGACAAAGACAACGCTGATACATTGGTCATAAAGGCTTATGAGTTATAAACTCTTATTGCTTGGGGAGCAATGATGCATTGCTAGATGCCGATCATTGTTTGTGAGGTTTTGGTTTGATACTTTCAAGATCAAGTGGGAGACTGTTGGAGTTACCATGGTAGTTGAATCAAGAAGTTAACATACAACTAGGCAAAAATTACCTCGGTGGCGTTGAGTCACAACTCAACGGAGATGCTCCAAGCTTCGTGTTCTTGCTGGTGGCGAGTTCTACGTGGAATGATATCCACATCTCTGCAGAAATCCACACGAGTGGGAGAACACCGACTTTTCCGTCGCACAGATAATCGGGAAGGAGAATGACCACACCTTGCTTTTACACGGACTGCTAGGTCCGCGCCAGGGATAGCAACACCAGCGACAATCGTCGGAGAGGAGGAGGTCGACGGAGCGAGCACGACGGCGGAACACTTCCGTCGGCGGGATTCAGGATCAGCGGAACGAACAAAGAACGGCGGAACACTTCCGTCGCATTCGTCTCGGTCAAAGGGCCGACAATCGCATCTGATTCGAACAGAGCTCATTCCCGAAAACCCTAAGTATCTATTTATACCAAAGGCATAAACAGACTTAGGAATATCGCTATCCGCAGACCACCCAGAAAATTAGGGTTCCAGAATCGGCGAGAATCACCTAGCAGATTCGGTGAGAATCAATCGGCGAGAATCACCTAGGATCGGCGAGAATCAGTCGACGAGTATCAGTCGGCGAGAATCAGAGTACAATACTCGACGATTCACGTCGAACGTGGGTTGACGATAATCATCGATCTGCGGTCGACGATCGTCGACCTTGCGGTCGATGATAGTCGACCCGCGGTCAACGATACTCGTCGACCGCGATACACGTCGACCCGCGGTCGACGATACACGTCGACCCGCGGTCGACTATCGTCGACCCTCGGTCGACTATTCTTTCCAATCCTTTAAGGCAACATTTGCCCAACCCGATGATCCTTTAAGGCAACACTTTGCCCATAACCCCATTCAGGTCGGTGATTGGTAACCTTTACCAACACAGTCAATCATCCAACTTATCCACATCTCTTATGTGCGACCCTGTACGCTTATATCGCGTTGGCAGTGAGATTACATGTTTGACCACTTCTAGATCACCATGGTAACTCCAACAGTCTCCCACTTGATCTTGAAAGTATCAAACCAAAAACCTCACAAACAATGAGCGCCATCTAGCAATGCATCATTGCTCCCCAAGCAATAAGAGTTTATAACTCATCAGCCTTTATGACCAATGTATCAGCGTTGTCTTTGTCCCTTTATCCCTTAGATCCAGAAAGAACTAGAGGCATGGACCGTGTCACCCTCGTAATAGCTCAATCCAAGTTTCTTGATCCAGGACGGACTTCCAGAGAATGGTGAGTCCAATATCACACATTGACTCAACCAAGCATGGCTATGCATTTCTCAGTCCAGTTCCATCAAGGGGCCCATGTATCCAACTCCTGTCATACAGGAGGCAAATCTCATATCTGCTCACACACAAACACCCAAATGATTCGTAACATGCCCAACAACCACCCTTATCATCAACCTTTCTCAAGGAAGACTTTAGATGACATCAAAGCACGCTCTTCCTCACTTGATGAATGTTGTGACTTCAGGTCAAAGGACCACAACACCATTGTCAATTGAGACCTACTCGTGACACGATTGGATGACAATCCACAGAGTAGTCTCAGGTTGGGTCTGTCCAGTACAACTTGTTCACTAAAAAGTACCCACGTGATGACTTGATATCACAATATCATGACCTGTGAGAACCGGTCATCAGTCAACGCACGTGCTATCCTTCATGTACCATCATCACCCTTAGCTTCTATGATGATACTTGACCAGGGACCTTTTAAGAATGAAGCTTCAAATAAATCATAGGCTCTCACATTCAAGTCACGTACTTGATGTCCCATGGAAGCGAACATTCTAAGGGTATCTATTATGTTAACATTTAACTATCATATAGAAAAAAAACTCATAATAATAGAACTTGCCATTAATTGTAAGAGAAAAACTAGGTACACTGTTCATCATATGAACAAATGGCCAACAAAATACATGTTTACATGCAATCCACAGTATTCTCACTAAAGTTGATCATTTAGGTATCGTATACCCATCGATCTAGTATGACCATCATGCTTTCTCTGCGCGAGAGGCTTTGTCAATGGATCCGCAATATTCTCCTCAGTCGGCACTCTATAAATGTTCACATCTCCTCGTTCGACAATCTCACGAATAAGATGAAACCGCCGAAGTATGTGCTTGGAGCGCTGATGGGATCTAGGTTCCTTAGATTGTGCAATTGCACCATTGTTATCACAGTAGAGAACTACGGGACCAACAATGGTAGGAACTACATCAAGCTCGCCGATGAATTTCCTAATCCATACAGCCTCCTTCGCCGCATTAGCTGCGGCGATATACTCAGCCTCTGTTGTAGAATCAGCAACTGTCTCTTGCTTGGAACTCTTCCAGCTCACAGCTCCTCCATTCAGGCAAAACACAAAACCTGACTGAGACTTGGAGTCATCTCTATCAGTTTGGAAGCTAGCATCCGTGTAACCACTTACAACGAGCTCGTCCTCTCCACCATACACCAAGAACACATCATTAGTCCTTCTCAAGTACTTCAGGACATTCTTGACTGCAATCCAGTGACACTCACCGGGGTCTGACTGATACCTGCTAGTCATGCTCAAAACAAAGGAGACGTCGGGTCGAGTACATAACATCGCGTACATGATTGATCCAATTACCGAAGCATATGGAATCAACTTCATGCGGTCCTTATCTTCACAAGACTTTGGACACTGGTCCTTAGAGAGATTCACACCATGAGATATGGGCAAAAATCCTTTCTTGGACTCAAGCATGTTGAACCGCTTCAACACCTTTTCGATGTACGTACTCTGGGTCAAACCCAGCAACTTCTTCGATCTATCTCTATAGATCTTAATACCGAGTATATAAGTCGCTTCACCCAAATCCTTCATTAAAAAGCAGTTCCCTAGGTTGTTCTTAACAACTTTCAGGGTAGGAATGTGTAAGACCCCTCCTCCCGGATCCCAAAACACGGCACGAAGAGGGAGTCTTATGCCCGGAACAGCCGCCTTGCGGTAGCATTAGCACACGGGCTAACCTGTACCACAAGACGCCTATTCCGCCGGCTACAACAATATCAATATAACATGCCAACCCAACCAAATAAATAAACATCCAGAAGTCAAATCCACACTAAGTTATAATGTCCAAATACATGAATAATGAGAAGCTAAAACATGCTTCTACAATATATCAGAGTACAGCTAAACATTGCCCAAACGGGCTACATCAGAGTAAGCAAAACACTAACATCGGTAACAGACGGTATCGACGACACCGTCACATCAGGCCCTGTCTCCCTGGCCTGGCTGCCCTGCTGCGTAGTCTGCGGCTGCTCTACCTGCGGCGTGACCTCCTAAAAAGGAAGACGTAGCAACCGTTAGTCGAAACGACTAAGTGGTTTCACATCCGCTCCCCCGGCGACTCCTCGGCACCGGGCGGAGAAAGAGAAACAAGGGTACAATATATATCAGTAAGTATAAAAGTACAATCAGGTGACAAGGTACATGAGTATCAATGTATAACTAGCAGTTCTACAAAAGCTATCAATATGTAAACTAACAATTCTACAAGAGCCATCAAGGTATAATAACAAGTGTAATAAAGCTACAGCAGGAAAGTAACTTAACTTATAAGAATGTCCATACAAACTTATAAGTTAAGGATCGGGTTACATAAAGTAACTCATCGTATAAGAGTGCCCATACAAACTTATACGATGAGGATCTTGTTGTGCAATGATATGAAATGCTATGAATGCTATGCAATGACTCACCCATGCAATTGCTATGTCGACACAGACTATAGTTCCCACTTTTCGAGCAGGTAGCTAACCTCTCAGGCATCAGCCGCCGTGGCCAGGCGGTGACAGTAGAACGGGCACTTCTACTACTAGGCGGGTATCACACTACTTCACCTAGGCCTCCGTACGCCTCAACGCTAAGAACACAACAGCGGAGCCCATGCGTACTATGGCCCAGCGGGGTCTTGGGTAGATGTGCACCAAGAACACAGCCCGAACTGGCCTTGCGTGACCCGGAAGGGGCCTCGGAAGAAAGCACGAGGACACAGCCCAACCGTCCACATGATCGGAGGGGCCTCGGGACGTGAACACCGAGGACACAGCCCAAACCGACCAAGTCTAACTGCCAACTCCCGTCGGTGTGACGACTGGCGAGCCCGTAGACCTGCCACACTATCCTTAACCCGGGATTACGACACCGCGTGTCGACTCACACCACATGCAAATACCACATCAACATATCAAGGAAGGGGCCTCGGAAATAAACACGAGGACACAGCCCAACCATCCATCCACACCTATCTCAACACAACAAAACAAGTGACGGTCAACACCGCACTTTCATTCTTCCACAATACTACCCGTAGGGAGACGACGCTCTAAGTATTGGACTAATAAATTTCATTTCACCAAATCAACATATCATGGCCATAGTTTAATCTTCTATATGTCATTCCATATGAACTCTACATAAGACTTATATGATGCGCATATGTTATAATCTATCAACATCTTATCAATTCGATTCGATTAAACATAAAGGAAACCACCCAAATCTCAAGACAACTTGCAATAATAAATCAGTTGTATGCATTCTAAATAATAAACACCATCATTCAAAGTTCTTCGGTGATTAGCATCAATTATCTAATCTTGACAGAATTCCACCGACTCTAATTGCACTTTATATTAAACCAGAATTCTAAGTGTATCACTAATCTGGACAGCAATTTCGACCGAAGATTCCCGAGGCTACAGGAATCCGGTGAAGTCGTGCAACCCCTCGTTGGAAAGATCTTTTCATGATCTACAACTTTCATATTCAGGTCACAACCCAGATCTGACAATAACTTACTCGAAATCGGCTTCAAAGTTCACTGCGCACAGAACACAATTTCTGTGCACAGGAATTGCCGGACAGCAAACTCGATTTGGTTTTCCCGGGGCCACAGACATCACCTGAAGTCGTGCAACCACTCGTTGGAAAGGTATTTCCAAGGGCTACAACTTTCGTGTTTGGCCAAAAGCCCAGATCTGCAAATATCCCACATAAAAAGGGCCTAGAAGATCGCTGCGCGCAGAATACAGATTCTGCGCGCATCTTAAAGAAAATGAACGGCATCGGTTCGTCTTCCTCGTCAAGGCGATCGTTCCTAAATTTTCCAGAATTATTCTCCTCCCTTATTCAACCTCAAAGGCCATAAACTCCTCACGAGACCATCCACCCATCGTCATATTGAAGAAAAGGGGAAGGGTTGAAGAGATCTAAAATCTAGGATTCAAATCCTAGCATGGCCTAACCTAGAAATCTTCTCCTCACCATCAAGTTCTCTTGAACCGATGTCTCTCCTAATTATCTAAGATCTAGCACCAAGGGAGAGGGTAGGAAACTCACGTTGACTCCAGCGGTACCACCATTTCCGGCCATGGATCGCGTAGTTCTCCTTGGCGGCATCTTCTCTTTCGCGGCGATGGCGGATCTCCTTCGGTAAAACTTGCTCCTGCAGTTTTCCTCTCACCAGGAACTCTCACAGGAAATAGGGGAAGGAAATAAGGATGAAAAACGGCTAGGGTTTCTCTGCCCCTTATAAGCAAAATGTGACACGGGTAGGGACACGGCCGTGTCCGTACCCGTGTCCTGCTTCTGCGAAACGGCCGTGGCGGTTTCCATGTCGGTTCATTGTTTGACACGGGTAGGGACACGGCCGTGTCCCAACCCGTGTTCATATGACACGGCCGTGTGCCTGGCCGTGTCATTGGCCGTGTGCATCTTCAGTTACATATCAACACTTCTCGTCGAGCTCAACTCGACGCACACGGGTGGGGACACGCCCGTGTCACTACCCGTGTCACGCACACGGGTAGGGACACGGCCGTGTCACTACCCGTGTCACCATCTCGACGACTCTCGACGATTCGACACGGCTCGTCGAGATCATCTCGACGCACACGGGTAGGGACACGGCCGTGTCACTACCCGTGTCATGATCTCGACGTCTCTCGACGATTCTCGACGATCTCGACACGCCTCGTCGAGATTGTCTCGACGCACACGGGTAGGGACACGGCCGTGTCACTACCCGTGTCACTTCTCTCTACACTGATTTCTCCACTTCTCCACAAGTGCAGCCCAACTCCCTGCACTTCTCAGGACTTGAGTCAACCCTCCTGACTCAAAAACTCACACACTAGGGGCCTAGAGCGATTCGGGTCGTTACAAATCCTATAAACAAAATAAAAGATTTCGTCCCGAAATCAAGCTTAAGCTGTGTGGAGAAAAGCTTTAACAGGAAGTTTATCATATGTTTTTAAATAAGATTACCTTGGGCAAACAACTCCGGGTAGCGTTGCTGCATCAAATCCATTGGCTCCCAGGTGTACTCCTCCTTCCCATGATTCATCCATTGCACCTTCACTAAGGGGACACTTTTGCGGCGTAATGTTCTTGTCTCGCTGTCAACAATCCGTACCGGCTCTAGTCGCACAGACCTATCTGACGCTACTGCACCATCAGTAGTGGGAATATACTGGTCGGGCCGCAACAGTGCTTTTCGAAGCGACGACACATGGAACACGTCGTGGAGATTTTCTAGTTCTGGTGGTAACTCCAACCGATAGGCCAACGGACCGATCCTTTCTAGTATAGTATAAGGCCCAACATACCTTGGGCTGAGCTTTTTCACTCCACGCACCCGCGACACTCCATGCATCGGCCGAATTTTGAGGAACACTTTTTCGCCCACCTGGAACTCCACCATCCGATGCTTTTTATTATAATATTTCGCCTGTCAACTTTGAGCCTCCAACATGCGATCCCGTATCAATCTGACCGCCGCATCAGTATCATCTATGTATTCGTTTCCCAATGCCTTCGGATCTTCATCTTGCACCCAAGACAAGGGAGTCCTGCACCTTCTTCCGTAAAGGGCTTCATGGGGCGCCATACCGATGCTTGCTTGATGACTATTGTTGTAGGAGAATTCCACCAGGGGTAAGAGTCTTTCCCATGGCTCTCCTCTGTCCAACACACATAGCCTCAACAAATCCTCCAGCGTTCTGATGGTCCGCTCTGACTGCCCGTCAGTCTGTGGATGAAATGCGGTACTAAAGGTTAGGCGTGAGCCCAAATACGCCTGTACCGCCTTCCACTCATTGGATGTAAACCGACCATCCCTATCCGAAACAATTGTCTTGGGCACGCCATGATACCGTACAAATTGCTCCACAAAAAGGCGTACAAAAACACCCACGTGTGCTTCCTTCTTCATTGGAATGAACCGGGCCACCTTTGTTAGTCGATCCACAACAACCCACACCGAATCATTCCCAGAGCGGGAACGAGGTAACCCATGAACAAAGTCCATGGAGATATCCTCGAACTTCCATTCGGGGATGGGCAGCGACTGCAACAAACCACCGGGACTCCTGCATTCAGCCTTCACTCTTTGGCAAGCTTCGCAATGTGTAACATTGTAGCGAACATCCTTCTTCATTCCCGGCCAACACATGGTCTTCAGCAGTCCGGCGTACATCTTAGCAATACCCGGATGCACTGAATATTGAGAGGAATGCGCCTCTCTCAATATATCTTCCCGAATTTTGCCGCCCTTGGGAATATAAAGTCGGCCACGAAAATAAACGAGGCCGTCTTTGAGTGTGTACTCATCGGTGGTCCTATCTTCAATTGCCTTGATTGCCGGGGCCAAGGACGCATCCATTCCTTGCTCCACCCGAATCCGATCTCGGATATCACAAATTATGCTCATGTTGGCCAAATACTCCGCATACTCTGCTGAAGGATCCTTGAATACTAGTGTAATTTCCATCTCCTCGATCATCCGAGCCAACTCCATACTCATCAGCCGCGACTCTGGGCTAGAGCCTGGCACTTTTCTACTCAAGGCATCGGCTACCGAGTTCGCTTTCCCGGGGTGGTAGTTTATGGTGAACTCATAGTCGCATAGAAATTCCAACCACCGCCGTTGTCTCAGGTTCAACTCCTTCTGAGTGTGAACATACTTCAAGTTTTTGTGATCGGAAAAGATCTCGCAGTGCACGCCATATAAATAATGTCTCCAGACCTTCAAAGCGAACACCACTGCTCCCAACTCCAAATCATGAACCGGGTAATTGATTTCATGTTTCTTTAACTGCCTTGAAGCATAAGCGATCACATGCCCATGCTGCATCAGCACCGCACCCATCCCTTGATATGACGCGTCCGTGTAAACCTGAAATCCTTCCTTCCCCGACGGAAGTGCAAGGATGGGAGCGGAGGTAAGCCTATCCTTCAACTCTTGAAATGCTGCTTCACATTGAGGTGTCCACTCAAAGGGCACACCCTTCTTCGTCAAGGAGGTAAGAGGAAGGGCAATCTTGGAGAATCCTTTCACGAACTTGCGGTAGTATCCAGCAAGTCCAAGAAAGCTTCGTACATCGGCCGCCGACTTCAAGGGCGACCACTCCTTCACGGCCCGCACCTTAGCTGGGTCCACAGCTAATCCTGCTCCACTGATCACATGCCCTAAGAAGGCAACCTCCTTAAGCCAGAATTCACACTTGCTAAACTTGGCATACAAGGCGTGCTCCTTCAATTTCTTCAAAACTAAGGTCAGGTGCTCGACATGCTCCTCCTCCGTCTTTGAATAGACTAAGATGTCGTCGATGAAAACGATGACGAAGATGTCCAAGTATGGTTCAAACACCTTGTTCATCAGGCTCATGAAGGCCGAAGGTGCATTCGTGAGCCCAAACGGCATTACTGTGAACTCATACAAACCATATCTCGAACTGAAGGCTGTTTTCTGAATGTCCCCCTCTTGTATCCTCAACTGATAGTATCCAGAGCGCAAGTCTAGTTTAGAGAACCAATGCGCTCCCACTAATTGATCGAACAACTCGTCGATCCGAGGTAGCGGATAAGTGTTCCGCACCGTTAATCGATTGAGTTCCCGATAATCTATGCACAATCGCAGGGTTCCATCCTTCTTCTTTACGAACAATACGGGGGCACCCCATGGTGATGAACTGGGGCGAACGAACCCTGAATCTACTAGTTCTTGTAGTTGAACTCTAAACTCCGCGAGTTCTTTCGGGGCCATTCTGTACGGAGTCTTAGATACAGGCTTGGCACCTGGTACTAAATTAATCTGAAAATCGACCTCTCTATGCGGTGGTAATCCTGGTAGCTTCTCAGGAAATACCTCGGGAAAATCCCGCACAACCCGTACATCCTTTAATTCCAACGCTTCCTCCTTCAACTCGAACCAGATCATGAAGACCTCGTCCCCCTTCATATGAGCTTTTACAACCTGGATAGAAGATAATATCATACGTGGCGCGAAGCCAATACCTTGGAAGATGACGTCAGAGTCTCCATGCCTCAAATAGATCCGCTTCTCCGCGCAGTCGATCCTCGCGAAGTGCCAGTCCAGCCATGCCATGCCCAAAATGATGTCAAACTCCGGCATTCTCAGAACCGTGGCCGGTGTATCAAAGGCCTTCCCATCAATAAATAACTCCAACTCGCACTTGGCGGTCGCGATCATCTCCGAGCCGTCCGGAAGGCGTACACGTCGGGCTATTCCCGTGAAGTAATGAACATCACCCACGTCTTTTATGAAATCTTCGGACACAAAAGAGTGTGAGGCACCGGTATCGAACAGCGCATAGGCCGTCTTCCCGCCAATAATCACGGTGCCTAAGTGCCAACGACCAAAACTTATTGCTAGTGTCTAATAAGTTCTAAGCAATTCATGTTAAACCATGCAAGTATGTAAACTAATTAAATCATACCTGCAATCACATCTTGTGGGTTCCGTTCCTGCGCCATGTCAAGCGCGTACACCTGATCCCGGACCGGTCCGGGGTTTCCTCTTGGCGGTCCTCGTCCTCGACCACGCATATATCCCCGTCCTCGTGGAGCTGGTGGAGGGAGAGCAGGAGGGACGTTCCCATATAGCTGTGGGCAAAAACGTCGGATGTGGCCCGGCTGGTTGCATTCGAAGCACACCAGACCACGACGCCCTTCAGGTTGTTGAAATCGCCGAGGCTGTGGGGGTGGGGGCAACGCAGGCGGCTGCGGAACTGGATGCTCCACCCTATAGTTTCGGTGGACACGCCCTCCACCTCTTTGATAACCTCTTCCTCCTCTGAAGTCCCGTCTCCTTCTATTACTTGGGCCGGCTTCCATCACGTCCTCCGCAGGCCTCTTACTACATCCCATGTGGTCCGCCTCCAATCTTTTTGCCATATCAATGATCTCCGCCAAGCTACCATCCGCTATAAACAAAAGGGACTGCCTTAGGGGATCTCGCAGCCCTTTATAGAAGCGCTTGGCATAACCTCTGTCATCCAACTCATAAGAGTCCGCAAACCTTGCGAGATGCTGGAATTCCCGCTGGTATTCTGTAACCGACTTTGATCCCTGCTTTAGTAGAAGGAACCTCTGCTCAAGCTCATCTCGGGCCGATGTAGGGATAAAGTGCTCCAAGAAAACCTCCGAGAATTCACTCCAACTTATCTCTGTGTAGATCCGGCCTTGGAAGGTAGAGCCCATGAGGGACTTCCACCACCTCTTCGCATGTAAGTCCAAAACAGACACTGCCAATGTTACTGCCATGTTGGCCGGGCAACGGATTCCAGCCAACAACTCTTGTATCGTGTCTAGCCATTCCTCTATACGTACGGCTGACTCCGTCCCAAGGTAGACGGGAGGGGAGAGAGCCCGAAAGGTGCTCAGCCAGTTGGAGCTCGGGGCCTGTTGTTGCACCGGAGCCTGCTGTGCCTTAAAAGCATCAAGAATGGCGGTGAGTGTTTGCCCCAACTCAGACTGTTGGAACTGAGTGGGTATGGGAGGGGTAGGAGTACCCCTCATCGGCTCAACATGCAGTGGAACCTACACGTACACGACAAATTTGTGGTCAGGTTGGCTAATCGTAGGGTCAAAGTTGGACAAACTTAATGTGAATTACATATGGGCACACCACTGCTTCCGCTAAGTCAGTTTGTCCCCAAACTGACTAACCAAACGGGGGTGGCACCATTGTTGAATGACTTCGTAGTTGAGGATCGTGGCCCTCTGATACCATTTGTAAGACCCCTCCTCCCGGATCCCAAAACACGGCACGAAGAGGGAGTCTTATGCCCGGAACAGCCGCCTTGCGGTAGCATTAGCACACGGGCTAACCTGTACCACAAGACGCCTATTCCGCCGGCTACAACAATATCAATATAACATGCCAACCCAACCAAATAAATAAACATCCAGAAGTCAAATCCACACTAAGTTATAATGTCCAAATACATGAATAATGAGAAGCTAAAACATGCTTCTACAATATATCAGAGTACAGCTAAACATTGCCCAAACGGGCTACATCAGAGTAAGCAAAACACTAACATCGGTAACAGACGGTATCGACGGCACCGTCACATCAGGCCCTGTCTCCCTGGCCTGGCTGCCCTGCTGCGTAGTCTGCGGCTGCTCTACCTGCGGCGTGACCTCCTAAAAAGGAAGACGTAGCAACCGTTAGTCGAAACGACTAAGTGGTTTCACATCCGCTCCCCCGGCGACTCCTCGGCACCGGGCGGAGAAAGAGAAACAAGGGTACAATATATATCAGTAAGTATAAAAGTACAATCAGGTGACAAGGTACATGAGTATCAATGTATAACTAGCAGTTCTACAAAAGCTATCAATATGTAAACTAACAATTCTACAAGAGCCATCAAGGTATAATAACAAGTGTAATAAAGCTACAGCAGGAAAGTAACTTAACTTATAAGAATGCTCATACAAACTTATAAGTTAAGGATCGGGTTACATAAAGTAACTCATCGTATAAGAGTGCCCATACAAACTTATACGATGAGGATCTTGTTGTGCAATGATATGAAATGCTATGAATGCTATGCAATGACTCACCCATGCAATTGATATGTCGACACAGACTATAGTTCCCACTTTTCGAGCAGGTAGCTAACCTCTCAGGCATCAGCCGCCGTGGCGAGGCGGTGACAGTAGAACGGGCACTTCTACTACTAGGCGGGTATCACACTACTTCACCTAGGCCTCCGTACGCCTCAACGCTAAGAACACAACAGCGGAGCCCATGCGTACTATGGCCCAGCGGGGTCTTGGGTAGATGTGCACCAAGAACACAGCCTGAACTGGCCTTGCGTGACCCGGAAGGGGCCTCGGAAGAAAGCACGAGGACACAGCCCAACCGTCCACATGATCGGAGGGGCCTCGGGACGTGAACACCGAGGACACAGCCCAAACCGACCAAGTCTAACTTCCAACTCCCGTCGGTGTGACGACTGGCGAGCCCGTAGACCTGCCACACTATCCTTAACCCGGGATTACGACACCGCGTGTCGACTCACACCACATGCAAATACCACATCAACATATCAAGGAAGGGGCCTCGGAAATAAACACGAGGACACAGCCCAACCATCCATCCACACCTATCTCAACACAACAAAATAAGTGACGGTCAACACCGCACTTTCATTCTTCCACAATACTACCCGTAGGGAGACGACGCTCTAAGTATTGGACTAATAAATTTCATTTCACCAAATCAACATATCATGGCCATAGTTTAATCTTCTATATGTCATTCCATATGAACTCTACATAAGACTTATATGATGCGCATATGTTATAATCTACCAACATCTTATCAATTCGATTCGATTAAACATAAAGGAAACCACCCAAATCTCAAGACAACTTGCAATAATAAATCAGTTGTATGCATTCTAAATAATAAACACCATCATTCAAAGTTCTTCGGTGATTAGCATCAATTATCTAATCTTGACAGAATTCCACCGACTCTAATTGCACTTTATATTAAACCAGAATTCTAAGTGTATCACTAATCTGGACAGCAATTTCGACCGAAGATTCCCGAGGCTACAGGAATCCGGTGAAGTCGTGCAACCCCTCGTTGGAAAGATCGTTTCATGATCTACAACTTTCATATTCAGGTCACAACCCAGATCTGACAATAACTTACTCGAAATCGGCTTCAAAGTTCACTGCGCACAGAACACAATTTCTGTGCACAGGAATTGCCGGACAGCAAACTCGATTTGGTTTTCCCGGGGCCACAGACATCACCTGAAGTCGTGCAACCACTCGTTGGAAAGGTATTTCCAAGGGCTACAACTTTCGTGTTTGGCCAAAAGCCCAGATCTGCACATATCCCACATAAAAAGGGCCTAGAAGATCGCTGCGCGCAGAATACAGATTCTGCGCGCATCTTAAAGAAAATGAACGACATCGGTTCGTCTTCCTCGTCAAGGCGATCGTTCCTAAATTTTCCAGAATTATTCTCCTCCCTTATTCAACCTCAAAGGCCATAAACTCCTCACGAGACCATCCACCCATCGTCATATTGAAGAAAAGGGGAAGGGTTGAAGAGATCTAAAATCTAGGATTCAAATCCTAGCATGGCCTAACCTAGAAATCTTCTCCTCACCATCAAGTTCTCTTGAACCGATGTCTCTCCTAATTATCTAAGATCTAGCACCAAGGGAGAGGGTAGGAAACTCACGTTGACTCCAGCGGTACCACCATTTCCGGCCATGGATCGCGTAGTTCTCCTTGGCGGCATCTTCTCTTTCGCGGCGATGGCGGATCTCCTTCGGTAAAACTTGCTCCTGCAGTTTTCCTCTCACCAGGAACTCTCACAGGAAATAGGGGAAGGAAATAAGGATGAAAAACGGCTAGGGTTTCTCTGCCCCTTATAAGCAAAATGTGACACGGGTAGGGACACGGCCGTGTCCGTACCCGTGTCCTGCTTCTGCGAAACGGCCGTGGCGGTTTCCATGTCGGTTCACTGTTTGACACGGGTACGGACACGGCCGTGTCCCAACCCGTGTTCACATGACACGGCCGTGTGCCTGGCCGTGTCATTGGCCGTGTGCATCTTCAGTTACATATCAACACTTCTCGTCGAGCTCAACTCGACGCACACGGGTGGGGACACGCCCGTGTCACTACCCGTGTCATGCACACGGGTAGGGACACGGCCGTGTCACTACCCGTGTCACCATCTCGACGACTCTCGACGATTCGACACGGCTCGTCGAGATCATCTCGACGCACACGGGTAGGGATACGGCCGTGTCACTACCCGTGTCATGATCTCGACGTCTCTCGACGATTCTCGACGATCTCGACACGCCTCGTCGAGATCGTCTCGACGCACACGGGTAGGGACACGGCCGTGTCACTACCCGTGTCACTACCCGTGTCACTTCTCTCTACACTGATTTCTCCACTTCTCCACAAGTGCAGCCCAACTCCCTGCACTTCTCAGGACTTGAGTCAACCCTCCTGACTCAAAAACTCACACACTAGGGGCCTAGAGCGATTCGGGTCGTTACAGAATGTCATTCCCAATCAACAGTATGTCATCTACATACAATATCAGGAAGACAATAATGCTCCCACTGATTCGCTTGTAAACACAAGGCTCATCTTCATTCTTTATGAAACCAAACTCTTTGATTTTCTCATCAAAACGAAGATTCCAACTTCGAGAGGCCTGTTTCAGTCCATAGATGGACTTATTCAGCTTGCATATTTTAGTGGCTTCATCTGGGGATACAAAACCCTCGGGTTGTGACATATACACTTCCTCAAGGAGGTTTCCATTAAGGAAAGCCGTTTTGACATCCATCTGCCAGATCTCGTAGTCATAATACGCAGCAACAACAAGCAATATCCTTATGGACTTTACCATGGCAACAGGGGAAAAGGTCTCATCATAGTCAATACCATGAATTTGCTTGAAACCCTTAGCCACCAGTCGCCCTTTGAATGTCTGTACATTCCCATCCATGTCGGTCTTCTTCTTGAAGACCCACTTGCACCCTATGGGTCGTATCCCTTCAGGTGGTTCCACTAAGTTCCAAACTTGGTTTGCATACATGGAGTCCATTTCGGATTTCATAGCCTCAAGCCATTTGTCGGAGTCCGGTCCATTCATAGCCTCTTGGTAGGTTGCTGGTTCATCATCATGATCCATAAGCAACACATTACCTATTTGGGACACGAGAAATTCATATCTCTGAGGCTCAAACCTCGGTCTACCAGATCTACGTAGGACTTGTGTTCCTTGAGCAGGTTCTCTAGCTATAACATCTTATAATCCTGTCTCAGAATCCAATTCCGGTTTATTCACTACATGTGGTTCTTGAACTTCTTCAAGCTCTACCTTTTCAGTCTTTCTTGATAAGAACTCTTTCTCCAAGAAGACAACAGTCCTTGCGACAAACACTTTGCCCTCAGACGGTAGGTAAAAGTAATACCCTTTCGTTTCCTTAGGATATCCCACCAGATAATATTTATCCGATTTGGGTTCCAGCTTGTCAGGCATTTGACGTCTCACGTATGCCTCACAGCCCCAAATTTTAATGAATGACATACTAGGACGCTTCCCAGTCCATATCTCATATGGTGTCCGGCAACGATTGCAGGATCAGATCTGTGGCCAACTCTTGACCAAGAGGAAAACCCTGCCTTTCAAGGTTCTCTATATACCCAATCATCTTGAGTACGTGAGTCCCTACTGAGTCTCGAACTCCCATCTTGCACTGAAACAATGCTTTTGTGACGTCGAACCTCTCTTGATGAGCCTGTCCTTGAAACATTTTCTTGAGATGCTCGTCAATCTCCTTGCACCCCATGTTCTCATGTTGCTTCTGAAGCTCAGAGTTCATAGTGGTAAGCATAAGGCATTCGACATCTAAAGCATCATCAGTATACTTCTTATAAGCATCCTTCTCAGCACGGGAAGAGTTCCCGGTCGGCACCTCGGGGGCTTCTTATTCCAAGACATAGAGCTTTCGCTCTTGCCTGAGAACAATTCTCAGGTTCCTGTACCAGTCCATGTAATTAGTCCCACTGAGCTTATCCTTCTCAAGGATGGCTCTCAGAGACAACGTGGAGTGTGAAACACTTGCCATGGAATTCTACAAGAATTTATGCAGAATAAAATCAGTACCAAAATTTCAAATACAATTTATTTTAATTTGGACTTCAATTAAAACACTCCCACTATTTTATTCGAAATGATAGCCCTCACTAACAATTCGGAGAGTTCATGCGAGCTACTCTCTTAGTGGACAAGATCCGTATTTCACCAACACAATGAGTCAGCTTTGGCTTTCCTCTCACGATGCGGTTATTTTGGTAGGCAACGCTTGCCAATTGCATCCTCATGCAATTCTTGTATGGTTGGTGAATACCTCATTACTCGTATCCATCATATGGTGCATGCCAACCCTATGCCTCTAGGCACTCAACCTTTGAGGTCACCTAGTTAAGCTTGACCCGATGTCGACAGTGGGATATCACAATTATCCGCTCGCACCCTTACCAAGATAGATTAATGCACCTTGCTTTGGCAAGCCCACACTTCATCGATTGAGGCAGGAAGAGTGTCATCCATCGGAAGGCATCCGAACACTTAATATTTGATGAAGGGATTTTGATTATAGGTTAACAGTTAACCATGATCAACATTTGATCAATGTGCACATCCAAAGAAAAACAATTTTTTTTTCTAAAACCACATGCATCCCTTATGTGCACAACCTGACACCATCAACATTTGATAGAAGGAAGGGCTAAATCTGAACATCCGGAAACTTCCAAATCCTCAGATTTACATGCATTGGACAAAAGCAAAGACGACTCAACTTAAAGAAGTAGACAAGCACATCTCTCTATGTTGGATTCAAAATCCAAAACAATCTCGAGGGATGGTTACTGTTAAGGAGACTACAATTTCTAACAATTAGAAATTTCCACGAAATCCCAGACGTTCTTGGCGGGGTACCAAGACTAAATCTAGACATTTAGAACACTTCTAAATCCCTAGGTTTACACGCACTGGAATAACAAAACTTCCAATACAACAATCATGGCCGCAACCTGGCTCTGATACCACTGTTGGGTTTCTCTATGAGGATGGCACAACACTTGTACACACAGCGGAAGAATAAAAAAACATCAAGAAAAACCCAAAGAGATGGGATCAGGCCATGGTAGTTGAATCAAGAAGTTAACATACAACTAGGCAAAAATTACCTCGGTGGTGTTGAGTCACAACTCAACGGAGATGCTCCAAGCTTCGTGTTCTTGCTGGTGGCGAGTTCTACGTGGAATGATATCCACGTCTCTGCAGAAATCCACACGAGCGGGAGAACACCGACTTTTCCGTCGCACGGATAATCGGGAAGGAGAATGACCATACAATTCTTTTCCATGGACTGCTAGGTCCGCGCCAGGGATAGCAACACCAGCAACAATCGCCGGAGAGGAGGAGGTCGACAGAGCGAGCACGGCGGCGGAACACTTCCGTCGGCGGGATTCAGGATCGGCGGAACGAACGAAGAACGGCGGAACACTTCCGTCGCTTTCGTCTCGGTCAAAGGGCCGACAATCGCATCCGATTCGATCAGAGCTCATTCCCGAAAACCCTAAGTATCTATTTATACCAAAGGCATAAACAGACTTAGGAATATCGCTATCCGCAGACCACCCAGAAAATTAGGGTTCCAGAATCGGCGATAATCACCTAGCAGATTCGGTGAGAATCAATCGGCGAGAATCACCTAGGATCGGCGAGAATCAGTCGGCGAGTATCAGTCGGCGAGAATCAGAGTACAATACTCGACGATTCACGTCGAACGTGGTTTGACGATAATCATCGATCTGCGGTCGACGATCGTTAACCTTGCGGTTGACGATAGTCGACCTGCGGTCGACGATACTCGTCGACCCGCGGTCGACGATACACGTCGACCCGTGGTCGACGATCGTCGACCTTCGGTCGACTATCGTCGACCCTCGATCTACTATTCTTACCAATCCTTCAAGGCAATATTTGCCCAACCCGAAGATCATTTAAGGCAACACTTTGCCCATAACCCCATTCAGGTCGGTGATTGGTAACCTTTACCAATACAGTCAATCATCCAACTTCTCCACATCTCTTATGTGCGACCCTGCAGGCTCATATCGCGTTGGCAGTGAGATTACATGTTTGACCACTTCTAGATCACCATGGTAACTCCAACAGGGGGGGGGGGGTGGAGGATCTGACCTGCATTATGTCCGTCCGACGTGAGACCTGAAAGTGTGGTCTGTTGGAGCGCATAGTAAGAGTCTTAAGCCTGCGCGTCATGATACAATTGGGGGCTACATGCCAATCTCGGTTCACTAAGACTATAAAACTCTGGCTGCACGCCATGGAGTAAATGCTAAAGTGATTTATCGTTGGGCTGCGACCCTGATACAGTGGTGGGAAACTGGTTCGCGGTACACCAAGAATGTGCCCTGAGTGCACGGACTGTCGCGTCGGGTGGCTGACGATTGTGATGGCATGTGTGCGTGAAAGCACATTATATGAGATATATATACATGCTTGTGATATGCTAGGCCTGCAGGGAAGAATACCGCTGCCCCAAGAAAGGGGTAAGGTCGTTATAATTTGGTCAGCTGAATGCTGACCGTTGCCTCTGTTTGCCACCCTTGGGTGGAATGTCCCTATGCAGGTGTTGGAGAGCCGAGCGGGACGCATAAGGGTTGAAGTCCCTGCTGCTTTTGCAGCTGCCGTTGCTAGCCCTCGAAGTCTAAAAGAAATGGTTGTGTTATGTTTTCTTTTGATGTGACTAGCTTGCGTGCCAATGTTTGAGGCCACTGTGTTGAAAGCCCTGTAAGGCCATAAGGCCAACTATTTATGTGTGTTGTAAGACATTCCTATGATGTATAAAATGTGGAGGTTTTATATGTTGGGCATTCATGTGTGTAGTTCAAGTGTAGTGTTATAGGCTTCCGCTAGAATGCAATATGTTAGGGTGCGCTGCGCTACTCTGGTATCATACCGTGACGTCACCGCCTGTTTTGTGGTATATGCTGTGGTTCCCTGACCGGACCTTCTAGTATATACTATGTAAATGGATGGGGTTGTTACAAAGGGTATCCATAAGAAGTTCTCTACGAAACGCCTATAGTAGACCTCAAGTCCAAGGAAACTTCGGACTTCAGCCACAAAAGACAAAACCGTCCACTCCCGTTATATAATTATCTTTGTCGGATCCACCGCGATGCCTTCTCCACTTTCCATATGGCCAATAGAGGCCACTGACGACAGCCAGAACTCACACATTGAGAACTAGGCATAGAGCTTGTTTCTTCTCTAGGTGTGCAACACCATCCGCAAATGGTTCACATGGTCTTCTTCAGACTGAGAGTACACTAAAATGTCATCAATAAAGATGATTACAAATAAGTTCAAGTACTCTTGAAATGTTCGGTGCATAATGTCCATGAACACCGATGGTGCATTTGTTTGCCCAAATGGCTTTATTGTGAACTCATAATGACCATAGCATGTTCCAAACGTTGTCTTGTGAATGTCACATTCCCGAATCCTCAACTTATAATAGCCAAACTTTAAATCCAGCTTTGAGTAGACAATTGATCCCACTAGCTGATCGAACAAGTCATCAATCCGTGGAATCAGATACTTGTTCTTCTCCATCAACTTATTCAGTTCTCGATAGTCAATGCATAGGTGCAAGCTTCCTTCCTTTTTTTTTACAAAGAGGACCGGTGCGCTCCAAGGTGACATAATTGGGCGTATATAGCCTTGCTCCAACAACTTTTTAATTGGACTTTCAGTTTTGCCATTTCCTTTAGCGCTACATAGTACGGTGAGTGGGACACATGTTTCGCACCTGACAGCAATGCAATAGAGAAGTCAATCTCTCGCTGGGACGACAACCCAGAAGATCCTTAGGAAACACATCAGTATACTCCGATACAATCAGAACGTCACTCAGACTGGCTTTTAGATCAATAGCCTTTATAAACGTGAAGAATATCTTCGCGCCCTTCCAAACAGCTTTGACGACTTGGAGAGCAGACATCAACATTTTGCTCGATCCTCACATGCCAGTGAATTTAGTCTCTAGCTTAGTATTCTGTCCAAGTGTGATCTCCTTTGAGTTGCAATATATAAAGGCATGCTGCTCCGAGAGCCAGTCCATACTAAAGTTTACATCAAAACTCGATATCGGCAGCACATATGCTTCTAATCCAAAATCCCAACTTCTTATCTACACCTCAATGCTGCAAGACTTATTTGTCCGCATCACACATATATAAGGCAACAATATCTATAGGCTCTTTGTTGGCACACAAGTAGGAACTCCAATCCGAGACACGAAGTTCTCAGTTAGAAACGAATGTGAAGTACCCGTATCAAACAGTGCTCTCGCCGGACAGTCCTGAATAAGGACAAAGCCTAATACAAACAAATCATACACAAGCTACACACAAGGTATGAAGTATAAAAAGCAGTAAAATAATATCTTTACTCGTACCTGTGACGACGTCACTTTGCTTTATGGCCTCCTGTTGGCTAAGGTTGTACACCCTCAGTTGAAATGGAGTATAGTGGGACGCAGTGGACTCCACTGCCTTTCCCTTTTCAGTATATGTTGCTCCAAACTTCTTATCACCCTTTGGAGGACCACTCCGATAGTCACAGGAAAAGTTTCCTGGCTTGCCGCAGGAATAACAAGTATGCGAGACTTGCCCCGAAGTTGCTCTAGAAGCAATAGTAGAGGGTGCCTGCCCATAAGACTTGGACTTCTTACTCCATCTCTTGCGGTAACCAGATTTTCTCGGGTGCGGTACATTTAACTCGGGCTTTATCACGGCCATGTCCCTCTTGCACTTCACCCTTTTCATGTCTTTCTCCAGCGCACAGGCCTTATCCACCAGTGCTTGAAACCCTTGGTTCACCGAACTCAATAGCAGGAATCTCAACTCATCTCGCAGCCCTTCGTAGAAACTACTGGTTTTATGTTATTCTTCAGCAAAGATGGACCCCACATAGCGTCCCAATCTTGTAAACTCATGTAAGTAGGTATCAGAACTACTTTCTCCCAAAGTTAGACGCTGGAACTCATTTTCCATGGCTATGCGCTGCGCCGAAGGCAAGTGCTTCGCCAAGAACAGTCTCAAAAACTCCTCTATTAAGACCTTAGTTAGTTGTCTGCTTGCTAAGTGGTACATCTCTATTTCGTCCCACCAAAGCCGAGCCTCTCATTTCAGCAGGAAAGTGGCTAAGGTTACTTTTTGTTCCTCCTCAATTCTTATTGCCGTCAAAATTCTTTTGACTGACGCAAGCCAGTCCTCTGCCTGCGTTGGGGACCCTGCCCCCGCGAACATAGGAAGACTAAAACTCATGAATTATTTCAGTTGTCATTCCGCTGCTCGTGGATCTACCACAACCACAACAGGTGCTGGACTCACAATAACCTATACTAGAACCACTGCAGGCTGCGCCTGCCTAGTAGTCTGTGCTTGTATCATCGCAAACAATGCCTCAACAACTAAGCACACTGTCTCTACAGACGGAGGAGGTGTGGGCACCTCAGCTGGTGCCGCACTCTCGTCAGAACTCCGGGGCTCAGACTGCCCCACACCACTTCGAGTCACCTATACGTGTAAAAGACACACTTTAGCGACTTTGCACAAGTAATAATGACTTTGTAGGAACGCACAGGTTCCTCAAACAGGTATATTTTCATTCCTTAGTGGACATTCTTGAGTTCATTTATGTTATAATAGGTCGCACTCACACATTCTCGCCACCCCTCAAAATAATTCGACCACAAATTTGCAGGAGGAAGACCATAAAAAGATGATACCAAATTGTAATATCTCGGTCCGTCACATGAAATATAATAGAGGGTCCGGTCGGGGACCCGCACCATATTCCACAAATAGGCGGCGAGATTACATGTTAATATCAAAAGACTACTCGCACCCTAACTCAGAGCATTCTAGCGGAAGCTTTAAGGTTGCATGAACTCATACTAATAGAATGTCCACTATATATAAACAATACCATTTATATATATAACATGAATGCCACTCACAAATACACAAAAGTTATGGCCTTAAGGCCTTACAGTTACATTTTACACATGTGGTTTACAAACATCAGCGCGTAGGCCGGCCCCACATGAAAACAGTAAAAATTCTCCTCTTGGCCTTCGAGGGATAGCATAGCAGCAAGGGCTTCAGCCCGTTATTTCCCTCTCAGCTCTCCAACACCTGCAAAAGGACAATCCACTGTAAGGGTGGCCAACAAGGCAACAGTCATCATTAAGCTGACCAATTTATAACGACCCTACACCTTTCCCGGTGCAGTGGTATTTCTTCCCTGCAGACATAACAATAGCACAAGCAGATATATCTGAGAGTATCTAGCGTCTACCTAAATCATCTAGAGGGGGGTGAATATGTGATGTTTGCATCTTTCTGCGGAATAAAAGTAATCTTAAATAACAAGCACACAAACTCAGAGATTTTATATTGGTTTCCCGAGTTGGGTACGTCCACTATCCCACCTCGCCTATCTCCTACGAAGGGCAGATTCGACTACTTCACCAAACTCAGATTTCGTCAATTCTTACACCTCAAATTCGCAACTCCTACACCTCAGAGATGACGCTCCTACAACTCAAAGAACAAACTCTCCCATAACTCGATCCGCAAACCGGATCTACAACCTCGATCCATAATTGGATCTACAATCTCGATCCACAAACGGATCTATAAAACTTGGAGAAAAATCTCCTACAAAATTTAAAATAATATTACAACAACAACACATGATTACAATTCTTGATCTGACGTTCTTGGAATGGTTGATCTTGAATCTTGGAGAACTTCGAAAACTTGAAATCTTTGGATCGTGAAATTTGGATCTTGAATCTTCAACTGACTTGGACTGGAGTAGAAAGAATCTTGAAGGAAGAATCAATCCAGTCAAAGATGTCATAGAAGAAGAGTATTGCTCGAAGTCGCGGCCGATCAGAAGTATTTCGCAAAGCAGGTATCGAGCGGCCGATGGAAAACTTTTTCGGGAAGTTCTTGTCGATCGAAATCAGCAATTAGATTTTGGATCCTTTTTGATTTCGAAATTATCCTAGGTATTTATAGAGAGATTCAAAATCAAATGGCTATAAAAGGTTTCCTAAAAAGAAACCTAGAAATACACTGTACATGGCCGACAGATTCCGAACCAGAGAAAAATCAGAAAAACGACAAGTGTTTTTCGGCGAGTTTCGTTGAGTATCGGTATGATACACACTGAATATGAAGATGATATTCTCCGAAAATGCCTTAGACAAAATATAAGAAATATCGACATAGGGCTCAACATACCCATCGAGTATCGCCCATGATACTCGTCGAATTCGGCGAGTATCGCATGGGATACTCGTCGAATTCGGTGAGTATCGCATGGGATACTCGTCGAATTCAGCGAGTATCGCTAGTGGTACTCGACGAATTTGGCGAGTATCACTAGTGATACTCAATGAATTTGCCTTGGCATTTTTTCTGCTTTTCCGCGAATTTTCCCTAAATATATACGACGAATTCGACTGGTATCGGGAAGCATACACGACGAATTCGACATATATCAAGGGGATACTCGAAGAATTTGACGTGTATAACTCACCATACTCGCTGAATTTTACTTAGGTAAAATTCTTCTTCTCTGACTCCTGGACTTTGGCCTTCCTTGATTCGTCTCATGTACTGGGAAAAGAAGTACACCCCAAAAGATATATTACACATGAGCCAACACGATGGCTTACATAATGAGGGATTACATTGTGTAGTCCTGTGTTTACTGACCCACTATAACCTGATATTGGTGTGTAATTGGCATTGTAAACATGCAAGTACATAACTAAAATGCAATATCAAATACAACGTCAATTCATCTTAGCTTGACTGAATCCTTCTTCAAATCAGGATTATTGTGGATACAATACCCAACAATCTTATCATATTTGAAGAAGCCAAAATCCTACAAACTAAGGTGAATTGCACATATCAAATAAAATTAAACTAAGACTTGAAAAGATAAATGAAATTAAAAAAAGATAACAACGCGCATTTCAAGACAATTAGACAAATCAAATATATATATCAAATATGTTTTAGATTAGGGAGGGCATCCCACAACACAATTTTGAAATATATATAATAATTTAGGTCTTCTTGTTCTTTCTCTTCAGCAGATGTCTCTCAAAATATTCCCCAGGCTTAGGATGGTACTTTGGAGGAGGAGGAGGCTTATGATCAACATTCTTGTACTTCTAGAAATGAATCCTCCTCCTGGTGCAGGCTTCTTTGTATTTGTTCCATTCTTCTGGACTATATTTGTAACGACCCTAGCCGATCCATTGTGACAATGTGAAGGCTCCTAGGCATCGCTACCGAGCTGCAGCCCAAGCATCCCAACCCCTCTCCAGCCCACCTGCGGGTTGTTGGTGATGAGAAGTGATGGAACTCCATAGTTAAGCATGCTTGGGCAAGAGTAGTACTGGGATGGGTGACCTACTGGAAGTCCCTATACGACCCAGCTTAACTGTCGAGTTCACTCATCAAAGGGAGGTTGTGGCCCCCAACAACCCGCCGGTGGGCTGGAGAGGGGTTGGGGTGCTTGGGCTGCAGCCCGGTAGCGTCACCTAGAGTGGAGCCGTGACGTTGTCACATTTGATCGGTCGTGGCATCATCTCTAGCCCACTGGCAGGTTGTTGGTGGCCACAGCCTGCCTTTGATGAGCGAACTCAACAGTTAAGCTGGGCCATACGGGGAATTCCCAGGAGGTCACCCATCCCAGTAGTACTCTCGCCCAAGCACGCTTATCTATGGAGTTCCTTCACTTCTCATCACCAACTAAGCTGCTCAGTTGGTGATGAAAGTGAAGGAACTCCATAGTTAAGCGTGCTTGGGCGAGAGTAGTACTGGGATGGGTGACGCCACGTACGGCCCAGCTTAACTATCGAGTTCGCTCATCAAAGAGAGGTTGTGGCCACCAACAACCCGCTAGTGGGCTGGAGAGGGGTTGGGATGCTTGGCCTGCAGCCCGATAGCGTCGCTTATAGTGGAGCCGTGACATCATCACGTTGGATCGGCTAGGGTCGTTACAGGCTGTGACCACCAACAACCCGCTAGTGGGCTTGAGAGGGGTTGGGGCGCTTGGGTTACAACCCGGTAGTGTCGCCTTGAGCGGTGCCGTGACATTGTCACGTTTGATCGGCTAGGGACGTTACAATAAGCAGCTCAACTGGTGATGAGTAGTGAAGGAACTCCATAGTTAAGCATGCTTGGGCGAGAGTAGTACTTGGATGGGTGACCTCCTGGGAAGTCCCCTTACGGCCCGATTTAACTGTCAAGTTCGCTCATCAAAGGGAGACTGTGGCCACCAATAATCCGCCAGTGGGCTGGAGAGGGGTTTGGGTACTTGGGTTGTAGCCCGGTAGTGTCGCCTAGAGCGGAGCCGTGACGTTGTCACGTTGGATCGTCTAGGGTCATTACAATATTGATCATGATGCTTCTCCGCTCTGAGCTCATACAAGGCAAAGGTGTCTAAGATAATTCCTTTCTAAGTTGGGCTCCGAGCATTAGTCAAAAATACTAAGCCTGATTTCCCCCACTCCTCCCCCAATGGCTCCTAGGCACCGTACGGGAGGAGTGATAGGAAAGCTATGAAGGTGGAGAGTGTGGTTAAAGAAGATGACAATGGATCTATTCTAGCTGGCATATAATAAATCTACAGAGCTGTAAAAGTAAGGCAAGCTAACAGTTCTATAATAAGAAAAACAATAGAGTAATCAAGTAGCACAGAGCAGTAAGTATATGAAAAGTAAACTAAGAAATAAGTAACCTTAACTTATATGAATGCACATACAAACTTATAAGTTACGGGGTCTTTTGCAAGGCTCACATTGTAAAAAAAAGTCCCACACAACTTTATATAATGGGGTGTCAGGTTTAATCAGGTATGAGTGTAATGAAATGTAATGCCATGATTCATGTAAGTGCAACACACACACACACGACTATATGCCCACAAACCTTTAGTTCCCCCTATTTGGAAGCTAGCATCACTCCCAGGAGCTTCCGTCGTGGCAAACGGAGACAGTGGGTCGGGCCACCCCACTCCTAGACGAATATTCACACTACCAGGCCTATCCCTTACGTACGCCCCTGAAGGACACAAACAGGGTATCCGTGTACTTTGTTGACCTACTGCTAGACTTTACCTTTGCCAAGTGTCCACCACACCCGCCAAGTTAGCGTACTAATGTCGGTATGAACGACCGTCAAATACCGAAGACCCACCACTTTTATGCATAAGCAACCATGAGTTCCTAAGACATCAGCTCCTCGTACTAACCTCTCCATTTCCACAACCACCGAGTCTACCTCTTGGCCAACCTAACCAAACTAACCTCCCGAAGTATCGAGGAAAGTGAAAGTGAAGTCCTAGATTATTGCTAATTACTCTTGTATTCATTTTAGTCTTACAGTTTAGATTAACCTCAGAATTCCCAGGGTATTCCCTGTGAAGGGCTCGGGGGCACTAGGAACTACAATGAGCTGAAGTCCAAAGCTCCCTTTTACAAGGAACTTACTATTATTGGTATCTACATAGGTCCCAATACCATTTAATGTTATACTAAATCCAACCGTAAAGTATTTTGACTCTCTCTGTCCACAGGAAAGATGATCTTTCGTTGATCCCAAGCACCACTTAACACTAGCCAAATCAACACTAATGAATTGTAAATATACCTATATTTATGTACAATAAATAAATTATTTTAGTTTATTTTTGTATATTTTCCTTTAATAAATTGCTTCTTTTTTGTTCTAACTTAAGTTATTTTTGTTTCCTGAATTGTTCAGGAAAAATTACAAAAAAGTCAATTACACGCCCGTGTACTATTGGTCACGCCCGTGACCAGGGCGTGATAGTTCAAATCCCTTGAAATCAGAATTTTTTGATGAAAAAAGCTTGACACGCCCGACGTCACGCCCGTGTCGAATGACGCGCCCCGTGACCCTAGCCTGTGACACTCAAGCTTGACAAAATTCGCTCGACGATCGTCAACCAAGCCGACACACCCAGAGTCACGCCCGTGACCTGGGGCGTGACTCCTCCACCTGGCCGACAAGACCCGCGCCCGCGACTTTTGGTGCAACCTGCGCCAGTTCCACCTCCCCGACACGCCCAGAGTCACGTCCATGACCTGCGGCATTACATCCTCGTATTCAGCCCGAAGTCAACTTTCCAGTTGAATCGCCGGATCACATCGTGAACAGTGATGACACGCCCCCCCCCCCCCCCCCCCCGACAAGCCCGTGTCGGAGGGCGTGTTCTTTGATTTTTTTCTATAAATTGCCCATTTCTGTAAGGTCCAAGGGTTCACTTTTTTCGGCCACTTTAGTGTGTTTTGTGGGCTGCATCCGTGGATTCAAGTGCTATGTAAGGAGATTTCTCCCACCCTTCCTTTCATGTTTGTTTTTGTTTTAGCTTTAGCTTTGTAATAGTTGCACTTGCCTACCTTAGCAAGCCCGCGGCTAACGACCCATCGAACCAACCACCCACATAAGAGTCTGTTCGCGGGCCATCAAGTTTCTGGCGCTGTTGCCGGGGAATCTCTTGAGTTGTTATTCTGAATTCCGGAGTCTATTAATTTTACTTATTTTCCAAAACAAAAATTTTTTTTCAAAATAAAACAAAAACCAAAAAAAAAGTTTCTTTTGTTTTAAATTTTTCTTTTTGGGTGTATGACCCGTGGACAAACCTCCGAGTCTGAAGATTTTGACTTCGACCCTGAGATCGAACGCTCCCTTGCGCGTATTCGATCTCAACGCCGAATTCCTTCTTTAGACCCCGAAGAATCTATCGGAGAACCCTCTGTCGTAGTAATGGCCGACCCTAATCCGAAAGCGGCCGCCGAGCGTACAATGTCTTATTATGCCCGACCGAATTTGGACGATACTGGGTCTAGTATTGTTCGCCCTGCAGTGGCGAATAATAATTTTGAAATAAAATCAAGTATCATTCAAATGGTCCAAAATGCCGTGCAGTTCGATGGACTGCCGGATGAGGACCCGAGTGTCCACTTGTCCAACTTTTTGGAAATATGCGACACCTTCAAAATTAATGGCGTCACTGATGACGCCATTCGCTTGCGCTTATTTCCTTTTTCCCTTAAGTCCAATGTCAAGGCGTGGTTGAATTCCCTCCCGCGAGGATGTATCACCACGTGGGACGAGTTCACGTAGCGGTTCCTAACGAAGTACTTTCTGCCCGCAAAAACTGCAAAGTTGCGTGCAGACATTTCTTCGTTTGTGCAAAACGAACCCGAGTCTATTTATGAGACTCGGGAACGGTTTAAGGAGTTCCTCTGCCGGTGCCCACACCACGCGCTGTCAACGTGGTTGCAGGTACAAATTTTTTATAACGGCCTTAATTTTCAGACGCGTCAACTGATTGACGTGGCTGCCGGGGGTACCCTTAACAACAAAACCCCCGAGGCCGCCCATGCTTTATTTGAAGAGATTACTATGAACGCCTATCAATGGAATGTCCCGCGGGGATGCCCAAAGCCGGCGGCCGGCCTTTTGATGTGGATGTCACTGCTCTTTTAACCCTTCAAGTTGAAAGGTTAACAAAGCAGGTGGCGGAGATATCTGCTGCCTCCTCCACTCCGTCTTGTTTTATTCCCCCTAACGTCTGCGTGGCTGAAGAGTTCGTGGGATTCGTAGGAAATGCGGATCGTCCTTCCTTCAACCCCAACCACAACCCTTATAGTAATAACTATAATCCGGGTTGGAGGAATCACCCCAATTTTTCTTGGAGCAAACCGAACAATTCTCAGCATCCCCCCATTTCTTATGCCCCCGGATTTCTACCTCCTCCTCCTCTTCCAAAACCCTCCCCGATGGAGGAGAATGTTTCTAAATATATAGCGTCCAACGAATCAAATATCCGGAACATCACCAGATCGCTAAAAACACTTGAACAACATGTTGGAGAGCTGGCGAGAATGATGTCCGAGCGCGCGCTCGGGGCACTGCCGGGAAACACGAAGCCCAATCCGCGGGAGAACGCCAACTCTATAACCCTCCATAGCGGAAAGGAGGTGATCGATCCAAAACGGATCGATCTATAGGTACATATTTCACCTCCGACCGCTCTTCCCTCTTCTTCGTTTACGGAGCCTTTACCAACTTTAATTGAAAAAATTATTTTAAACAAGGCCTTACCATATCCGCATAAATTAGATAACGAGCGTAAGGACGCGCAATATGGAAATTTTATTTTATTATTAAAACAAATTCATATTAATGTTCCTTTTTGCGAGGCTATCTCGCAAATGCCCAAATATGCGAAATTTTTAAAAGAATTACTTTCTAATAAATGTAAATTAGAGGATATTTCGCATGTATCTCTCAACGCTGTCTACTTGGCGGATCTTACTAATAAATTGCCCACAAAACAAAACAACCCGGGATGGTTTTCCATCCTATGCTTTTTTGGCAATATATTAGTAAAATACGCATTAGCTGATTTTGGGGCTAGCATTAATCTGATGCCGTTCTCGCTCTTTCAACGTTTAGGTTTGGGTACTCCTAGTCCTACGAATATGCACATCCAATTAGCGGATCGCTCGGTTAAGTTCCCTATCGGCGTAGTGGAGGACGTCCTTGTCCGAGTAGACAAGTTTACCTTTCCAGTAGACTTCGTCATCTTAGATATCGAGGAGGACGTCGAGGTACCAATAATACTCGGTCGCCCTTTTCTCGCCACCTCCCGCGCACTAATAGATGTTAGTAATGGTAGTCTTCTCCTCCGTGTAGGAGATGATCAAGTTACTTTCTCTATTAATCCCTCGATGGACAATTTGTCATCGAGGGACGATTTCTGCTATTCTTTAGATACCTTTTTTGGAGATTGTTCTTCTCCCGTTTTCGAGTCCGTATTTTTAAATGACGATATTTATGCCCTCAAAAATTTTAAATGCGATGAGGATACCTCTATAGACTTGTCTTTCGAACCAATTGGTAAGAAAGACATAAGAATTAAAACCTCCCTAGAAGAACCGCCCATCCTAGACCTCAAACCCTTACCCGCATCACTCAAATACGCTTTTTTGGGAAAAGGCGATACACTTCCCTTTATTATTTCTTCGTACTTGAGTGATTCAGAGACTTCCGATTTATTGGAAGTTTTACTTAAACATTGCCACGCAATTGCGTGGCAAATCTCTGACTTAAAGGGGATTAACCCCTCCTTTTGCACCCATAAGATATTTCTTAACGATAATTGCCACAAAACGATTCAACCGCAGCGTCGTCTTAACCCAAACAAGAAAGACGTCATTAAAGCCGAGATTATTAAGTTATTGGATGCAGGGATTATCTACCCTATTTCGGAGAGTGCTTGGGTTAGTCCCGTGCATGTCGTGCCCAAGAAGGGCGGTCTAACCGTAGTGGCGAATGAGCATAACGAGCTCGTCCCAACTCGTACTATTACTGGTTGGCGAGTGTGCATCGATTATAGAAAACTTAATGAAACCACCCGCAAGGACCATTTCCCACTACCGTTTCTGGACCAGATTTTAGAGCGTTTATCCGGTCATCCATATTATTGTTCTCTTGATGGTTTATCGGGGTTTTTCCAAATCCCCATTTCCCATAATAATCAAGAGAAAACAACTTTTACTTGCCTGTTTGGCACCTTCGCATACCGAAGAATGCCATTTGGACTCTGCAATGCGCCGGCTATATTCCAAAGATGTATGCTAACGATCTTTGACGAGCTAGTCGAAGACATTATGGAAGTCTTTATGGATGACTTTTCTGTTTTCGGACGCTCTTTTCATGATTGCCTTCACAATCTAGATCGTGTCCTCCAACGGTGCGTGGACACAAGTCTTGTTTTAAATTGGGAAAAATGCAACTTTATGGTTCGAGGTGGTTTGGTCCTCAGCCATATGATTTCGTCTAAGGGGATGGAGGTGGACAAGGCCAAGATAAAAATCATAGAAAAAGTTCCGCCACCAACAAACGTAAAATCTATTAGGAGTTTCTTAGGCCATGCAGGCTTTTACCGACGTTTTATTCAAGAATTTTCAAAAATAACAAAGCCGCTAACTCACCTCTTGGAAAAGGAATCACGTTTCATCTTTAGTAGCGAATGTGAGTCCTCCTTTAATTTAATAAAACAAAAACTTATCACCTCTCCAATTTTAGTGGCCCCTAATTGGTCCCTTCTGTTCGAAATTATGTGCGACTCTAGTGATATTGCCTTAGGTGTCGTTCTTGGCCAACGCATAGAAAAACATTTTCATCCAATTTATTACGCTAGCAAGACGCTCACTTCCGCACAAGTAAATTACACGACAACGGAAAAGGAACTCTTAGCCGTCGTCTTCGCTTTTGATAAGTTTCGCTCGTATATAACGCTTTCTAAAGTTATCGTATTTACCGATCACTCCGCTCTTAAATATTTATAAGCTAAAAATGATGCGAAGCCCCGCCTTCTTCGATGGATTCTCCTCCTACAAGAGTTTGATTTGGAGATCCGAGATAAGAGGGGCACGGAAAATCTAGTGGCAGACCACCTCTCCCGCTTAGAAAATCCGGGTGCGGAAGCGCTGGTCGAATCTGAAATAAATGACAGATTCCCTGAGGAACGCCTCCTAGCCATTCATAATTCTTCGTCATCTTCGCCTTGGTTCGCAGATTTAGCAAATAGCTTAGTAGCGCGGGTGCTTCCAAAAGAGTTTTCAAGTCATCAAAAGAAGAAATTTTTTTCTGACTTGAAAAATTCCTTTTGGGAGGACCCATTTCTATTTCATATCTGCACAGACCAAGCGGTCCAACGATGCGTTGCAGGTGTGGAGTGCTTGCAAATTCTTAAGCACTGCCACGAGGGTCTATCCAGTGGGCATTATCAAGCCAACCATACCGCTCGGAAGGTGCTAGAGGCGGGCTACTTTTGGCCCACTCTCTTCAAAGACGCGCACACTTTTGTGCGCGCATGCGATAGCTGTTAGCGGTCGGGTAACATCTCTCGTCGCGACGAGATGCCCCAAAACATGTTTTTAGAATGCGAAGTTTTCGATTTATGGGGCATAGATTTTGTTGGCCCCCTACCTCCCTCTTTCAAAAATATGTATATTTTAGTTGCGGTCGACTACGTATCGAGGTGGTCGGAAGCGCAAGCTCTCCCCACCAACGACGCGCGAGTCGTCGTTACATTTCTTAAAAAACTATTTTCTCGCTTCGGCACGTCTCGCGCAATTGTTAGTGATAGGGGAACGCATTTCTATAACGCTCTTATGGCTAAGACGTTAGCTAAATACGGAGTCACACACAAACTCACCATCCCCTACCACCCACAAACTAGTGGCCAAGTAGAGGTAGTCAATCGAGAGATTAAGCGAATATTAGAAAAAATCATTTCACTAAATAGGAAAGATTGGTCCGTTAAACTCGACGATGCGTTGTGGGCGTATCGGACGGCATACAAAACCGTAATTGGTTATACGCCGTTCCGGTTAGTCTATGGCAAAGCGTGTCATTTACCCGTAGAACTAGAGCATCGCGCTCTTTGGGCTTTAAAACTCTTAAACCTCGACGCCAACTTAGCCGTCCAGAATAGAAAACTGCAACTAAACGAGCTCGATGAATGGCGTGCAAACGCTTGCGGGAGCAATAAGTTTTATAAGGAGCGTTTTAAGTTATATGACGATCGAAAAATAAAATCCCCAAAATTATGTTCTCCGGGCGATCTTGTCCTTCTTTATAATTCACGTCTTAGGCTTTTTCACGGTAAACTAAAATCACATTGGTCCGGCCCCTTCCTAGTCGAAGAAGTTTTTCCATATGGGACCGTACTCGTCTCCCACCCGGAAAAAGGTTCGTTTAAAGTAAACGGGCATCGGTTAAAGTCTTATATAGCGAGCGACCCAGTGATCGAGCATAACGAAACCAAAACTTTCCTCAATATTATAAACCCGCCAAAGTAGTCAAGCTACACGACTATAAACAAAGCGCTGCTGGGAGGCACCCATTGCTTATCTTTTTCGCTCTTTATTTATTTTGTTTGTTACTTTTTCTAATAAACGCAGGGTTTCTAATCTGCGCTTCCTCCCCGAACGCGTTTCAGGGAAGCTTCTCCCCCCCCCCTCTCTTTATTTTCTTTGTACATATTGCATTTCCTGTTTGTTCCGCATACTTACGTTTGAACATTGAGGACAATGTTGGACTTAAGTATGGGGGGTATTTTCGTACTTTATTTTCTGCACTTTTTTTTTCTGCATTTCAAAAACCCCAAAAAAATATATAACAACAAAACCAAAAAAAAAAATTTAAATGAATAATCAAAAAATTTTTTCTTTTCTTTTAAACAAAAATTCAAAAAAACTTTAAAACACAAAATAATTTTTTTTTCCTTTCTTTTTATTACAAAAATTCCAAAAAAATTATAAAACAAAAAATCCAAAAAAAGTTTTAGTTTTATTTTGTAAATATTTTTTCTTTTCTCTTTTTCCTCTTTCTTTCTTTTCTTTGTAATTATAGTTTCTCTTTTTTCCTTATTTTGTAAATATTTGCTTATAAAAACTACAAAAAATATCCAAAAAGTTAGAAAAGAAAGAAAAGAAAAAAATATAGTTCAAAAAATATATATATTTCTTATCGTTTTCCATATGTATATATTAACAAATTTAAAAACAAAACAAAAAAAGATAATAAGTCAAAAATTCAAAAAAAACAAAAAACTTTGAGTAAAACAAAACAAAAATTCAAAAAAGATAATAAATTAAAAACAAAAAAATGATGATAAAAACTCTAAAAATCCAAAAAACAATGTTTTGAAACAAATAAATCAAATACATCATTCTTAATTTTCTTGCTATCCAAAAATTCTGTTTTCAGTTTATTTATATGTGAATTTTATTAATTCTTTGTTTACTAATCGTTTGTTAATTATCGATTAAAATATTTAAATAGTCGGTGTTAAGTTTTAAAGAATTCATTATGCTTTGTTAAAAATAGCGAACTCGTTCTAGGCGTTACTTCTAATTTTTCATTAATAAGAGCAGTTGTATTATGTTAGGAACTAATGACTATAGAATTCAATTATGTTTACTTTTAGCTTTCTGAAAAATTGGAACGTACAATTTATTAAGGTTGCTCTCAAAAATATTTTAATTAAAAATCTAGTTTTTTTTTCTCCCCTTATCATGCCTTACTTGGCATGATAAAATTTCTATCCAAAAAAAATTATTATAAAAACATCTTATATCAATGAGAATAAGATTTTGTTCCGTAAACATAGGCACCCAATAATTTAAAAAGATTATATATTACGGAGTAAGAGGATAAAATTCATTACTCTCACACATATGCATTGGGTCAATTTTATTATGAAGTTGAAAAAAATGATATTAGGAAAATAAGATTTCATTTTCCTAATAATCCAAAAAGAAAAAAATGGAGCTTTGAGAAAAAATCACCTCACCTCAATATCCAAACTCTCTTCATAAATCAACATCAACCCCCTTAGCCAATTTCATGATTCTAGAAGTAATTCAAAATTTTTTTTGAGAGCATAATTTATAAATTACATTATTTCCAGTAAAACTCCTATAATCTAAAGTTCATATAATTCCAAACTATTTTCGTTAATCTAAGCATTACAATTATTGCTTTCTATTTGATTACATCAAGAAGTCTTTTGGCCAAAACTTTTGCGCTATTTAAATCATCTACATAATTTTAGGACTTAACTCTTACACCTGGTATGTTTATTTAGATCTCTCTTATAATTAATTAAGCGGTGGCTAAACTTAGAATTTTTTTTTATTCCTTATAAGTTCACCTCAAACTTTTGCTCTAGAATAACAAAAGCTTAAGTATGGGGGTATTTGATGAATTGTAAATATACCTATATTTATATACAATAAATAAGTTATTTTAGTTTATTTTTGTTATTTTTGTATATTTTTCTTTAATAAATTGCTTCTTTTTTGTTGTAACTTAAGTTATTTTTGTTTCCTGAATTTTTCAGGAAAAATTACAAAAACGTCAAGTGCACTCCCGTGTACTGTTGGTCACGCCCGTGACCAGGGCGTGACAGTTCAAATCCCATGAAATCAGACATTTTTGATGAAAAAAGCTTGACACGCCCGACGTCACGCCCGTGTCGGATGACACACCCCGTGACCCCAGCCCGTGACACTCAAGCTCGACGAAATTCGCTCGACGATCGTCGACCTAACCGACATACTCAGAGTCACGCCCGTGACCTAGGGCGTGACTCCTCCACCTGGCCGACAAGACCCACGCCCGCAACCTTTGGTGCAACCCACGCCAGTTCCACCTCCTTGACATGCCCAGAGTCACGCTCGCGACCTGGGGCGTGAATCCTCGTATTCAGCCCGAAGTCAACTTTCCATTCGAATCGCCGGATCACATTGTCAATAGTGGTGACACCCCCCCCCCCCCCCCCCCCCCCCCCCCCCCCCCGACATGCCCGTGTCGGAGGGCATCTTCTTTGATATTTTTTTCTATAAATTGCTCATTTCTGTAAGGTCCAAGGGTTCACTTTTTTGGGCAACTTTAGTGTGTTTTGTGGGTTGCATCCGTGGATTCAAGTGCTATGTAAGGAGATTTCTCCCCCCTTCCTTTCATGTTTGTTTTTTACTTTAGCTTTATCTTTGTAATAGTTTGATTATGATAATAAAAATGTTAGATTCTCTCTCTTTACATGGCATGAAAAATTCATATGTGGTGGCTCATCTCTTTCTCCTTTTATCCATTTGTATCTCCTTGTCTTTCTCTTTATCAAATGTGTGTGTGAGTTTGCAAGTGATGTTTCTATTCCATCTTATTTTGTTTTCTTATTGTGATAGAAGCTATAGTGATTTTCCTTGCAAAAATGTTGTTAAGATAGTTTTATTTTTGATGTCTAGCTTCTTCATGTTTTAGGTTTTATCTCTTCATTCTTATGATTTTGTAAAAGAGGTTTGAAAGAAAATTTGTGTTTTTTTACTTAGCCTTTTTTGTAGGATTGTAAAACCTTTTTGATCTTTTCACTTTCTTTTCACTTTTTAACCATTTTTATGAAAATATAAGAATGAAAAAGTTGTTATTTTAATTTTTGAAGGGCTTTATTTTTTATTTGTTTTGAAAAACTTTTGTTCCTTTTATTTTTAATTTGTTCCTTTTATTTGTTTTTGGAAAAATCTAAGTATAAAAATGTAGATGTTTTAATTTTTAGGTAACTTTCATTTTGTTTTTAATTTGTGTGTGAGTGTATGAGCTAGTTTTTCACTTTGTTCTTTTTAATTTTCATGATGTGTGTGTGAGTGTGTGAGTATAACTCTTAATGCTTTCTTTAATTATGTAGAGAGTGTGTGTGCAGGAGATAAATTTTCATGCTTTCTTTTATGCTTTCTTCAATTATGTAGAGTGTGTGTGTGTAGGAGATAAAATTTAATGCTTTATTTTATCGATTTCTTCAATTATGTAGAGTGTGTGTAGGAGATGGTTTTATTGCTTTCTTTTAATTCGTGTAGAGTGTGTGCATGTGCTCATTTATTTCCGCCCACTCATTAAGAGTTAAATGACGTGCTTTATTTTCTTTTTTTCTTCTCCGCCTACTTGTTAAGAGTTAAATGGCGCGCCCTTATTTCCCGCATACTCATTCGAGTAGGACTTGTAATTTTCCTTTTTTTTGTAACTTAGTTCTTTTTTTTATTTATAATTTGAAGTGTGTGTGAGTTCTCGTTTAATCTAACTTTTTAAGCTTTCTAGATGTTTGTTATTTTCATGTCTTCTTCTTATAACCCTTTAGCGCTTAATTACAAACTCGCGCCTCATCAAATTATAAAGTCGTCCCCATACCAATGTGTGGCTAATCGCTATTAGCCTCGACATTGAAGAGCATTGGGACATTAAAAAATGATTTGAAATAATTAAAGTTCGTAATTTTCACCTTAATTTTAGGACTTAAGGGTTACCCCAGGTTAACGACGCGTAGAACCACAAATCGATGTGTGGGCCCTATTTCCGTTATCCATACACTAGCTAGCCGAGAGGCCGTGCATATGGACAGATCACCCCTTGGTAAAGAGAGTTGCGTGCATTCCCTCAAAAGAGGACAAGCTTAATTCTTTCGGATTGGGTTCCCCACCCAATAGTGGGGTTCTTAGCGTAAAGTGGACGTTAAGAGGAATCCTTCATCGGACTGACATTCAGTCGAATAGTCTTAGCGTTCAGGTGAGCGATATCCCTATAGCTAGGTGAGCTCATATCTATGGAACCTCCACGACCAAGTTGCCTTTTATTAATTTGAAATCTAAGTTCAATAATTATTTAAAGTCATTTTAGTCTTCATTCGATTCGGTGCCGAGTGTTGACCCTTCATTGAAATTTTCTAAATCATTTTTCGCTCTTTTATTTTTCCTATCTTTAGTTAATTAAAATCTCCACCTTACTTTCAGTAAAATAATAGTTCTCCTGGAGGAGTAAGAATAATCAACCCGACCCCGAGAACAATATGACCTCGGTATTCTCCTGAATATTGAGTACTACTTGCAATAGGTTCACTTGCCTACCTTAGCAAGCCCACGGCGAACGACTCATCGAACCAACCACCCACATAAGAGTTTGTTCGCGGGCCATCAAACACCCTCCCCATCATGACTCCCAATGATGTACTCAATTTCACTTTACCAAATTAGTATATCATTAACCCAACTCCCTATGTCCTTCCCACATGCTAACACAATTCTGCAGTTTTACAATATGCAGACCAACCTAAGCTACATGATGGGTATGAAAGGTGACCCCTTCAAATATTCTTCAAAATGTCCTAGAATTTTTACTGGGGGTCTATCATGTCATATTTAGACTAACTCTAGAAACTTGTAATTTTCCTAATTAATTTAACATTTATTAAATTTTCCCCAAAATTAGACAATGGATGGTTTTGAACATAAAGTACTAGATTTACTTAGGTTATGACCTTCTAAAAATTATGGTCACTATATGATACCAAAATATCAGAGAGTACCAAGTTTTACAAACTTTCATAAATATTTTAGCCCCTAATTAAAAATTCAAGATATTTGCAGTAATTAAAGGTAAAGAAGAAAGTACCACCGATCTTAATCCAAAAATTACACAAAAAATTACCAGAGCTTAAACATAACAATAAAATATTACTAACTGGTTTCATAAAATTCCAAGTTAGTTTAACCATGAATTTATCAAAATCATCAATAGGGGCAACAAAAAAGTTATAACTACAAGTATGAGCTACTGTCTTCCAAACACCCTACAATAAATTTCAGAGACTCAATGATATAAAAATTCTTCTACTAGTGTTTCATAAAGATCTAAGGTCATATGACCCTTTAATTTTTCCACAAAAGGTATCGGCCTAAATAGTTCCCAATTGATTTAATTTGTGTGCCTAAGTCTAAGAGTCACCAAAATCCTTCCTAGGGCTGTTCACCACCCTCTGACCTCATGGACAAAACTCCAAGTCCATACAAGTACATATCACACCATGTCTTTCACAAACCCCAAAAGTTCAACCTTAGGGTTTGAACTAGGGTCCTAAGGCAAATCCACCCCAATCCATCTCAAATTCTATGAGGGGGTGTTTAAACTAACCTTGGGGCTCTAGCCAAGGTCCCAACCCCTTTGGGTGAGTATTGGCCCCTCCATGCCCCAAGCACACTTTTGCCCTAATTTGCACTTCAAGGGCCACGTTTTGGTCTCACGAAGACCTATTCAAATCAAACACAATTGGGCCAAGATTTTTATCAGAGTCATGTCATGACCCTAAGAGACAACCACCAAAATTTCGGTGGGTTTAGAGGTCATTAGGCCCCTCAAGTAATTCATACATGGTTTATTAAATTTATACAAAAACTTTAGGAAATTTTTTTCCAAAAATTCCTATTTTTGGATATGGTTTATGTATAGATAGGAGTGACCCCCATCCAAAATCTCAGGTCATTTGGATGATGGTTTGATGGGGGCACTCAATTTAATTTTTAACTAGCCCTATGTATAGGCTGCACCATTTGGTGTGATGGGGTCAGAACACTGACCCAAATTGGTTGAAACTAATTTTAAAATAAACTAGAATTTAGGGGCTACAACTTTCATGTAGCCCACTTTCACCTTTGCGGTCTCTCAGTATTTTTAGTATTTAATTCCATCTAATGCAAAAATGCGACAAAAATCTATATATAAATGGATTAATAATGACAACCAGCACGAATCTTAAAGACCGATTCAACGGGATCGGTTCGTCTTCATCAATGTGCCAACTTCCAAGATTAGCCCGTCCTGGGCCGTTTTGGCTGGCAATTTCCGGCCACCCGCGCCTTTTCCCGGTCGGCCACCGTCACCACCACCTTCGTTGAGGCGGTGGCTGGAGAATCACGACGGTTGGCCGGTCGGTGATGGCCGGACTAGTGTTTTGTGCATGGAATTTAAAAGCTTGGAAACAAGCTCTCGTCCATGCCGATCTTGGGCCAATTGGCCCCAAATCCGATAGCCGCCAAGAGTAGATCTACCCACTATAAGAGAGGAGAGGGACAAGACCTTCAAGGAGGTGTGAAGCCTTGCCGATCGACCGGACGCCCTTGCCGGATTTTGGAGCTTCGGGTGCTCTACAACAACATAGACAACTGCTTCGAATTCTTTAGGGTAAGGGTGGAAAAGATTTCTCTTGGCCTAGGGAAGATTTTAAGATTGCTAAATGGGGAAGAGGGGTGTAATATCAATGGCCATTAAATGCCATTAAGGTGAAATTTTGCCCAATGCGGTTCCATGCATCCAGCCATTGAAATGGGTCTGAGGAAACTCTTGATCTTCTCAGCACTAACAGGGGAGGTGAATCAACTCATTGCAATGAAGAGAGAGGGCCCTTGTCCTCCCTTGGCCATGAATGGCTCTCTTCCTCCTTTCCTCTCTCCTCCATAAAGGGGGATTGAAGTTTTCCCTCTCCTAATCATGAAGGCCGAATTTGATGACTAATTCAGCCTAAAGGCACCCAACTAACCCATATTATTAATGGAAATAAGGTTAGCCTAAGTGGATTGGGCTTGAGCTTGAGTTAGCCCATTTGAGCTAGTTTGACTTAACACTAGGGTGGAGTTGACCTTGGTCAAATTAACCCTTTGTGTTGACCCCAATGGGTCCTTGATGACCCATTGGCCTTCCCTAAGGTCCAGGTAGGGTTAAGTAGGGTTGTCTTGGAACCTTGGAGGTCACTTGACCCTTAATTAGGGCATTATGACAACTTTGGGGCTAGGGTTGACTTAGGTCAAAATGACCTTTTGGGTTGACCCCAATGGGTTATTGGTGACCCATTGACCTCCCTTAAGGGTTAGGAAGGTGTAGGTGGGGTCCATGGAGTCAAGTTAAAGCCTTAAGGTCAAACCCTGGGTTTGGTGGTGAGGTTGTGCTATAGGCAGACCAATGTGATTTTCACCTTGTATATTTGCTCACTTGGTCTTTTGAGCTTCTTAGTGTTTTGTCATGACCTATTCATGACAAAACCACTCCTAGGGGTCTAGTTATTTGAGGGATGTTACAAATCATTTGCTTGTTTGAATTGATCGACCATAGTCTTTTCAACACCAACGACCTTGGCTATAATGACATCCTTCCCCTTTTTGACTTCTGCAACAATTGCATTGGTATAAGATTTCAAAGAAGAGTCATAATGTGCCATTGATCTATTATGGGCCTAAATGTGAGAGAGAGAGAGAGCGTTTGTGCCAACATTTTTCAGTACTCCTTCATTGTGCTTAAGTCCTCTCATCATAAGAGTTACTACAGTTGCAGCTTCTTCATACTTTGCGTCAAATCTTGCCTCTAGCTTATCAAATTTTACTTTAACTTCAGTAAGCCCATCAAGCATAAACTTCTTTGATTGTTTAACTCTTTTAACCACTTTCACCAATGAGGCATCAAACTCTATCTGTTGCTTTGCTAGCATGGCTTCAACAGCATTAAGGATCTGATCACTAGACCTTGAGCTAGGAACATCTGGCAGCACTGGAATAGGAACATTCGAGGAAATCATACTTGGTTCCTCAGAACCTATGACAGGTGCATGCAGATCTTAAGCTCCTTCTTCATTAGAAAGTTCTACTCTCCCTTCGGGAACCAACGGTATCCTGCAAAGTCTCTTGTTCAGGTTGTGTATAAGTTTGGCAACCTCAGTGGAGATAGATATTCGAGATGGAGTTCCCCCCCCCCCCTCAGACACTGCAGAGGTGATCATCTCAGAGAGAGGAACTATCTGATTGTCCACCAACATCGGCTCTGAACCAACTATGGCAGTATCAGCAACAATCACATTCTCATTTGCAGCATCCTTAATCTCATAATCCTCCACTGTTAGATCCTCATCAGCAGTTTTATCATCATCATCAACAACATCTTGATTTACTTCAGAAGCAACATCCTCCTCATGATCAGAAGGAGTTTGATCATCTGTAACAACATCCTCTTGAACTGTATCAACCACATCCACTTTCGGCACCAACTCTTCAACAATAGTCTTAGCAATTTGAGCAACCTCTGCCATTAGATTCTCTGGCTCTGGAACTATAAGCACTGTGTCAGGGGCCACTGAGACTAAAATCGTATTTGGAACTGAAATCATTGTAGCTATAACTGAATCTAGGATCACTGACTCCCACTCAATTCATGACTCTTGATATTAGGAATCTCACTGGGGTGAGGAGAAGGGATTCTGTCATCAGGAACATATTCTTCCTCCTCCACTGGTGGTACTGGGGCACCCACTCCCGGGATAATCCTCCTATCACATCAAGTGAAGATTGTGGAGTCGATTTTCTTCAAATTATGAATAGGAACCCCTTTGTTCATATTGAACCTATCAGCATCCAGTTGATTTGGGTATAGGCTGATAATACTTCCAAAGTTGGGAGTGCGTAGGCTATCCTTTATCTTGTCAAACAACAACACACCAAAATCCAGCCTCTTTCTGCAGATTATAATGACAAGCAGTTTGAACATCTATGTAGAAAGGTAGTCATGCAAGCCGGTCTTGCAGATCATCACCTTGCTAATGATTTCAGAGAGGAGCTTTCCTTCCTCATTCATCCCTTTGCGCTTGATGGCCTTGGTGCCTCGGGTCAATCCATAAAATAGCAGGGCCCTAGTGAAATTGTCTTCGTCTAGGTAATCTGCCTCTTCACAGACTAGAAGCCGCAAATACTTGGACAGGATAAAAGCTTTCACTTTGACCTTGTACTTATGAACTTTGCTCTTTATCACTGAGCGTTCACATCTGAGCTTTGCATTCTGGAAAATTTCAAGAACTTCCTTGTCCAGCACCTTGTAGGGGTGTTCAAGGACAAAGGAGAGTCCAGCTGTCTTCAACATGAGAATGATATTTTAGAATTCGTTAGAGGCATGAGCAAACCCGGTGCAAACCAACTCACTTCCCCCAAGCAGACCAGAGGTGGTTCTAGGAGCCATTAAGGAAAAAGGAACACTGAAATCTGGAATGCAAGAATCTGGAAAATGGGTTGAATCTCTGAAGAACAGGTTTTATGTTAACTGAAGCTTCTGAAATCGTTAACAAACTCACTGTGGAATGCTTGGAACGACAACACGCTATAATGGACATAGGAAATGCTGACAGTCAGCGATCAGGAAAGTCACTATGCAGGATTGGCGGAAGTGTAGGTGTAACTGTCGGCTAGGGCTTGGGGAAGACACACAATCCAAGTCGCCGCGCTGCAGGAGGTCTTCGACGGGAACGATGAAGTGGATTCGGCGAAATCCGGAAGCCGAAGTGGAGAAATTTCAGCAGTCCGGCAAGTCAGGTTGTTTCGGCGGGTTACATTATTTTGCCCTCCTCTCTCTCTATATATATATATGATTTTGAAATTGCATGAAGAATGAGCGTACCTACCTCAAATTTTGTCGTCAAGTCTTCAGATCCAATAAAGGTAATTGAAATTTTGCCCAAAACAAAATTCGGTGAAATTTATTGTTGGAGGAGTCCGATTCGGTGACTATCGCATGATTATGCGACAAGTTGACCGAAATTCACCAAATTTGACTTTCAAAAATTTTGCTCGGGGAGATTGCTTTAACCCATATAAAGCTTTATTTAAAAAGTAAACGTAATCAAGGAATTGAGAGTTGACAAAACCTAGGGGTTGCGCTGCGTATACTTCTTCTTTCAGATTCCCGTTGAGGAATGTTGAATTCATGTCAAATTGGTAGACGACGAAGCCTTTGAGGGCAGCATACACAAGAAACAACCTGATCGCCTCGAGCCGAGCCACTGAAGCAAATGTTTGGTCAAAGTCGATCCCCTCTTCTTGTCTGTATTCTTGTGCTACAAGCCTGGCTTTGTTTTTAATAATTACTCCGTGTTCGTCCAGCTTATTTCTGAATATCCACTTGGTGCTGATCACGTTCTGTCCCTTTGGTCTGGGTACCAGCGCCCATAATTTGCATAGTTTAAACTGGTTGAGCTCCTCTTACATTGCCATGATCCAAGAGGCATCTTTATTTGCTTCCTCAAACTTCTTCGTTCAACATGAGACAGAAAACTCAAATGCAAAATTTCATTTTCTGTACCTCGTCTAGTTCGAACACCGTCTCCTGCCTCTCCAATAATCTAATCAATTGGGTGATCTCGTAGGTTTCTGAGCCATAGGTTCCTTGCACTTTCTCCAACAGGCTTTGCAGCATCCGGTGCTGCCTCTGTAGGTTGAGGAAATTCTTCCTCTGGGTTCCTCATCCACCAAGCCTGGATCGACGAGTTTAACTGAGCTTGGAGCTTCTTCCTTGACAGCCTCTTCCAAGCTCAGCTCCTTGAACTTGGTACCTTTATCTGCACCAATAACACTAGACGAGCTGCCATGAAGCAAGCTGGTCTGATTAAATACAACATTTATCAACTCTTCTACCACCAGAGTTTTCTTGTTGAAAATCCTATATGCCTTACTGTGGCTACTATATCCTACAAAATACCTTCAAAACATTTTCACTAAACTTTGTGCGGTAATACTTCCCATTAATAAGTACGAAACATTTGCTTCCAAAGATTCTAAAGTAGGACAGAGTCGATTTTCTACCCTTCAATAGCTCATAGGGGGTTCTTACGATAACTTTTGTTGATGAGTGCCCTGTTTTGCATGTGATAATCCGTGTTGATTGCTTCAGCCTAGAAGTACTGCAGAAGAGAAGCGTAGTTAATATTGTTGTATACGCTTCAATTAGGGTTCTATTCCTTCTCTCAGAAACTCCATTTTACTGTGGAGTGCTGATGAGTCAGATTTATATAGAGTTTTTCGGACTCATCTGGGTTAGTTTTCACGCATTTGCACTTCACTTTTAGTTCTATATCTTTCATATTTCTTCTAGCTTTATTTCCACATGAAGTGCACATTTTGGCTCGTTGTGGTGTGCAATTGCGCACTATTCTGTTGGGGGTAAGCACATGGTGCTCCCCAAGTCTCTCTTTTAGTTTTTTCTTTTTTTTTTCTGTATGTTGGTGGCTTGTGCCCCCATTGTGAGGTTTGTTGTGCAGGTGGTCAGAAAGCCCAGCCTACAGATTGTCTCCTGTGTAAAATGCACGGTAGTGCATTTTCTTCGCGCACTGTTTCAGTGTAATCGTGTGTTTTACTCAGTGGTTTCCTGGGATTTCTGATCCTCCCGTGTGTTTGGTTCCCGCACTGTTTGTTCCAAACCGTACGAGAAGGAATCACACGTCCTGCCTGTTTTGGCCTTATTCTGGGTGCTCTGTGGTTACCCGTGCGTTTTGGGCTCGCACAGTTGTTTCCAACCGTGCGTGACCATTTTTGCATGCTTTTATTACTTATTCCTGATTTCACGGTCATGCGTTTGCTTCACGCACGTTTTGGTCCGGTGGTGCGCAATTATTTCACAAATACTCAGTTCTATTTTTGCCCGTGTGTTAAGAAAATTATGCACGATTTCTAATTAAACTATTGCTTTTCAGGGTTTCAAAAAAGGGATTTTGCAGCCGATTTCTTCCGTCGGAAGGGGGTTTTGCACCGTTCTTCATCCTCCAAGCTAGGGCTTTGCTCCCTATGAAGTTCCCTTGCATTCATGGCGTATAGAAGTGAGTTTCCACTCCACGATCTCCGCGAAGTAAGGAATAAGTGAAGGTTTTACGTGGGCAACGTAGACCAGCGAGAAGACAGGCGCTTAGGAAGCGGTGATAGCCTTCCCAGACCCTGGACGCAACCGATGAGTGGCTCGCTGGACACGGATTGACAACCCGGTGCTTCCTCCCATGTCTACGACAAAGACTCATTCGTTGTATGTATTTCTACCTTTCTCTTCCATGTTTCTAGGTTTTTGTATTGGATTTTCATTATTATTTGATGCAAGAACTTTGATGAACTTTGGGCTTAATGCTATTTACTATTATTCATGCTTGTGAGTGATGCAGTGGTTTGTTGGATTAAGTTACTTATGGTGTGAATGTTTGTGTTTGCCATACTAGCAAGTGCTAGGTGTGAGAGTAACGAAGAGTTGCTCTCGACCCTCATTCCGCAAGCCTACTCGGCTATCCGCCAAGTGATTCGGTGCATAGAGGCCCGACTTGTCTTCATCCCGCCCGGCGAAGTAATGCATAACGACATTGCATAGGAGTAGTCGATGGTGTTTTATTTACCATTTCCGCAACAACCAAACCCCCCCCCCCCATCGTAAACCTCGACCTAGGGACTTCAAACTCAAGTCCTCCTCAAAATTAACTCCACCTTTATGTGTTCCCTCGAGATCGATACTTGGGAAAATTTGCCCATTTTATATTACTTGTGCGACCGGTTCACTTTCCATTCAAACGCATCAAGTGCGCGAGGAGGAAAAATCATGAAAGATAACTTGACTTTCACAAATCTTTGTCATGACACCAGAATCAAACTTTGTTCCGTGTTCACATCTGATTTTGACCACCGAGCAGTCCAATTCGTTCTAAATTTGCCGGACAAAATTAGTGAAAGAATCGAAGGTGTCTGACTTGTGTTTCAGAAAGAACACCCAAGTGAAACGTTAGTATTCATTGACAATTTCTAATGTATAGACCTTACCTCCTAAGCTGTGAATAGACATAGGACCGAATAAGTCTATGTGAAGCAAGTATAAGCTTCGAGAAGAATCTTTCTCAGCAATACCCTTGATGGTAGCCCGTGTCTGCTTACCCATTTGACAGGAGTGACATGGACTCTCTTTAAGGCAATTAATGATGGGGGAATCACGCACTAAGTTGTGAGAAAATAGCATATTTAAGGTTTTAAAATCAATATATGTTAATCTCTTGTGTCATTGGTCACAGAGAGATGCACTACTTTTGACATAAAACACACTGGGGTAGAAGTGTCTAAACAAAGGAAATTTAAACAGAAAATATTTCTGCTCCGAGTGCCTGTTAAGACCGTCTCCAATTTTGCAGACGATTTTATCAAACACTTGTCCTTGTAGAACTCAACGATGTAGCCCTTGTCACATAGTTGACTTATGCTTATGAGATTATGGTGTAGTCCCTCAACATAAGCAACGTTTGTGAAAGAGACAATGCCGTTGGATATCATACCATAACCTTTTGTTGTTCCCCTGTCTGGACCTCCAAAAATGACTTTTGGTCCGTCTTTAACTGGGGTTTAATCATGCAAGAGGCTTCGTGTCCCGGTCATGTGCCAAGAGCATCCGCTGTCCAAATACCAGATTGGCGTTCTATTGGCCTTTGGACATACCTGCAAAAATAAATCAGTTTACCTTAGGAACCCAGATGTATTTGGGTCCTTGGTTCCTAGTCAGCGTACTCCCCTAGGAACATTAGCCTTGCGAGTGGTCAACCTCGCATAGCTAACCCGTGGCGTTACAAAATTGGTAGGGTTGTACCAACAATCTGCGCCAAAATGACCAATTTTTCTGCAGCACCAACAGTCAAATATATTGTATCTCCTTTTGTACTCTTGCTTTACCCTTTGAACGTGAGGTCTAGCAGCGGTAGCATTCTTAGAGGTGGAAGCCTCATTATTGCAGCATACACAAGTGCTTCCCATCTCCTTAGCCTTAGGCACTACTGATTTAGCTTTCAGTGTATTCTTATTATTATGGCCATGTACATACGGACCATAACTTTTCATTTGAATCTCCACATAAGGTGCTTTGAACACGCTGACACCAAAGTCACGGGGATGGGTCCATCCCTGGTATCTGGTCTTGGGCTCTACATTAGTAGGCCTTGCATGATGACCATAGGATGGCTCAAGGTCAAACTTGTTTGTTGGGAAGATTACTTTCCTAAACAAAGTTTGACTCATGGGGGCTTTCCCCTTTTCTTTGGCGCTAGACTTCTTGGAAACCTTAACCTTTACACCGACGTGGCCAAGACCATTACCCTTATATTGAGCTGAGAACTCATCGATGAGAGGGAGAACAGTCTTCAGCTTGGATAAACTCTCAATGAGTTTTCTCTCCACCGCGAGCTTTTCTTCCAGCTCATCAAGATACTTTTCTTTCAGTTTTAACATCTCAGTAGAGTCCTTGAGTTCCTCTTTCAAGGAGTGGACTTCATCTCTATGAGGAAGTAATTATGCAATTTCTTCCTTCAGATTTGCTTCCACTGCCTTGAGGGAGGCAATCTCTTTTACTTGCTTTCGAACTACCATACGACATTTGTCGAAATCCTTTAACAGCTGCTCGTGTTGAGCCATCAACTCTGATTCGTTCTCATCAGCAGTGTAGTATTCATGACCATTGGAGGATGATTTAGATTCTGAGAGGATGGTTTGCGAATTTAGCTTCCCATGGTATTTGAAGTCGCCCACTTCCTCATCAGATTGAGCCATAAGCCCAAAGTAAGCTTCTTCATTTTCAAAACTCGACTCGCTCGAGTCTATGTTGCTGAGAGTCTTCGACTTTTTGGCGACGAAGCTCTTTTCTTCTTTCTTCTTCCCATTGAAGGATCTTTTCTCATCCTTCCTGGGTTTATCCTTCTTCTTGTAAGGACACTCTGCAATCATGTGACCTGATTTGTTACAACAGTAGAAAATAACGTTAGAGGAAACCTGTTTGTTCGGTTTAGATTTGTACCTATCCTCTTTGTTGTAGCTTCTGGTCGTTCGATCACCGTCACGTCGTGATCTTCTGTAGTCTGAAGAGTGAAAGATATGGTACCTAAACACCTAGAGGGGGGGTGAATAGGTGACTTAAACCTTTTTAAGACTTTGTTGGCAGCACAATAATTATTTCACAGATTTCTACAGTTAACAGCAATTACAGAATATAAACAGTTAATCCACAGCACAGCACAGCACAGCAGACACACTAATTTATAGTGGTTCCCCAATCTTTGGGTACATCCACTTTCCCCCTTCGCCTATCTAGCAGTGTACTAGATTCGGCCAATCTTCTCCACTATCTCAGAACCCAACAAGGTTCCTACACCTCAGGCCCAAAGCCTTACACTCAGCCACAAAGGCCTACACTTAGCCACCCAGGCCTACACTCAGCCAATTAAGGCCTACACTCAGAGTTCTTCAACTCCTACACTCAGGCAACCAAGCCCTACCCTCAGCCTTTATAATATAGGCTTACAATTCTCTCAGATCCAATGGATCCTACAAGTTAAGATTGAATTACAATAACTAACTCTACAACTCAGAAAATAAGAGAGGAGTTGAGAGTTTCTTGAAGTGTTCTTGGAAGAACTCAGCTAGATCCAAACTGACTTAGCTTCCTTCAAAGCTTCTTGAGTTAGAACTGAATTAGTCTGAATCCTCTGCAGTTAATCCTTGACCTCTGCTTCTTGAGATCCAGATGATTCTGAATCCTTCTTCTCAGCCTTAGTTCCAAAGACTGAATTCTTGATTGGAGCTCTCTCTCTCCAACTTCTTAGATCTGCAGTTGGACTGTCAGATCTTCTTGTGTTGATCCTCTGTGTATCACTTTTCTGATTTAATCTGATCAAACACTTCAATTATTCTCACTACTTGTAATAACAACAATCAATCAGTTTCTGTAAACTATGGGTGCCTATTTATAGGCTTCCTTCATGGTAACCGGCTGGTCCGGTTCATAACAGACTTCTGATTTCTCTGACAGTTGCTGTAGACCGGCTGGATCGGCAGCTGTCATGTCAACCAGTCACTTCTTGAAATTCTCTAACTGTCAGATAGTGTCGAGACTTTCTGTTCTTAAGTGTCGACACTTATAGACCAAGTGTCGACACATGTTGTGTAAGTGTCGACACAAGTCTACAAGGTGTCGACACAATTCCTTGTATGTCTCGACACAGATACTTCTTCAAGTGTCGACACTGAAATTAAGTGTCGACACAAGTACTTGATCTTCATTCTTTAACTGTATTCTTCTAAGTGTCGACACATCTCCTTTGTGTCGACACATCTTCATGTGTTGAAACTGTCAAGTGTCGACACTGCTTCTTGGTGTCGACACAAGTCTTCAATTTTATTTCTTCAGCTGAGTGTCGACACATTCCCTTAGTGTCGACACTTGTACTTAGAATATTTTGTAAACTTTTCTGTTCTTTGCTAAGTGTCGACACAGCTCCTTGTGTCGACACTTTCTTCAAGTGTAGACTCTTTAACTAAGTGTCGACACATTGTGCTGGGTGTCGACACTTTCTTCAAGTGTTGACTCTTCTGCCTAGTGTCGACACATTGTGTTGAGTGTCGACACTTACTTCAATTACTGATTCTTCTGTTTGTGTGTAAACACATTGTGCTGAGTGTCGACACATTCTTCATATGTTGACTCTGCTGATTGAGTGTCGACACATTGTGTTGAGTGTCGACACTTGTCCTTAGTCTCTGCAGAATTTTGCTGAGTGTCGACACAACTCCAAGTGTCGACACTTTCTGATGTAGACTCAGCTCTTCTAGGTGTCGACACTTCTTCTAAGTATCGACACAGCTTTTCTGGGTGTCGACACTTCTGTTAAGTGTCGACACAGCTTTTCTGCATACTTCTTCACTGAGTGTCGACACAGCTCCAAGTGTCGACACTTTCTGTCTGGTGTCGACTCTTCATCCCAGGTGTCGACACAATGACTCCAAGTGTCGACACTGCTTGTCTGGGTGTCGACACAAGCTTTCTCAAGTGTCGACACTTTCCCTCTGGGTGTCGACACATGGACTTAGAAACTTTTAGCTTCAGTCTAGTGAATACCTATCCTGCACAAGTAACTCAAACAAACATCAAATACATTATGATGTATATCATTGAGTTAGGTGAGGCTTCTTCAAATCAGGTACATTTGACCAATGTACCCAACAATCTCCCCCTATTTGGAGAAGTCATAACCCTTAGTCAATGATATACACCATTCATAATTAAAAAATTACAAAATGATGAAAAGCAGATTATAATCAACAGGGTTAACATGAACATGTAAAACTTCACACATATACACATTCAACATTCCAGAACAAATAAGAAACAAACACATTTCAGAACAATCATACTATATTTATCACATATTGTTCTAACATTGTTCCTTATACATTTTCAATGTTGTACAAAAATGTTTTTCATTTAAAAGATTACAACAAGCTTTAAGTTTAATTCCTAATCTATTTCTGATGAGTTTCTTTGATAACAATTCCTTTTCCAGCTTTAACTTGAGTTTTGACAGCAGAAGCAGCAGCAGGCTCAGCATCAGCAGGCTTCTTGCCTTTTGAGTCTTTCTTCTTTTGTTCTTCAGCCTTGATTTTCTGCCTCTCAAAGTAATGATAGGGCTTAGGAAAGTACTTGCTAGGCTCCACAGCTGTAGGAGGTAGCTTTCCTAACTTAGCCTTCCTTCTATACTGGACAATGGCTTCCTGCCTGATCTCATGCTTCCTCCATTCAGCTTCTGAGAACCACTTGTTTCTATCAGTAGTATTGTCTTTAGCAGCTTTCCAGGCAGTGAGAATGATATTTCTAGAGGTAGGGCTCCACTGTTCAAAATCTGGCTTTTGTTCTGCTAGTTCCCTAAACCTCTTCTTTGACAGCCTTGTCTCTTCTTCTTTGTCCAAAGCCTCTTGCATAGCTGCTGTTATAGGTTGAGTAACCTTTTCTAAATGGACATTGTCCTTGCCCCCAGATGGGCTATACATAGTGCTCACCTCTGCATGAATCATTTCAAAATCTGGAGGTGGATAAATGACTTGAGCTACTTCTTGTGGCTCACCTCCAAAATAGGCAGGGTTCAGTCCAGATTCAGCAACTTCATTGTCATCACACAGGGGAGGATATCCAAGTGTAGCCCTGATTGAATTTGAAATCCATTTTGCATGCTCAGAACTGGCCTTGACTAACACTCTCTCCCCCTTTATGACTTCTTGGGCTACATGGTCTCTTACATCATCCTTCTGGAACCTGAGTTGGCTGTCCAAGTACCTGATGCCATCCTTAAAGTAAGGTCTAAGCTTGGTAAGTTGTTCAGAAATGACCTTTTGTGAATCTTTGATTGCAGTCTTGACAGCAGCAATTTCATCTTGAAAAGCTTTATCAAATTCAGCCTTTGCAGCAGCAGATGATGTTGAAGGTTCAGCAGACTTGTTCTTTAGTTCAGTGACTATAGCATTGTGGGAGGCAGTCAAATTATCATTCATTCTTAATTGATTTTCCAGTACATAGCCCTGCTTCAATGCTATATCATCTACTTGAGTTTTGATCTTTTCCTGATGAGTTGCCAGAAATACTACAGCATTGCCACCCTTGTAGAAACATTCAGTCATTTCTTTCTTGTTCTGGTTCATCTCAAACCAGATTGACTTGATATCTTGAGCTAAATCAAACTGTAAAGACTTGTGGCCTTCATCAATATATTTCTCTATAGCCCTCCTGTGCTCATCCAGCTTAACTTGCATTGCCACCATTAACCCACTGTAATCAGTTGATGGAGCTTGTTGGACTAAGGAGTGTTGAGCAACAGTTTGTAGAGCCTTCTTGTAGCTCTGACTCCTTCTTTTGAATACAAAGAATTTCTTCTTTTTAGCTTGTTCAGTCTCATCATCCTCAGACTCTGAAGTACTGGCTATATTTACCCTATCCTTAGGGCTTGAGGATTTGTCAGCTTGCACATCAAGTGCTTTCTCACTGTCCTGCCTTATAGGCTCTTCCTGAACATTCAAGTTCTCCCCCTCAACAGCAGCACCTATCTCTTCAGCAGCAGCATTCTTTTCTATGTCAAAATCTTCTTGATCTAAATTAAGAAATAGATCTTCCATTGTATATTCTGGGGGTGACTGTGCATGGAGATGTACTTGGTTCTTCAACTTCTTTATCATGAACTACTTGCACAACAGCAGATGTGTCTTGGAGAACAACATCTGGTTCTTGAGTTGCTTGCTGAGTTTGCTGATGGACATCAGACAAATCAGAATCTATTATAGAAAAATCTAAAGTATTGAGGTCAGAAAGTACCTCTTGGATAATGAGAGTAGCTTGCTCACTCTCCAGTGTAGAGGGTTGTTCTACAGCTGGAGGCTCCCCCTGTCTTGGATCCTTATTCATGGGGCTAGCTGTAGGCAGCTCCCCCTGGATTTCAGCTGGCTCTTGAGGAGCAGGTGACTTCTCTGCAGCCACATTCTCATGACTATCAGGAGTGAAAACAACATGTTCTTCACTACCTGAACTGCTGGAGGACTCCTGAGTCACAGGAGCTATCTTCCTCTTCTTCTTTGGAGGGGAATCTTTCTTAGAAATTTGCTTCTCTGGGGTAGGAACTTCCTGAGAGAGTACTCTTTCCCACCTGGAAAATATTCTTTGGTCCATCCTTCTCATGTGATTGATTTTAGTAGCAGCAGCATTACTCATTACCTCTGGTATTGTACCAGCCAGGTAGAGACTAAGTATCCTGCCCAGATTGGGCTTCTTCAGACTCTCCTTAACTTTCTCAAACACAACCATTGACCAGTCTGTTTTGAGGTTGAAGATGATTCTGGTCATAGCACTGAACATGGAGGCTGACACCCTGTCATGCCCTCCAGTTTTACTGAGTATTACTTTACCCACAATCTCAGAAAGAAATTTTCCTTGGGTATTCATTCCTCTCCTGTTGAATACAGATCCTATCTTCAGCTTAGGATCTAGACCACACCAGGTAAGTGCTTCTCTGGTCTTAGATGTAGTCACTTCCTCTTCAGCTTGAACTTTAGGTAGCTGAAGTACCTTTCTCAGAGATTTGGGTGAAATCTTGACCTTGGTGCCATGCACTCGTGATTTGATTCTGTAACCAGAGTCATCTACAGAAGCTCCAGTAAGAAATTCAATAACTTCCTTCTTCCAAATTTTGGTTGGTTCTGAAACCAAGTACTCCAATCCTGAATCGATGACTAGGGTTACCACCGATTGATTTCTGTATCGCCATCGTCGAACGCGCCACGAACCAGCTCATAGCCTTCATTGACATTCTCCTCAAGCTTGGGAGCCATTAGGGTTTGTAGAATTAGTCTTTAGAAGAGAGAAATGTCGACACAATAGTCTTGGTCTCGAAACTTTGAAAGCGTGTCGACAAACAAAGACGGAACCCTATTTATACCTTTCTAGTTTGAAGACGAACAGGCGGGATGGATTTCTAAAGATGTGTCGACACTGGCAATAAGTGTCGACACTGACTTATAATGTCTCGACACTCATGTGTCGAACCAAGTTTAAGTCATCAGATTTTATGTGTCGACACTTGGTTAAGTGTCGACACCACACTACTCGACATGTAGTCGAGACTTTACTTAGAAAATTCTGAGTAAAACTTAAGTGTCGACACATTATTGAATGTGTCGACACCAACTTGTCATGTGTCGACACTAACATTCTGAAGTGTCGACACCTACTCGACATGTGTCGACACTAACATTCTGAAGTGTCGACACCAACTTCCTAGATGTGTCGACACCATTTTCCTGAAGTGTCGACACTTACTATTCTGTGTCGACATAGACTTGTCTATGTGTCGACACCTTTTTACTTAGCCAATTTTTAGTTCTGTAAACTTAGTCTAAGTTTATCATACCTAGTTCAATTTTGAACATATTAAACTTAGCTTCTTCTAAGGGCTTAGTAAACATATCAGCTATCTGATTATCAGTTTTAACATATTCAAGTGCAATATCATTTCTTTCTACATGCTCCCTAAGAAAGTGATATTTAATCTCAATATGTTTAGTTCTACTATGAGATACAGGGTTGTTAGCTATTGAAATAGCACTTGTAGAATCACAGTAAAGTGGAGTTCTACTTACCTGAAATCCATAGTCTTCTAGCTGATGTTGAATCCACAGAAGTTGAGCACAGCAACTTCCTGCAGCTACATATTCTGACTCAGCTGTGGAAATAGCCACACTGGTTTGCTTCTTGCTACTCCATGAAATGAGTCTTCCACCTAGGAATTGACAGGATCCAGTAGTGCTCTTTCTATCTTCTTTGCATCCTGCAAAGTCTGCATCTGAATAGCCTGTTAGATCAAAATCTCCATTCCTAGGGTACCAGAGGCCTAGATAAGGTGTGCCCTTTAGATATCTCAAGATTCTCTTGACTGCAGTCAAGTGAGACTCTTTAGGGCAGGCTTGATACCTGGCACAAACACATGTAGCATACATAATGTCAGGCCTACTTGCAGTCAAGTATAGTAGGGAGCCAACTATCCCTCTATACAAGGTTTCATCTACAGGTTTCCCTGCATCATCCTTGCTCAGAGACATACTTGACCCCATAGGAGTCTTCATGGTACTGGATGAATCCATACCATACTTCCTTATGAGTTCTAGGGTGAACTTGGACTGACATATGGATAGACCACTTCCAGTCTGTTTAACTTGGAGACCCAAGAAAAACTTCAGTTCTCCCATACTACTCATCTCAAATTGACTTTGCATAAGCTTTGCAAACTTTTTGCAAAGGCTACTTTCAGTAGACCCAAATATAATGTCATCTACATATATTTGGACAAGTATGACTTTGCCTCTAGATTCCCTAAGGAATAGAGTCTTATCTATTTTCCCCCTTGAGAACTTGTTCTCAATGAGGAAACTAGATAGGGTTTCATACCAAGCTCTAGGTGCTTGTTTTAACCCATATAATGCTTTCCTAAGTCTATAGACATAATGAGGTAGAGTTGGATCAACAAAACCTGCAGGCTGCTCCACATAGACTTCTTCTTTCAAATTACCATTTAGGAATGCTGACTTCACATCCATTTGGTATACCTTGAATCCTTGATAGGTTGCATAGGCCAAGAACATCCTTATGGCTTCCAGTCTGGCTACTGGAGCAAAGGTTTGATCAAAATCAATACCTTCTTCTTGCCTATATCCTTTTGCAACCAGTCTTGCTTTATTCTTAATGATGACTCCTTGTTCATCTAACTTATTCTTATAGATCCACTTTGTTCCTATCACATTGTGATCTTTAGGTTTAGGAACCAAGTCCCAAACCTTGCACCTTTTGAACTGATTAAGTTTTTCCTGCATTGCTTCAGTCCACTGTGGATCTTGTATAGCTTCTTCAAATTTCTTTGGTTCTATTTGAGACAGAAAACTTGAATATACTACAGCATTCTGATTTCTGCTCCTTGTCTGAACACCTTGTCTTGGATCTCCAATAATCAGCTCTACTGGATGATCTCTTAGATGCCTGTTGGCTGGAGGCATCCTTACTTCTGGTTGAACTTCTTCAGCATCTTCATCAAGCTGAGTTCCTTGTACTTCTTCATCTCCTGGTACATGTAGTTCTCCCCCTGGACTAAGCCATTTTCTTCTACTTGCTGTCTTGCAGCAGGTACATCTTCTATGGTTAGCTTGTCCATCTTCTTAGTAAGACCTGTGGGGCTGCATACATTGCTAGACAACTCATTGTTAATTAATTTTGTCTCATCAAAAACTACATGCACAGACTCCTCTACAACTTGTGTAGTCAAGTTGTAGACTCTATAAGCCTTACTATTATTGCTGTACCCAACAAACACTCCCTCTTGGGACTTGGCAGCAAACTTAGTTAAGTAAGACTTTCCATTGTTAAGTATGAAGCATTTGCAACCAAAAATCCTGAAATAGGATAGGTTTGGTTTCCTGCCTTTCACAACTTCATAGGGGGTCTTGTTTAACCTTTTAGTGATGGTAGCCCTATTTATCACATGGCATGCAGTGTTAACTGCTTCAGCCCAGAAATATTCTGGCAGTGATGAATCACTTAATAGGGTTCTACCAGCCTCTATCAAGGTCCTATTTTTCCTTTCAGCAATGCCATTTTGCTGAGGTGTTCTAGGTGAAGAGAATTCTTGAAATATCCCATAGTCTTCACACAGCTTTGTCATGCTTTCAGACTGAAACTCAGTACCATGGTCACTTCTAATTTTGACCACTGTACAGTTCAATTCATTCTGAATTTGCTTAACAAAGCTATAGAAGACACTAGGTGTTTCAGATTTCTGCCTTAAGAAGAACACCCAGGAAAACCTTGAGTAGTCATCAACAACTACAAAGGTATAGACCTTCCTACCTAAGCTGTGAACTGGCATTGGACCAAATAGATCCATATGCAAGAGGTATAAACACCTCACAGCATCTTTGTTGTCTAAGCTTCTAAAGGTGGATTTAGTCTGCTTGCCCTTTTGACAAGCTGAGCAAATGCCATCTTTGACACACTTAACTTGAGGACCATTCCTCACTAACTCTTTGCTAAAGAGTTTGCTAATAGTCTTGTAGTTAAGATGAGCTAGCCTCTTGTGCCACTTGACACAATGAGAGATTGTCTCATCAGCTACAAGACAGACAGGAGAACCATTGTTCTCAATCATAATGTCTAAACAGTAGACATTCCTCTTTCTATATCCTGTCAAAATGATCTCTTGATCACTTGACCTCTTGATATGACAACCATTTTTAACAAATGAGATGTCATACCCTACATCACTTAACTGACTTATACTAATGAGGTTGTGTTTCAACCCTTTAACATAAGCCACTTGAGTAATGGTAACAAGGTTTGAAGAGATGTTACCAAACCCTTTGATGATTCCTTTTTCAGAACCACCAAAGGTCACTTTAGGACCATTTTTGATTGGAATGTAGTCCTTCAGTAGTCCCCTTGTTCCAGTCATATGTCTGGAACATCCACTATCCAAGTACCATGTTGGGGTATGGCCACTTGGATTCACCTGCAAAACAAATTAATGAACCTTAGAACCCAAAGTAAACTTGGGTCCTTGGTGATTGTTAGTTTGCAACTTGACATAGCTACCTGCTGGCTTTCCACCAGGTAACTTGCTACTCAACTTGGCACTGGCATTGTGCCAACAATCCAAGGCAAAGTGGCCAACCTTGCCACAACACCAGCATTCAAACTTGTTGTACCTTTGCTTAGGTACAGACTTAGCTGTCTTGACTACAGCAGGCTTATTGAATGTTGGGGCTTTGCCCTTGGACTTGGACTGATCCTGAACAGTCCTAGCTGGTTTAATAAAACCCAATCCAGCCTTTCCTTTATGATGAACAAATTCATCAATCAAGGGTAGCACTGATTTAGGTTTTGAAAACCTAGCAACTAGCTCTCTTTCCTTCTGGAGATTGATCTCCAGTAACTTAATTTGATCATTTTTATAAGTGATAGTTCCCATCTGAATCACAGTAATGTGTTTCAGCCTGGCTACCTCATTGAGCTTTTGATCAAATTCCTTCTCAAAGTCTGTTGCAGCTGCCTTTAGATCAGCAATTTCCTTTGCCTGACTTTTGGCAAGGGACTTGCTTTTCTTATAGGCTTGCAACAGTACTTTATATTCATCTAAGAGCTGATGAATATCTCCCTCAGATTCAGAAACACTTCCATCACTTGATGAAGATGAATCTGACTCTGAACTAGAACTGAAATCTGAACTTTGAGTTGGACTTTGTACCTGACTAGGTCCTGGCTGCTCCAGGATTTTGGTACTTTCAGTCAATGCCATCAGTCCTTGGCACTGACACTCTTCTTGTTCATAGATTGATTCCATGATCTGCATAAACTCCTCTTCTTCTTCAGCAAATAGCCCTATGTAGGCTTCAGCATCTGTCTCAGTGTCTGAAGAAGAAATGTCTGAAAGAGTTTTCTCATTCTTTGCAACAAAGGACTTCTCCTTCTTTCCTTTGAAGTGAGTCTTCTTTTTGTCACTGGATTCTTTTCTTCTCTCAGGACAATCTGCAATAACATGACCCTGTCTATTGCAGCAGTAACACACTATCCTAGACCCAGTTGTCCTTGCTAGTCTTTGTCTTTTTCTTGTCCTTCTTTGAAGGCTTCTTCTCCTGATACTGAACTTCTTTCCCTTTGGAAAATGAAGGTCTGGACCTCCACTGTTTCTTCTTCAGGAATTTCTGAAAATGTCTGGTGAATGCAGCAAAGTCTTCATCACTTTCACTGCTTGTAGACTTTGTGCTAACAGACTCATCAGATTCTGATTCAACTACCTCTGGAGGAGGAGTTGATGACTTAGTCCTGCCCTTTCTAGGTACTTCTGACTTGAAGGCAACAGTCCTTTCCCTGTGCTCAGTCCTTGTTGATTTTTCCTCCTCTTTTCTCACAGACAGCTGCATCTCATAAGACAGCAACTTGCCAAATAGTGTGGGAGGAGGAATTTCTCCCAACTTTGTCATTTCTCTGATGGCACAGATCTTAGTGTCCCAATCTTTGGTTAGGGACCTCAAGAACTTATCATTCAATTCATAGTTAGTGAACTCTCTTCCATAGGACATGAGTTCATTAACAATTCTATAGAACTTCTTGTAGCATTCAGTGATGCTATCTCCTCTTCCTTGCCTAAAGCTCTCATACTCTTGATTAAGCAAGGACTTTCTATCTTGCCTAACTTCTTCAGAACCTTCCATGTAGACAATGAGGGTATCCCACATTTCTTTTGCTGTTTTACAGTGAATTAGGTTCTGAAAAGTTGCATCATCAATGGCACTTACTATTATGTTTTGTGCCCTTTTGTCCATAGTGGCTAGGACAATTTCATCCTTGGTCATCTCAGAGAAATCCTTTGGAGTCCTCTGATTTGCATCCAATACTAAGATCTTCATGGGCACATATGACCCCTCTTTGACTGTGATGTAGATTCTAGGGTCAGAGGCTTCCATGAACAGCCTTACCCTCTCTTTCCAGATTCCAAAAATCTCTTTTCTGCATATGGGCAGTTTCATTGAACCCAATTCCTTGTGATTCTCTGAAGAACCCATGTTTCTTGATTTTCTTGAAACTGTGTTCTGACTTACACTGAATCTGCCAAACTGGATCTCCTCAGACAGTCAGTCCTTTTTGAGGAACCTGGCTCTGATACCACTTGAAAGATATGGTACCTAAACACCTAGAGGGGGGGGGGGGTGAATAGGTGACCTAAACCTTTTTAAGACTTTGTTGGCAGCACAACAATTATTTCACAGATTTCTACAGCTAACAGCAATTACAGAATATAAACAGTTAATCCACAGCACAGCACAGCACAGCAGACACACTAATTTATAGTGGTTCCCCAATCTTTGGGTACATCCACTTTCCCCCTTCGCCTATCTAGCAGTGTACTAGATTCGGCCAATCTTCTCCACTATCTCAGAACCCAACAAGGTTCCTACACCTCAGGCCCAAAGCCTTACACTCAGCCACAAAGGCCTACACTCAGCCACCCAGGCCTACACTCAGCCAATTAAGGCCTACACTCAGAGTTATTCAACTCCTACACTCAGGCAACCAAGCCCTACCCTCAGCCTTTATAATATAGGCTTACAATTCTCTCAGATCCAATGGATCCTACAAGTTAAGATTGAATTACAATAACTAACTCTACAACTCAGAAAATAAGAGAGGAGTTGAGAGTTTCTTGAAGAGTTCTTGGAAGAACTCAGCTAGATCCAAACTGACTTAGCTTCCTTCAAAGCTTCTTGAGTTAGAACTGAATTAGTCTGAATCCTCTGCAGTTAATCCTTGACCTCTGCTTCTTGAGATCCAGATGATTCTGAATCCTTCTTCTCAGCCTTAGTTCCAAAGACTGAATTCTTGATTGGAGCTCTCTCTCCAACTTCTTAGATCTGCAGTTGGACTGTCAGATCTTCTTGTGTTGATCCTCTGTGTATCACTTTTCTGATTTAATCTGATCAAACACTTCAATTATTCTCACTACTTGTAATAACAACAATCAATCAGTTTCTGTAAACTATGGGTGCCTATTTATAGGCTTCCTTCATGGTAACCGGCTGGTCCGGTTCATAACAGACTTCTGATTTCTCTGACAGTTGCTGTAGACCGGCTGGATCGGCAGCTGTCATGTCAACCAGTCACTTCTTGAAATTCTCTAACTGTCAGATAGTGTCGAGACTTTCTGTTCTTAAGTGTCGACACTTATAGACCAAGTGTCGACACATGTTGTGTAAGTGTCGACACAAGTCTACAAGGTGTCGACACAATTCCTTGTATGTCTCGACACAGATACTTCTTCAAGTGTCGACACTGAAATTAAGTGTCGACACAAGTACTTGATCTTCATTCTTTAACTGTATTCTTCTAAGTGTCGACACATCTCCTTTGTGTCGACACATCTTCATGTGTTGAAACTGTCAAGTGTCGACACTGCTTCTTGGTGTCGACACAAGTCTTCAATTTTATTTCTTCAGCTGAGTGTCGACACATTCCCTTAGTGTCGACACTTGTACTTAGAATATTTTGTAAACTTTTCTGTTCTTTGCTAAGTGTCGACACAGCTCCTTGTGTCGACACTTTCTTCAAGTGTAGACTCTTTAACTAAGTGTCGACACATTGTGCTGGGTGTCGACACTTTCTTCAAGTGTTGACTCTTCTGCCTAGTGTCGACACATTGTGTTGAGTGTCGACACTTACTTCAATTACTGATTCTTCTGTTTGTGTGTCAACACATTGTGCTGAGTGTCGACACATTCTTCATATGTTGACTCTGCTGATTGAGTGTCGACACATTGTGTTGAGTGTCGACACTTGTCCTTAGTCTCTGCAGAATTTTGCTGAGTGTCGACACAACTCCAAGTGTCGACACTTTCTGATGTAGACTCAGCTCTTCTAGGTGTCGAGACTTCTTCTAAGTATCGACACAGCTTTTCTGGGTGTCGACACTTCTGCTAAGTGTCGACACAGCTTTTCTGCATACTTCTTCACTGAGTGTCGACACAGCTCCAAGTGTCGACACTTTCTGTCTGGTGTCGACTCTTCATCCCAGGTGTCGACATAATGACTCCAAGTGTCGACACTGCTTGTCTGGGTGTCGACACAAGCTTTCTCAAGTGTCGACACTTTCCCTCTGGGTGTCGACACATGGACTTAGAAACTTTTAGCTTCAGTCTAGTGAATACCTATCCTGCACAAGTAACTCAAACAAACATCAAATACATTATGATGTATATCATTGAGTTAGGTGAGGCTTCTTCAAATCAGGTACATTTGACCAATGTACCCAACAAAGAGGATGACTTATTCTTTATTTGTCTCCTCTTGATCAACAGCTTCTTGAACTGCTTGGAGAGGAGAGAAAATTCTCCATCAGATATCTCAGAGCCAGATGTGGTAGGCTTAGAGTCTTCAGGAGTCTCAGGAGCACGTGTACTTACAGGTGATACAACTTTAGACTTTCTTGAACCATCTATCTTTAGGGTTGTAGAATTCTCTTTACTTGAAGATAGATTGGTTGGCTCCTCCTTTCTGGTGTTCATTTGGAGTTCGTAGGAGAGCAATTTTCCGAAAAGATTCTTTGGGTCGATCTCCGGCAACTTTCTAAATTCTCTGATGGAGACAACCTTTGTGTCCCTGTCCTCTGAAATGGATCTAAGGAACTTGTCATTTAGTTAACCATAAGTGAGGATGCGGCCGTAGTTCCTGAGATCATTCACTATCTTGAAGAACTTTTCAAAGTTGTCAGCTATGGAGTCATTAGCACCTTGCTTGAAGGCTTTGTACTCCTGGTTCAGCAATGATCTATGATCATCTCTTACTTCTTCAGTACCTTCCATAGGACAACAAGACAGTCTTACATCTCTTTAGCAGACTTGCAATGGAATAAGTTCTAGAGAATAGAATCTTCTACGGCACTTGCTATGATATTCTTAGCCTTTTGTCAAGGGAGACTAAGGCAATCTCATCCTTAGTAAGATCCATCATCTTCTTTGGAATCATGATTGCTGGATTTATCGTTGAAGCTTGTGTAGGGATGTGAGGTCCTTCTTCCATTATCTAAAAGATCCTTGGATCAACAGTTCCATGAAGAACCTTACTCGTTCTTTCCATATGGGAAAGTTTTCCTTTGTACACACCGGTAGTTTCATAAATGATATATCTTTGCTTCGATCCATGGTGAAAGTGCAGAATCTCTGAATGCTAGATCAGGGATCTTGATCAAGATGTTAACCTTATTTGACAAACCTCCCTCTGATACCAATTCAAAATATCTAGCGTCTACCTAAATCACCTAGAGGGGGTGAATATGTGATATTTGCGTCTTTTTGCGGAATAAAAGTAATCTTAAATAACAAGCACACAAACCCAAAGATTTTATAGTGGTTCCCCGAGTTGGGTACGTCCACTATCCCGCCTCACCAATCTCCCATGAAGGGCAGATTCATCTACTTCACCAAACTCAGATTTCGTCAAATCTTACACCTCGGAGTCGCAACTCCTACTCCTCGGAGACGACGCTCCTACAACTCGGAGAACAAACTCTCCTACAACTCGATCCGTAAATCGGATCTATAACCACGATCCACAACTAGATCTACTCTCTCGATCCACAAACGGATCTACAAAACTCAGAGAAAAATCTCCTACACAATTTAAAACAATATTACAACAACACATGACTACAAGTCTTGATCCAACATTCTTGGAATGGTTGATCTTGAATCTTAGAGAACTCGAAAAACTTGAAATCTTTGGATCGTGAAATTTGGATCTTCAATCTTCAACCGACTTGGACTTAAGTAGAAAGAATCTTGAAGAAAGAATCTATCCAGTCGAAGATGTCGTAGAAGAAGTGTATTGCTTGAAGTCGCGACCGATCAGAAGTATTTCGCTAAGCAGGTATCGAGAGGTCGACATAAAACGTTTTCGGGAAGTTCTTGTAGATCAAAATTAGCAATTAGGTTTTGGATCCTTTTTGATTTTGAAATTATCCTAGGTATTTATAGAGAGATTCGAAATCAAACAGCTATAAAAGGTTTCCTAAAAAAACCATAGAAATACATTGTGCATTGTTAGAACTCCTTATTACTGATTTAGGCTAGAATTACTATTCTTTGATTAGGATTTTTATTTTGACCCAACTTATAAAGACTAGGGTCATATTTTATTTCCAGAGTTGTTTCAGAAGGTATTCCAGAGATGCTCAGTTCGACGAACTCAGAACTCGGTTCGACTAACTTAGATCTCAACTCTGAGATTAGTTCGACGAACTCTAAGCTCAGTTCGACGAACTCAGAGCTCAGCTTGACGAAAGTAGAAGTTCAGACCGTAAAAGCTCAGTTCGATGAAAGCCAAGCTCAATTCGATAAAATACTTATTGAGTTTGACGATCAGATAATTTCTATATATAGAAGGCAGATTGTTTTCAAATAAACAAATAGTTTCTCTGAAAAACAAATTATCTGAGGCTAAAAAGTTTGAAAAAACTCTTAATGGGAGAAGTATCAAACTGCTGAATATTACAAGTACAGTCATTGCCAGATTAAATGACAAAGTAGGCTTGGGTGCTTCATCCAATCAACCTCAAATTCTTAGGAAAGATATTTTAACTACTGCTGTAACATTTATATCTGCTAAAGGAAAAGAAATATTAAAAATTGCAGATAAAGACACTGAAGCTTTTAATGTACTAGAGAATGAATCAAAATCTATTCTAAAACAAAATAAAAATTTCCAGAAAAACAATGTTCAACAGAATTCGTCGAACCGAGATCGACGAAATCACTATTATTCGTCGAATAGAGATAGACGAACACTGAACATAGGAAATGAGTATAACTATTCAGTGAATGGTGCTCGATGAAATCACTATTATTCATCGAACGGAGCTCGACAAAATCAGTTTAATTCGTCGAACTTATATTTTTCAAACAGAAAATTTACTTCTTTTCAAAAGAATAATCAAACTCAAAAGTTTATAAATCCTCTTACTAAGTGGATCATTCCTCACAGGAGATATCATGCACATGGATATAAAAATCAACCTGAATACTCTTATATTTCTACTGATTATGATAAAAAATTAGGACCCAAGGTAATCTGGGTCAAGAACACCTAACCTATTTGTTGGATCCCTAGTTTGATTTGGGCTAGGTTCACTAACTTAGGATGATGTGACCCAACATGTATAGACAGGGTCAAAGTTGTGTCCTAGAGTCTAGGACAAGTCCTCAGTAACAACATCACATGGACAAGCCATCATCAGACTACCAGAGACTCAAGACATAGAGTTTTCCTAAAGATTCAGAGATTTCTCAAGTGACTAACTAAATTGAGTTCGACGTTCGTCGAACTCAGGTCGACGATAGTCATTCTCAGCTCGACGATCTTAGAGATATTTTCTCTGAGCTGAGCTCGACGAACTTCAGTCACAGGTCGACGATCCTTGGACTCCACCTTCAGCATTCTAAGTCCAGACTGTTCTCTAGCCTCAGGTTAACGAACTCAGTTCTCTGCCCGATGAATTCTGGAACTAGAAGACTTATGTCGACACCAACTGAGTCGACACTAAAAGAACTTGTGTCGACACCAAGATCATCAGTCGACATTATTTAAAGGCTATGTCGACACCACACATAAGACTTGTACCGACATACAGGATATCAGTCAACACACAGAATATTTGACAACTCTAGAATAGTTGCTGAACTCCAGTCGACGAACATATTTACCAGCTCGACGAATAGGCAAAGATCAAAAGAGACAGCAGTTCAGTTTCCAGCTCGACGATCATGAAACTCAGCTCGACGAACAGAAGCCGTCTGGTCGACGAATACAACATCTCAGCTCGACGAACTGTGGACTCAGTTCGACGAATTCTGCCAACTGTTCGACGATTCCAGACTTAGTTATTTCTGGCCTTCTGTCCCCACTCTAATGCGATAATTCCTGAGTAGTTAATGCTCTAACAATCTCTGAATGTATCAGTTAGAAGGAGCATTAATTATGGTCTACTCCAGGATTATTGCTTGCCGTTTTTCCATGGGACAGTTGGGGAAATAAATTAATGCTGATTATTCTCAAGGCTGTCAGCATTAAATGCAGATGCATTCAAATTTTTGAAAGATAGAGAAGAAGACAACATACATACAGAGATACAGACTTACAGACAGTATCAAGCATCATTGAGAAAGCTTCACACAGAGCAAAACTTTCTGAGAAGCATACAGGGACACAGAAAAAATATTCAATCTTGAATAATCTGCTCTGTCAATAAGAGGCATTTTTCTGATACACAGAAGATCTTGACCAGAAGCTCATCAGCACTTGAAGAATAAGAACAATAATACCTATATCAAGAGTCTTCTCTCTTCAAGTACTCCAGGACACTTCAAAAGGACAACCTTAGTTCAATCTGTCAAAGAAGTTCCTGAAGATTTTTGCTGGTTAAGGATTCAGCTTGATGTCCTATCACCCTGAAGCTTAGCTCCTGCTTTTTCTTGATTCAATCTACATCTCAGGGGGAGCCATAAGCTATAATCAATCCACAGTCTTCTCAGTTGTATATTGAGAAAGAGAAGACAAAATCATCTCTCACCACCTCTGTAAAGGGTTGTCATCTCCGTTCAAAAGTGATTCCTTGGTTGCAAGTCTCCTGATCAAAAGACTTGTGTTGGTTTTTGAGCACCTGATCAAAAGCTAATTGGTGTCCGACACCTGATCAAAAACCTGAGTGGATTCCTACAAAGGTTGGTAGAAGAGTGGATGTACCCAGGTTGGGGAACCACTATAAAATTCTTGTGTCGTCTGGTTGCCTCATTTTCTTATGTTCTTGTTGTGTTTGTGCTTTAGGTTTATTGCTTGGTAGTTTATTAATTCTGCATTTTTAATTTACAACAAAAGCTGTAATAGCTCTTAAAAATTTTTAAGCATACTCTATTCACGCCCCCCCCCCCCTCTAGAGTATTTCAGATCTAACTCTCACTTTCAATTGGTATCAGAGGAGGTTCCTTTGGTTGAACAAGTTAAATCTTAAACCAAAAGATCCTTTGTTAGATCTACACATCACTTTATTCTCATTTAAATTATAACCACAGCCATGACACAGAATAAGGATTATGCAAGCACTAGACCTCCAGTTTGCAACCTTAATAGGTTTGCCATCTAGAAGACAAGAATTAGGTTATACATGAATTCTATTGATGAAGACATCTACAATTCAATTTTAACAGGTCCCCCACATGCATCTACATCTACAACATCTTCCAGCAACAATGCAGTCCCACCACCTGAGTGGACTGAAGCCCAGAAGAAAGCAAAAATTACAGATGCTAAAGCTATGAATATCCTGGCACAAAATATGTTAGATGATATTTTCCAGAAGGTTGTTGAGTGCACCTCAGCAAAAGCCATTTGGGATTCTCTAAACCAAATGGTGGATGGATCAGCAGATGAGAGAAAGGATAGGAGATCAAATCTCATATCCCTATATGATAACTTTAAGGAGGAAGCTGAGACAGTTTCTGATATGTACAATAGGTTAAGCTCAATTATCAATGAGCTAAAAACCTTGGATAAGAACATCACTCTTACTGAAGTGAATGACAAGATCCTGATGTGCTTCCCAAGCTCATGGGATACAAGAATCTGGCCCATCAAGGAGGCCAGATGCCTAAATGAGATTTCAACTGAATCTCTATTAGCTAAACTGAAGTCATATGAGCAGCTGATAAAGACCAGGGAGGCAGCTGAACAAAGAACACCTCCAGCAGCCAGAAGAGAACAAAGCATTGCTTTCAAAGCCACTGAAGAGACAGAGACTGCAACATCAAATGAAGAGCTTATGAGTCTCTTTGCTAAGAGATTCTTCAAGATGGCCAGAAAGGATTTCAGGAGAAAGTCAGCAAGAAAAGATAACAAGCCAAAATCTGACAAGACACCAACCAAAGAAGTTGTGTGCTATGGATACAGAAAGACTGAGCATTTCCTCTCTGAATGTCCAGAAAACCAGAAGAAAGAGAAGAGAAGATAGAAGGAAACCAGAAGACAGCATACCAGCAAACCCTCTTCCAGCAAGCACAAGAAGAAGGAAAAGGGCTTTGTGGCTGAGACCTGGAGTGAGACAGAAGATGAGTCAACATCTTCAAGCTCCAGTGAAGACGATGAAGAAGAAAGAGCAAAGGAGGTTTGCCTCATGGCAATTGATGCCTCCAGAAGTCACTCAGAAGAAGAAGAATCTGAAGATGAAGGAGTGTTTGAATCAGAGGCAGATCAGGTAATGTCCTCTTTTGACTACAGCTCTGAAACATTCAAATCTGATTTCAAATTAATGTGCATAGATTTGATTAACTTTGAAAAAGAAATTAAAATTCTTAGAGAAAAATTAAGAAACTTAGAGGATGTTCAATCTGAAAACATTAGGTTAAAAGATGAACTAACCTTATCAAATGAAACGATAATCTCACTAAAAACTGAGCTTTGTGAGGCCAAACAACTTGAGGAACTCTCAATGGGAGAAGGCTCAAGCTGATGGATATCACAAGTATTGTTAATGCCAGACTTAATGGCAAGCAAGGCTTGGGTGCTCCATCACGTTTGCCTCCCATTCTCAGGAAGAACATTTTATCAACTTCAATAAAATTTGTATCTGCTAAAGGCAAAGAAAAAGTAAATGACAAACAAACAGTAGAAAAGATCTCTAAGACAATAGGACAGAAAACTAAAAACCAGAAAACACCTAATAAAAACAAGGTTCAGCAATTTTCGTCGAAATCAGATCGACGAAATGGGGCCATTTCGTCGAACCCAGATCGACGAACTCTGAACACAAACTATAGTTATATTTATTCGTCTAACTGCGATCGACGAACTATGTATGGTTCGTCGAGCAGAAGTCGACGAACGTGGGGCACAGAGAATGAACATGTTCATTCTCTGGGCAGAGATCGACGATCTCAACCCAATTCGTCGAACTTTGGTCGACGAACTTACAGCAATTCGTCGAACCCAGGAAGACTTAATCAAAACTATAATTCTAACAGCAACTTAAATACTTCTAAGAAACCATTTAATCCACTAGCTGACTGAATCATACTACCTAGGAGATATCACCCTCTAGGATATAAATCCCAACCTGAATTATCTGTTATTTCCAGCTTCTCTTATCAGCAATACAAAGGACCCAAGGAAACCTGGGTCAAAAACCATTAACTATTTTCTATTGCAGGTGAAGATTTGTCTAGGGGTAAATCAAACTTGGTACCTGGACAGTGGCTGCTCCAAACACATGACTGGCAGCAAGGACATTTTAACCAACTACAAGTCCAAGTTGGGGCCAAAGGTTATCTTTGGTGACTCCAAATGTGGTCAGTCAGAAGGATTTGGAGAAGTAAGAATAGCAGCTGTCACATTCAAAAAGGTGATATATGTAAGTAGTCTCAAGCATAACCTCATCTCCATAAGTCAGTTATGTGATGATGGTTATCAGGTATACTTTAACTCATCCACTTGTTCTATTATTGATAAAAACAACCAAAACGTTTTAACTGGAAGTAGACAAGGCAACATATACTTAGTAAATTTTCTTTCTGCCAAATCTGATATTTGCTTACTTAACTTAACTAGTAATCAGAATGACTTATGACACAAAAGACTAGGTCATGTAAATCTGAAAAATATTGCTAGGATATCTAAGCACAACCTTGTTAGAGGTCTACCTTCTGGTCCCTACAAGAAGGAAGGTCTCTGCAGGGCTTGTCAATTAGGCAAGCAAACTAAAACTAGTTTTAAATCTGTTAATAAGAGTGATTCACCTAGGATTTTGTACTTGCTACATTTGGATCTCTTTGGACCCATTATTGTACAAAGCCTAGGAGGGAAATCCTACACTTTGGTTATAGTGGATGACTTCTCCAGGTTCAATTGGGTATTCTTTCTGAGATCAAAGTCAGATACATTCAAGGTTCTTACAGATTTTCTCAGGACTATACATATTGAGTTCTCTACTCATGTTGTATTGATTAGAAGTGATCATGGCATAGAGTTTGAGTCTCTTCTTATGCATGAGTTCTGTGAGAAGGAAGGTATCAGACATTGCTTCTCAGTTCCTAGAACTCCCCAACAAAATGGGGTAGCTGAAAGGAAAAATAGGACACTCATTGAAGCTGCAGGTATATTGCTTGTAGATGCTTACATGCCCCTAACCTTTTGGGCAGAGGCTGTAAGCACAACAAATTATGTCATGAACAGGAGCTTAATTCACAAACTAAAGAACAGGACTCCCTATGAATTGCTCAAAGGGAAGAAACCTAAAATAAATTATTTCAAAGTATTTGGATGCTTATGTTACATTCATAACAACAACAAAAAATACATTAGAAAGTTTGAGGCTAAGGCTGAAGAGGGAGTTTTTCTAGGATACTCCCAAGTAAGCAAGGCCTATAGGGTTTTTAATAAATCAACATTAAAAATTGAGGAATCTATTCATATTTCATTTGATGAGACTAACATGTATTGTAAGGAGAAAGAAGTTTATACCAATAGCAACTTGCAGGTACCCCACTTATGTGAGACCTTGGATGGACTAAACCTCACCCAAGAGGTGCCAACTCATCTCTCTCCACAAGCCATTGAAGAAAGTGAAGAAGAAGAAGTTGAAGATAATGAATCTCTACCAACAGCAAATACAATTCCACAGGAGGAATTAATTCCAAATGCTGTTGCACAACCTACTCCACCCACTGATTTTGTCACACTTAGGGATCACCCCAGATCTCAAGTGATTGGAGACATATCAGCAGGTCTAGAGACAAGGCATCAACTCACCCAAGATTTGATGCATGCCTGTTTTCTCACTCAGGTTGAACCTATATCCATTCATGATGCTGAGCAGGATCCCCACTGGATCCTTGCAAGCAGGAGGAACTAAATCAATTTGAGAGATGTAGAGTTTGGGATTTGGTTCCCAGACCCCGAAAATAGCCAGTTAATGGAACCAAATGGGTTTTCAGAAACAAGCTGGATGCCCAAGGAGTCATTGTGAGAAACAAGGCTAGGTTTGTTGCTCAAGGATATAGGCAAGAAGAAGGAATTGATTATGATCAAACCTTTGCACCTGTTGCAAGATTGGAAGCCATAAGAATATTTCTTGCCTATGCAGCATACAAGAGTTTAAAGGTCTTCTAAATGGATGTGAAGAGTGCTTTTCTAAATGAAGTGCTACAAGAAGAGGTTTATGTAGAACAACCTCCAGGTTTTGTTTCTCCAACTTATCCCTCTCATATTTTTAAATTGCATAAGACCCTTTATGGTCTAAAGCAAGCTCCAAGAGCTTGGTATGAGACCTTAGCTAGTTTTCTATCAGAGCATAAATTTATAAGAGGAACTGTAGATAAAACTCTTTTCACTATACATCATAAGGACCAAATCTTATTAGTACAAATTTATGTGGATGATATTATATTTGGCTCTACAGATTCCAAATTATGCAAGAGGTTTTCTGACCTCATGCATTTCAAATTTGAAATGAGTAACATGGGTGAGCTTTCCTACTTCCTTGGTCTCCAAGTGAAGCAGCTCCCTGATGGCATCTTCATCTCTCAAGCAAAATATGCTAAAGAACTTCTAAAGAAGTTTGGGATAGCTGATGCCTCAGCAAAGAAAACTCCCATGGCTACCAATGTTGTTGTGGACTCTGATGTACCAGGGAAACTTGTGGATCAGAAACTTTATAGGGGCATTGTTGGGTCCCTATTATACCTCACAGCAAGTAGGCCAGATATTACGTTTGCCACATGTCTTTGTGCTAGGTTCCAGGTGAACCCTAAAGAATCTCATCTCATTTTACTAAAAAGGATTTTGAGATATATAAAAAGTTGTCCTAATCTAGGCCTATGGTATTCTGCTGAATCAGAATTTGTGTTAACTGGATACTCTGATGCTGATTTTGCTGGATACAGGGTAGATAGAAAAAGTACTTCAGGAACTTGCTAGTTCCTGGGTATGAGATTAGTATCTTCGTTTTGTAAAAAGCAAACATCAATGTCAACCTTAACTGCTGAAGCAGAATATATTGCAGCAGGCAGCTGTTATTCACAGATGCTTTGGATACCAAATCAGCTTGTAGATTATGGGTTCAACTTAAATAATTCAACCCCACTCTGTGATAATAAAAGTGCTATAGCCATAGCCCAGAATCCAGTTCACCATAGTAGGACAAAACATATTGATATAAGATATCATTTCATTAGGGAGTGTGTAGACAAAAATAAAATCAAGCTTGTCTATATCTACACTGATTAACAAAGGGCTGATATATTCACCAATCCTCTAGATGTGAGAAATCATATGTTTTTTGTAAATCAACTTGGAATGATCAATGGAGAAGACTTTATTTGATTTCAGTCTACACTTGACGAATTTTCCAAAGTTCGTCGAACGGAGTTCGACGAACCGGGGAAAGTTTGAGAGATATTCGTCGAACGCAGATCGACGAACTCTCTATGAGTGAAACAGGTTTCATCGAACGGAGTTTGACGAACTTTCTTCAGAAGATATTCGTCGAACGAAGTTCGACGAGCTGTCTTCAATTCTTCTGGATAAGATCGACAAATTATTTCATTCAAAATTAGTTCGTCGACCTCAGTTCGAAGAATTATTTTTATTATCATGGAACGTAGTCTGTCGATTCATATTCTTGAAAACCCTATATTTAGGTTTTCTTCGACCTCCGTCCCGCGCTTTCTGTTCCTTTGCACTTGATCGCCGTTTTTGTGTCTCTCTTGCAGGTGATTCCATGGCGATTCAGGCAAGCATTCTCGCATGCATGAAGTTTGATACCGGTTTTGATGTGAATTTTGATTCGTTTCAACACTCTGATCCCATCTTCCTCTACATTCTGGAACTCCTGGAAGAACAAGAACTCAAAACTGTGATGTCTAGAAGAATCAAATTACACATCACTGAAATCAGAGAATGGGTCTATACCCTATCGCCAACAGAGGAGAATACAATGACAAGCACTACTGCGGGTAACTCCGTCTCCTTAACTCCTGCAATTTTAACAAAATTTTTTGATTAAGGAATGGAGAAGAGCAATTGGAGATTGAAATAGAGGAATCTGACGTGATGTTGAGCTTCATTGGTTATACTGGAGATAACCCCCTAACAAACTCTTGAAGAAACACTTCTCTGCCCCTTATAAGTTTTTGGCAGATTTGTTTGGAAAGGTTCTGCTTGGGAAACATACTGCCCATGATTACATCACCAGACACCAGTTTCTGGTTATGTGTGCAATTATCAATAAGAAACCAGTGGATTGGGCACAGATTCTCTTTGATTTGATACATAAGAAAAACAACAAAAAGGAAGTATGCTTTGGAAGGATACTAGGGATCTTTTTATAAGAGAAGGCTGCTGAATAACTGGTCTCCCAGACCATATTCATCAATGTCAGTAAAAGGCTCACATGTGTCTTATTTGGCAGGTGGGAGAGGACAATAACCAAGCCAATTAAGGCTTCTACCTCTTCCACCCCAGCTTTTGAAGGCACCAGGGCTGTTAAAGTCACTCCCCCACCTGCTGAAGAGATTCATCCAACACCACCATCTCTTCCAGCCCCCCTTCCAACAACACAAATCCCTTCCTCTTTCATTATCTCTTCAACACCACAATCACAATAACATACTCATGTTCCTACTCCACCTCCATCTCAACATGCTTCACCAGCTCCATCTCCACAAATTGACATCACTGACATTCCATCTTCCCCTCTTCAAGCCAATCAACCACCAACACCTCCTGATTCCCCCCATGACACCTACATTCCTACACCACCACAATCTCCTCTTACCCCACATCTCTCTTCAATACCATCTTACCATCTACCAAGAGACACCATCATGCAAGATGCCACACATCCATCCCCATCAACATCTACCATCCCTCCAAATGTTCACATACCTGATGCTCCACTCTCTATCCCTCCCATAGTTCCCACTTCTACACCTTCTGCAACACCATCTACCACTCCATCATTGGACCACTCCACCATATCTTCCATCATTTCCATAATCACTCCCCTCCTCAAGTCCCTTATAGCAGAGGCCATTACACCTCTTGCTACCACCATCTCCTCTCTCTCTGACAAAATCTCTGCTTTTTCTGCTGCCCCATCCTCAGCCAGGTGTCTGGCCTCAGTTGCCACTGAAACCAGGCAGGGGGAGATGCATGATGATGAAGCAGCACCTACAGCTCCAGAGGCTTCATCTCTAGCTCTAGCAGCAGGTGCTCCAGCTACAGCAACATCAGCAGAGTGTACAGAATACATAGATAAAGAATTGATTGACTTTATTGAAACTAATATGGATTTTGATGAATCAGATTCTGAAGAGCCTAATACTGTTGGTGATTTCATGCTTAATCCCACAGTTAATTTAGAACATTTGTTGAGAATTTTTGATACTGTATATTTACATTACCTTCCAGCTGAGATTACTAAGCCTTCCTTGGCTATTATACCATACACTTCCCCCATCTCTTCAGAAGTTGTTAAGCAACTTAGGGATAGTTTTTCTATTACACAGCTAGTAGTCACTCCACTTCCAGAAGTAATGGATATTCCCTTTTCTTCAATAATGTCTTCAGCACCAACTTTTGTAATGGATGACTCTCCCATGCCAGATCTAGATGAACTGATCTTGGTTGATATTGCAGATGAAAATAAGGCAGTAGCTGAAAGCTCTGTCCAAATTAGTTCTGATTTTTGTGTAGTTTCTCCTCCAACTCCTGCTGAAACTCCAACTCCTGCTGAAACTCCAACTCCTGTTGAAATTCCTGCTCCTGCTCCAGAAAAGGCTGCTATTTCTGCTAAAGCTTTGAAAGCTTTGGATCATCTATATGATAACCCTCAGGGTTCTAATAATGATGATGATGAAGATGAGGATGAGGATTCAGATGAGGAGGATACAAAGAAGAAGAAGCAAGTATCAAAGAAAAGAAAAGCTCCTCCTCCTGCTCCTAAGCCTAATCCAAATAATGACACCCCTTACTATATTCTTCAAAATATAACTCCATACAAAGGGATGTCAGCATGGATGTGGCTATCTAAGAATCAGCAAAAGGAAAGGAAGAAGAGTAGAAGATACTCTCCTCCACCAGTTCAAAGGTACAGAAAGGATCCACCACCTCCTCCTCCTCCTGCAGCTGGTGCTTCTGGTTCTAGTTCTCAGAGATCTACCCCTATTCAAACATATCAAAGACATCAAGGGAGATCCCATCATGAAAGCAGCCAGCACAGGCAACAACCCTCAGGAAAACAACATCAGCAACAACAACAACATCAACAACAACAACAACATAAGCAGCAATAACATCAACAAGCTGAAAGTCCTAAAAGACCACCCTCTCCTCCTGTTCCTTATGAAGATCCAGAAACAACCAACACAGCTAAAATGACCAGGTTCCAGGAACTGGTAGGCCTCTCTATGATCAACAAGGCAAAGGCTGAAGGGAAGGATATTTCTAAATACACTACAATATCAAAGTATAGGAGAGAAGAACTGAAAAGGTTTGAAAAGGCTAACAAAATTTTTAATGTTGATGATTATATGAAATTACATCTTGAATCAGTGGTCCCTAGAGATACATCTCTGAAGATTATAGGGGCTGCAGACATGACAATGACTATGCAACAAGCTTTAAATCCAAACAGGGAAATAGTCTTTACCAAGCCAGGAGACAAGGGCAAGGATATAAAGCATCATGAGAAGAAGCAGAAGAAGTGAAATATGAACCATTTTATTTCTGCTTTTCTATCTTAAACTATTTCATATTGTCTGAACAAAGCTTCTGTGTAAATATATCTGCTGGATGTGTTAATTATCTCTGCCAGATATATCTTTTTCCTGCTTTGTTTACTTTATGTTTTTATTTTGAGTATATTAGTGACCTCACCCAAATAGGGGGAGTTTGTTGGATCCCTAGTTTGATTTGGGCTAGGTTCACTAACTTAGGATGATGTGACCCAACCTGTATAACCAGGGTCAAAGTTGTGTCCTAGAGTCTAGGCCAAGTCCTCAGTAACAACATCACATGGAAAAGCCATCATCAGACTGCCAAAGACTCAAGACATAGAGTTTTCCTAAAGATTCAGAGATTTCTCAAGAGACTAAGTAAAATGAGTTCGACGTTCGTCGAACTCAGGTCGACGATAGTCGTTCTCAGATCGACGATCTTAGAGATATTTTCTCTGAGCTGAGCTCGATGAACTTCAGTCACAGGTCGACGATCCTTGGACTCCACCGTCAGCATTCTAAGTCCAGACTATTCTCTAGTCTCTGGTCGACGAACTCAGTTCTCTGCCCGACGAATTCTGGAACCAGAAGACTTATGTCGACACTCAGAGTATATATTGACACCAATTGAGTCGACACTAGAAGAACTTGTGTCGACACCAAGATCATCAGTCGACATTGTGTAAAGGCTATGTCGACATCACACAAAAGACTTGTGTCGACACACAAGATATTAGTCAACACACAGAATATTTGACAACTCTAGAATAGTTGTTGAACTCCAGTCGACGAACATATTTACCAGCTCGACGAATAGGCAAAGATCAAAAGAGACAATAGTTCACTTTCAAACTCGACGATCATGGAACTCAGCTCGACGAAGAGAAGCCGTCTGGTCGACGAATACAACATCTCAGCTCGACGAACTGTGGACTCAGTTCGATGAATTCTGCCAACTGTTCGATGATTCCATACTTAGTTATTTCCGGCCTTCTGTCCCCACTCTAATGCGATAATTCCTGAGTAATTAATGCTCTAACATTCTCTGAATGTATCCGTTAGAAGGAGCATTAATTATGGTATACTCCAGGATTATTGTTTGTCATTTTTCCATGGGACAGTTGGGGAAATAAATTAATGCCGATTATTCTCAAGGCTGTCAGCATTAAATACAGATGCATTCAAATTTTTGAAAGATAGAGAAGAAAACAATAACATACATACAAAGATAAAGACTTACAGACAGTATCAAGCATCATTGAGAAATCTTCACACAGAGCACAACTTACTGAGAAGCATACAGGGACACAAAAAAAATATTCAATCTTGAATAATCTGCTCTGTCAACAAGAGGCATTTTTTTTTGATACACAAAAGATCTTGACCAGAAGCTCATCAGCACTTAAAGAAGAAGAACAACAATACCTATATCAAGAGTCTTCTCTCTTCAAGTACTCTAGGACACTTCAAAAGGACAACCTCAGTTCAATCTGTCAAAGAAGTTCCTGAAGATTTTTGCTGGTCAAGGATTCAGCTTGAAAACCTATCACCCTGATGCTTAGCTCCTGCTTTTCCCTGATTCAATCTACATTTCAGGGGGAGCCATAAGCTATAATCAATCTACAGTCTTCTTAGTTGTATATTGAGAAAGAGAAGATAAAATCATCTCTCACCACCTCTATAAAGGGTTGTCATCTCCCTTCAAAAGTGATTCCTTGATTGCAAGTCTCCTGATCAAAAGACTTGGGTTGGTTTTTGAGTACCTGATCAAAAGCTCATTGGTGTCAGTCACCTGATCAAAAACCTGAGTGGATTCCTACCAAGGGTGGTAGAAGAGTGGATGTACCCAGGTTGGGGAACACTATAAAATTCTTGTGTCGTCTGGTTGCCTCATTTTCTTGTGTTCTTGCTGTGTTTGTGCTTTAGGTTTATTGCTTGGTAGTTTATTAATTCTGCACTTTTAATTTACAGCAAAAGTTGTAATAGCTCTTAATAATTTTTAAGCATACTCTATTCACCCCCCCCCCCCTCTAGAGTATTTTAGATATAACTCTCACTTTCACTATTTTTAATACAGGAAAAGGACTATCCTACCACAGAGAAATAGTGTTATTTGGATAGTGGGTGCTCTAAACACATGACAGGAAGAAAAGCTAATCTAAGAGACTTTAAAGCAAAGCTTGGATCAAAAGTCATATTTGGAGACTCCAACTATGGTCAGACATAGGGATATGGCAATATCAAAGTTGGAGTAGTTACCTTCGGAAAGGTAGCTTATGTGAGAGGTCTTAAGCATAACTTTATCAACATCAATCAACTATATGATGAAGATTATCAGGTATCATTTAATAAGTCTCTATACTTTATTACATCCAATGATGTCAAAATTATTTTATCTGAGGTTAGACAAAGTAACATATATTTTGTCAATTTTAATTCTGCTAGAACTGAGATATGTTTGTTTAATCAGATAAGTAAATCAACTGAACTTTGACATAAAAGATTAGGGCATATAAACCTTAGAACTATTGCTAAATTGTCTAAGGATAACCTTGTTAGAGGACTACCTTCTAGATCTTACAAGAAGGAAGGACTTTACTAGGTATGTCAATTGGGTAACTGTACAACCCGTATTCGTCGAGGATGGGTCCTACCACAGCCAGGTCAGTAGAAGTCAAGGTCAACAAGTCAAGACAAAAGTCAACATTAGCGTGCAAGAGCATAGAAGGCCTGGGCGAGTATGACGAGCTCCCCTCGCATACTCGCCAGGTAGGCGACTAGGCAAAATACTCGCCCAACCTGTGCGAGTTCCTATGGAAGTCGCCTAGTCGCCAAGGGGGATGGGGTATAAATATGACCCCCCTCCTTAGATTTGCCTATAAATAGGACCCCAGGGGTATGAGGTGAGGCACTGGAAATCCTCGGTAGGATACTTGCAATCTTCATCTTCGGGATACTAGCCAAGCCTTTGAATTCCTTTTACTTAGAGATCAAGTCGCGACCTTGTGACTTTGTCAGCTAGATTCCCTCATACCCAGTTTGTCCATCTTTGGTTGAGAAGGGGCTGCTCCTTTCGAGCATCCGGGTACGTGGTGGGACCTTCTTGCCGCAATATCTAGGGTCCTGTTTGACTTGATTCTTCATCCTAGTCACCCTAGCCGTCTGATCTAGCTTCTGAGCCGGTAACCATAGGCGGCATTGGTCCAAATTCTGAGGTTAGGATTTTTCCTGGCTTCAACACTTGGTGCGGTGAGCGTGGATCGCAGCCAAGGAGGAAAGTTTAGAGGTTGAGTTAGATGGCCAATAGTGGCGAGCAAGGAGAGTTGGTCGGCAACTCGGCAGGAGGAGGAGACGCCACGCGAGGTGGCGAGTTTGTGACAGTTGATGCGTTTGAAGAGTTCGCGAAGAGGATCGAGCAAACCATCCTCGCCGAGTTTGATCATCGCCCCGATGTCACGACGACTTCTCCCCGTCGCCTGACACTGCTAGAAGAGGAAGCGCCGCCGAGGCGAGCTGGAAAGGAGCCCGCTTGGGCAAGGGAGGAGCTAAAAGCCATGCCAATTCAGTGGCCCCAATTTCAACCTCTGTTGAGGTGATTTGACCACCCAAAATCCAAAGTGCACTTTTGACCAAAATATCCTTTTTAAGGCAAGGCTAGGGTTTGCATGATTTCAATTCAAACCACCTCTAAATGAGATGAAATTTTAACCAGAGCTTTATAATGACCCCAAGCACCACTCACCAAAATTTGGGTGAGTTTGGATATCATTTGGTCCCTAAATTAAATTACCCTAGGGAAATTAAATAATTTCCAAAACTATAGAAATATTGTCCCCAAACATTCTCATTTTTGGGCAGGCCTAGATATGATCTAGGGTGACTCCCTGTCCAAATTTCAAGTTATTTGTACCAGAGATGAAGGGTGGGCATCCATTTTAATTTCTGCATAGCCCTAGGTATAGAGCCCACCAAAATGAGGGTCTGGTCAAACTAGGCACCTAAATTGGTTCAAACCAATTTTGCAGTAAACTAGACTCACCAGGCTACAATTTTTATGTTGACCATTTTCTCATACAGAGTCTCTAAGTATTTTTAATAATTTAAAATATTAAATAGAAAAAGTAGGACAAATTCATTAAAATGTATGATATAATCTATAGTTTAATTTCTATTTTGCACGAATCTTGGCGCACTTTTGGACAACATCTCGTCATCGTCCCCGCGCGCCAATGGCCTGGATTGAATTTTCCTGGGCCAACTTCAAATCCCTGTCGCCGGCCAACCAGGCACCTCCCTGGCCAGCCAACGCCACCACCACCTCCGTTGAGGTGGTGGCTGTCGCCAAGTGGCGGCATAGCTGCTGGAGGGGCCCATTCCGGCGAACCCGATGAGTACTTTTTGTGCGGAAAAACTTGGAGAGAAGCTCTCCCGATCGGGCTCAATTGAGCCCGAAACTTGGCCCGAAGGATTACTAAGATCTACCCATGGAAAATGTGTGGAGGATGACCTGAATCGCGGCCTGAGAGCGGGTGTTGTGCCTCCTCGCCATTTATGACCACCAAGCTTCGGCTCCTCTGCAACCTCCACAACAACTTCTCTGTGAATGGGATCTGATCGGGGGAAACTCTTCCCCTTGCCCTGGAGAAGGTCTCTAATGAAGGAATTGGGGAGAGGAGGTTTGTAACTCCCCAATTCTTCATGACACCATTAAAGCCCCTTAATGGTGATTTTCGGTTTCACCAAATTTGAATGGCTGAGCTACTCCACTGGTCGGCCACCTCCTGAAAACTCCTCCCCTTGCCATTAAGCTCCTCTTTCTCTCTCCTCTAATTTTAGGTAACTCCCTCTTTCTCTCTCCTAGTCACCCATTTCTGAATTTGGTTGGCCCAAAATATGTCTCACCACCACCTAGACCAATGGGCCACACTTGCGCCTAGCCCACTTGGATTGGGCTTGAGTTAGCCATTTAGGCTGGTTTGACCACTTTGACCCAAGGGTTGACTTTGGTCAAATTAGCCACTAGGGCTGATCCCAATGGGTCCTTGGTGACCAATGTGCCTTCCCTAAAGTATAGAAGTACTTGGGTATGGTCAACTTGCACACTGTAGGTCACTTGCCCCTTAGTTAGGACAATTTGACCTTTTTAGGGCTAAGGTTGACTTGGGTCAACTTAGACTATAGAGTTGACTCCAATGGGTCCTAGGTGGCCCATTGACCTCACTTTAGAGTTAGGAGGGAATGGGTGGGGTTCACTTGGCTAGGGGATGGTCAATTGACCCTAGGTAGACTAGTTTGACCCATTTAGGGTTAGAGTTGACTTTGGTCAACTTAACCACTTTGACTGCCCTCCTTGGGTCCTTAGTGACCCATTGACCCCACTTTAGGTCTAGGAAGACCCTGGTATGGTTAGTTGGGCTTCACTAGGGCACACTGCCCTTAGTTAAGGCACCTTGCCCAATTTAGGCCTAGAGTGGTTCTAGGTCAACTTGGCCACTCTGGGTCGACTCCAATGGACCCTTAGGGCCCTAATGGACCTTACAATGGATTGGTGAGACCATGATGGGGTCTTGAAGTCTTGGTGAAGCCCCATGATCATCTTAAACTAGGGTTCATAAATCTACTATTTGCAGACCATAGTTGTCTTACCTACATTCCTAGGTTCACTAGGCCTTCTTGGGCTTCCTGGGGTTTTGTCATGACCTAGTCATGACAAAACCACACCTAGGGGTCTGGTTGTTTGAGGGATATTACAAATCCTAATATATAAAAAAATTTCGTTCTCGAAATTCTAGTTAGGCCTGCATGGTTTGAAATATGAAAGGAAAATTGTAATATCCCGAGAGGTTGTGAGTAATACCTGACTGAAAAGCTCCGGGTACCTCTGTTGCATCAAGTCATGAGGCTCCCATGTATGCTCCTCTCGCCCATGATTCCTCCACAGGACCTTGACCAATGGAACCTTCTTACGGCGCAAGACTCGCATTCCCTTGTCATCGATTCGGACTGGCTCCAGGTGAACTGACCGATCAGATGTTACCGGCCCATCCGTGGCCATAATCTGTTGTTCCGGGCGTAGTAGAGCCCTCCTAAGAGAGGATACATGGAACACGTCATGCAGGTTTGCCAACTCCGGCGGCCGCTCTAGCCTGTAAGCCAAGGGACCGATCCGCTCCCGGATCCTATAAGGCCCCATATATCTTGGGCTGAGCTTCTTCTTCCAACCGCATACCCGTGAAACCCCATGCATCGGTCCGATCTTCAAGAACACCTGGTCCCCCACCTGGAACTCCACCTGACGATGTCGAGCATCGTAATACTTAGCTTGTCAACTCTGTGCCTCTAGAATCCTGTCATGTATCATCCTCATCCGAGCCTCGGTGTCCTCAACAAACTCCGAACCTAAAGCCTTCGGATCCTCATCCTATATCAATGACAGCGGAGTCCTACACCTACGTCCGTATAGGGCCTCATAAGGAGCCATCCTTATGCTAGAATGGTAGCTGTTTTTGTACAAGAACTCAATTAGTGGCAACAGCTTCTCCCAAGGCTCACCGCGATCCAATATGCAAAGTCGTAACAGATCTTCCAGCGTCTGGTTGGTGCGTTCCTTCTACCCATCAGTCTGGGTATGAAATGTTGTACTGAATGTTAGCCGAGTGCCCAAGTAAGTCTGCACTGATCTCCACTCCCTAGACGTAAACCGTCCATCCCGATCCGATACAATATACCTGGGTATGCCATGATAACGGACGAACTACTCCACGAATTTCCGAACCAGCACACCAACTGAGTCATCCTTCTTGATCGGAATAAATCTGGCTACCTTCGTCAGCCGGTCGATGATAACCTAAATCGAATCGTTTCCTATCTGCGATCGGGAAAGCCCATGTACGAAGTCCATTGCGATATCATCGAACTTCCACTCTGGCACTAGGAGTGGCTGCAACAATCCTGCGGGGTTTCTGCATTCTACCTTCACTAGCTGGCATGCCTCGCAATGGGTCACGAAGTAGGTGATATCCTTCTTCATGCATGGCCAGTACATGGTCTTCTTCAGGTCTGCAGTCATCTTCGTAACACAGGAGTATACTGAATACCGACTGCAATGAGCCTCCATCATGATATCTTCCCGGATCTAGCCTCCCTCTGGTATGTAAATTCGTCCTCTGAAACACACTAGACCATCCCTCAGCGAGTAATCTCCAGATGTGCCTGCATCTAATGCCCAGAATATCGACTCTAGCTGGGCATCCTGCCTCTGCCCATCTCTGACTCGGTCTCGAATGTCATCTGGGGCAACCAACGATGCTAGGAACTCCCGGTACAGCTCAGGGTGGTCCTTGGACACCAAGGATATCTGCATATTTTCTAACATCTGAACTAACTCCAAGGCCATCAACTGCATACCCGCTCTAGAGTTTGTGGCTTTTCGGCTCCGCGTATCTTCCACCACGTTCGCCTTCCCTGGGTGGTAGTGCATCTTGTACTGGTAATCTGCTAGAAATGCCTCCCATCATCTCTACCTGATGTTCAGCTCCTTTTGCGTGTTCACATACCTCAAGTTCTTGTGATCGGAGTAAATATCGCACTAGACACCGTACAGATAGTGTCGCCAGACTTTCAGAGCAAATATGAACGCTCCCATCTCTAAGTCTTGAACTGGGTAGTTCTGCTCATGCTTTTTCAGCTGTCGAGAAGCGTATGCTATCACACGACCATTCTACATCAGCACCGCACCCATGCCCTGGTAGGAAGAGTCGTTGTAGACCTGGAATCCTTCTTTCCCCGAAGGGAGGGCAAGTATAGGAGCCGAGGTGAGACGATCCTTCAGCTCCTGAAAAGCCACCTCGCACTGCGGGGTCCAGACAAAGGGCACATCCTTCCTCGTCAGGGATGTGAGTGGAAGGGCAATACGAGAAAATCCCCCCACAAATTTCCGGTAGTAACCGGCAAGTCCTAGAAAACTCAGCACATCTGAGGCCGACTTCAGTTGCGGCCAATCCCGAACTGCCTGATTCTTGGCCGGGTCCACTGCCAACCCAACACCACCGATGATATGGCCTAGGAAAGCCACCTCCCTCAACCAGAACTGGCATTTGCTGAACTTCGCGTAAATCTTGTGCTCCCGCAGTCTCTCCAGGGTCAACATCAAATGTCGTTTGTGCTCCTCCTTTGTCCTCGAGTAGATGAGGATGTCGTCAAAAAGCACAATGACGAACACATCCAGATATGCCTCGAACACCCGATTCATGAGGCTCATGAATGCTGACGGTGCATTCGTAAGCCCGAAGGGCATCACGGTAAACTCGAACAGCCCGTATCTGCTACTGAAGGCAGTCTTCGGTATGTCCTCCTCCTAGATCCGCAGCTGATAGTAGCCCGACCTCAAATCCAATTTTGAAAAGAAATGTGTGCCCTCCAGCTGGTCAAAAAGCTCATCTATCCTTGGTAGTGGATAGGTATTCTGGACTGTCAGTCGGTTCAATGCCCGGTAGTCAATGCACAATCTGAGTGTACCGTCCTTCTTCTTGACGAATAACACCGGTGCTCCCCATGGTGAAGAGCTTGGCTGGACAAATCTGGCCTCCACTAGCTCGTGCAGCTGGCTTCGAAACTCTGTCAACTCCTTTGGGGCCATCTAGTAAGGGGCTCTAGATGCTGGCTTAGCCCCCGACACCAGCTGTATATGAAAATCCTGCTCCCGGTGCGGGGGTAGTCCTGGTAGCTTCTCTGGAAATATGTCAGCAAAATGTCGTACTACTGGTATATCCGAGATGGAACTCTTGGCCTCATCCATTTCAAACAACACTTCATAGACTTCCTCCCCCTGTAAGTGGGCCTTGACGGCTTGCACAGATGACAACAAGAGAGTGGGAATAGGTCTAATACCTTCGATGACGATGTAGGAATCCCCATGCCTCACGGTGACCCTCTTTGATAGGCAATCAATCGGAGCATGGTTCCAATGCAACCATGTCATGCCCAGGATCAAGTCAAAGACTGGCATCTTCAGGATCGTTGCTGGTGCTTCAAATGCCTTCCTGTCGATCTCCGCCTCCATGTTGTAGCGGGCGGTGGTGAATAACTTTGATCTGTCTGGTAGCTGTATCCTCATCATCAGGCCTGTGAATCGCTCCACGCCTTCCAGCCCTTCCACGAAGGCTTCCGACACGAAAGAGTGCGAAGCACCCATATCGAATAGTGTATAGGCGGGCTTTCCGCTAATGAAGACTATGCCTTGGGTAGTTTAAAGTCTTAGAAATCTAGTTGTGATTTTCTTTCTTCATTTATCTGTTCCATATCCATAACTGTAATTATCTAAGAAAGAGAAAACTTGAAGTTAACCGGCGTACCTGTGATCACTTGCTCCGGATTCTGTTGCTGAGTCAGATCCAGTGCATACACTTGCTCCCTCTCCTACCTGCAGTCTCTGCCCTGGTATCCACGACCTCAGCCACGTCCTCATCCTCCAAAATACTGAGTTGGCGGGGCAGGCGGTGGTACGGGCAGTGGTGCCCCTCTAATTGGGCAGTTCCTCCGGATATCCCCCACCTGATGACAGTTGAAGCATTCTGGCGGGGGATATGCCATACCCCCGTGTCCCTACACCTCCCTCATCTGGGGTGGCTGAGGGGCCACCACTACTAGTTCCCTCTGCTCCTGTCTCACCTCCTAGCGAGGCTGATCTTCTGCTCTTCTCCCATCTGTGATGCTGCCCTGTTGCTGATCGTTTCTGGCTCCCCAGCCCTGATCCTCAGTTGGCCGCTTCCGGCCTCGAGTAGTATGCCAATCTGCCTCGATCCTTTTCGTCATCTCCAATATCCGAGGAATAGGCCCATCGGACACGAGCAACAGAGCCTCCCTCAGATCCTCCCGCAGGCCCTTATAGAACCTCTTAGTGTAACTTGACTCATCCAACTGATAAGAATCCACAAACCGGGCTAGGTGGTTGAACTCCCGATGATACTCCAACACTGTCTTGCTACCCTATCTCAACTGTAGAAATCTATCCTCCAGCTCGTCTCTGGCCGACTACGGAACAAAATGCTCTAACAGTGCGGCCCTGAACTCCCCCCAAGCTATCTCAGTAACCTCTCTGTCAGCAAACGTCATGTCCAGTGAAGTCTTCCACCATCTCTTGGCATGGGACTCCAAGCAAGAGACGACCAAGGGCACTCTCTCCTCCCGCGGGCACGGGATCCCAGTCAGCATCTCATACATGATGTCTAGCCACTCCTCCGTCCGAACAGCCGACTTTGTCCCCAAGTAGGATGGGGGGAGAAATTCCTCGGAAAATACTCAGCCAGTTGGCCCCCGGGTTTGGCTGCATAGTCGGAACCTGTTGTGCCCTAAAGGCCTCCAGGATTGCTGTCAGAGTCTGCCCCATCTCTGACTGTAGGAACGGAGTGGGGACCGGGGGAGGTGGTGCAACATTCGGAGTCTGCTGGACTCTGCCCTGTGGTGTAGGTTGTGCAGGGGGCTGCGTAACAAAAGCTAATGGTAAGTAATCGACTCAAAACCTAATTAACAGTGAACAATTTACATGTGATCCCCCATATGGGCACACCACTGCTTCCGCTGCTTAGTTTGTCCCCAAACTAAACTTACGTGGTGGTGACCCAGGGGTTGTGGACTGCTACTTTTCGATCGAGGTCTTCTTTGATACCACTTGTAAGATCCTTTTTTTTAAAAACACCGGGGTCTTAGGCCCAGAACCGCCGCTTTGTGGTGACACCTTCATGCCTGGGAAGGTCATCACTACAAAACGCCAATCCTGCTGGCCAAATCGATCACAACTGCAGAAAAATAATAAAAGGCAAGTCCACAGAAAATCACATATATAGTAATAATCTTCACGAAGGGAGTGTCCACAGATATAACAAAATACTAAAATCTTGGGCTCATGCCTAGTACATCAAATCCTCACTACATATCTCTCATCGCGGAAGCAAGATTATAAAATAACTAGTAGCGAACAGGACTCACAGTCCCCGCCATCTGAACTCCGGTACTAGATTGCCCCATCTCCAAGTATGCTGACCTCCGAGGCTGCTCCTCCATGCTGGTCTCCGCAGTCCCCTAAAATGATGTGGTTTGAAAACCGTTAGTCTAAAAGACTAAGCCATATCATCCCCCGCCCCTTCCCCCATGGCTCCTAGGAATCGAGCGGGGAGGAGGAAAGGTGAGGACATGAATGTGGAGAATAACAAATAAGCAGATGACGGCGAAACTAAACTAGCAATTCTATAGTATATAAGACAAAATGAAAGTAAGAAAGACTTAACAAGAAAAGTAACCTTAACTTATATGAAAACACATAAGCCAAGGGATCTTTTGCAGGGCTCCTATCATATAAAAAATCACATACCAATTTATACGATAGGGTGTCAGTTTTCTAGCAATCATATATTTTTGTAAACTAAATTAAACCTTAACTTATAAGCGCGCTCGAACGAACTTATAAACTAAGGGGTTTTTTGCATGGCCTATTGTATAAAGCATCCCATACCACTTATACAATAGGTGTCAGGTTATATGCAATGATTATGCTATAAAATACAATTATGCTATGATGTGAACATGCAAGTGCAACTCACCCACTCGACTCTGTGTACACAGGCCTTTAGTTCCCCCTTTCTGCAGCTGAACCTCCCAGGATACCTCCGTAGTGGCAAACGGAAGCGGTGGGTTGGGCCTCACCCACCTCTAAACTGGTAATTGCACTACCAGTCAGACCTATCGTATGCCTCAATGCTAGTGCACTAAGCGGAGCTCCTGCATACTCTTGCCAGCTGGCGCACTGGACTTTATTTGGCCAAGTGCTAAAACATACTTGCCGAGTCAACGTATTGGCGTCGGTGCATCGACTCTCCAATACCGAAGACCCACCACCATATGCTTTATGAGCATGCAATCTTAATGTATCACCACCGAGCTAAAGCTCCACGGACTAACCCGTCTGACACATATATACACCGAGCCAAAGCTCCCCGGACTATCCCGTCAGTCACAAACATCAACCGAGCCAAAGCTCGCCGGGCCAACCTGCCCATCACAAAATCCACTGAGCCTACTGCCCTAGTGACCCAACCTAACATTCCGAGACGTCGGGGTGAGTGAAGGTGACACCCTAGTTTTACTAGTTACTCTTGCAATTCAGTTTATTATTCTTACTATTTAGATTAGCCCAGTACTGCCCAAGGTATACCCTGTGAAGGGCTCTCGAAGACACTAGGAACTATGATGGGATTACGCCCAAAGCTCCCTTTCGCAAGACACTTACTATCATTGGTTGCTATCAAATTTCCCAAACCCTTACTTGCTGTACTGGATCTAACCCTAGAGTATTTGACACTTCCTCTCCACGGAAAAGACGATCTTTCGTCGATCCCGAGCACAACTCAACACAAGCCAATCCAACACTCTACTCATCATATCTTCCAATGATTAACTAATTTTTATTTATCCAAACAACAGAATCTCTAACCCCAATTCATGGGCCCAAATTCATAATCCGACATAATTTCTGCAGTTTTACTAAATGCAGACTAACCTAAGCTATATGAAGTGTAAAATGTGAGGTACTCAAAATATTCATCCAGTACTCCTATAATAATTAATGGAGGGCTGTCATGACCTTTTTAGGCTAAATCCAGAATTTACTAATTTTCCTAATTTCTCTGGTAATTTATTTAATTATTCTAATAATCCAGAAAAAACCAAGTTGAACATGATGTACCAATTTCAGACAAGAAAATGCTCCACAATATTTATGATAAATTCAATGTGACTAATTAACATAAAATCCAAAGTCCCCCAATTTTCTAGCAAGGTTTAAGCCCCTAATTCTAATTTTAAATATATCTTACAATAAATCATTTTAAGAGAAAAATACAACAAAAAAACTTTCAAAAATTCTAAGAAAATTCAAGGATGATTATAAGGACATTTAAATGCTCTAGGTAAAGTTTCATAATTTATTAGCAAGTAATAGGCTCCAAACAAATTATTGAAAAAGTTTCCAAGTTAATGAGCTTGTGAGGTAGGTACTGCAAATATGTATTCAAACATTCTAATAAAATTCATACATAAGCAATAAGGCCTGAAATCTCCTCTGCCAAATTGTCATGATCTTCCAATGGGCAGTGTAATCATAATATCAAGATAAATAGGTAGGTCTAACTCATGCATTTATAAAAGAAGGACTAAATTTAATGTCCCAAAATTCTCAATTAAATTACCAGAGGTTCAATCTTTCCTTATGACCACACTACCCAAATTTCATTATTGTTCAAGGAGTTTTACTAACCTATTCTAGCACTACAATGTTTGTGCCCTAAACTAGGGTTAGGGTTTTGTGGGGCCTACCCTTTCCCAAATCCTCTAATATTTTTACCAGAGGGCTTTAGCTACCCTAGCACCCTCTCCACCAAATGTTAAGTTCATTCAAGGTCTTTTGACATCATGCCCTTCACAAGGCACAAATGCCCTTCCTTAGGGTTTGGTCTTAGGTCTTAGGTCAAAACTATTCCAATCTACCACATCTTCCATGGGGAGGTGCTAAAAGCCATGCCAGGTTAGTGGCCCCAATGTCAACCTCTGTTGAGGTGATTTGGCCACCCAAAACCCAAAGTGCACTTTTGTCCAAAATACCCTTTTTAAGGCAAGGCTAGGGTTTGCATGATTTCAATTCAAACCACCTCCAAATGAGATGAAATTTTAACCAGAGCTTTATAATGACCCCAAGCACCACTCACCAAAATTTGGGTGAGTTTGGATGTCATTTGGTCCTTAAATTAAATTACCATTGAGAAATTAATAATTTCCAAAACTATAGAACAATTGTCCCCAAAAATTCTCATTTTTCGGCACGACTATATATGATCTAGGGTGACTCCCTGTCCAAATTTCAAGTCATTTTGACCAGAGATGAAGGGTGGGCATCCATTTTAATTTCTGCCTAGCCCTAGGTATAGACCCCACCAAAATGAGTGCCCTGGTCAAACCAGGCACCCAAATTGGTTCAAACCAATTTTGCAGTAAACTAGACTCACCAGGATACAATTTTTATGTTGACCATTTTCTCATACAGAGTCTCTAAGTATTTGTAATAATTTAAAACATTAAATAGAAAAAGTGTGAGAAATTCATTAAAATGTATGATATAATCTATAGTTTAATTTCTATTCTGCACTAATCTTGGCGCACTTTTGGATGACATCCCGTCATCGTCCCCGCGCGCCAACGGCCTGGATTGAATTTTCCTGGGCCAACTTCAAATCCCTGCCGCCGGCCACCCAGGCACCTCCCTGGCCAGCCACGGCCACCAGCACCTTCGTTGAGGTGGTGGCTGTCGACAGGCGGCGGCACAGCCGCCGGAGGGGCCCATTCCGGCGAACCCGATGAATAATGTTTTGCGGAAACAATTGGAGAGAAGCTCTCCCGATCGGGCTCGATTGAGCCCCAAACTTGGCCCTAAGGATTACTAAGATCTACCCATGGAAAAAGGAGTGTAGGAGGACCTGAATCGCGGCCTGAGAGAGGGTGTTGTGCCTCCTTGCCATTTCCGACCACCAAGCTTTGGATCCTCTGCAACCTCCATAGGAACTTCTCTGTAACTGGGATCTGATCGGGGGAAAATCTTCCCCTTGCCCTGGAGAAGGTCTCTAATGAAGGAATTGGGGAGAGGCGGTTTGTAACTCCCCCATTCTTCATGACACCATTAAAGCCCCTAAATTGTGATTTTTGGTTTCACCAAATTTGAATGGCTGAGCTACTCCACTGGTCGGCCACCTCCTGAAAACTCCCCTACCTCCAAGGAGTTAAAACCCCATCAAAAAGGGGGGGTGGGGTTATGGGGCCTCCATGGCCATGATGGCCATTAAGCTCATCTTTCTCTCTCCTCCAATTTTAGGTAACTCCCTCTTTCTCTCTCCTAGTCACCCATTTCTGAATTTGGTGTGCCCACAATGTGTCTTACCACCTCCTAGACCAATGGGCCACACTTGCTTAGGCCTAGCCCACTTGGATTGGGCTTGAGTTAGCCATTTAGGCTAGTTTGACCACTTTGACCCAAGGGTTGACTTTGGTCAAATTAGCCACTAGGACTGACCCCAATGGGCCCATGGGCCTTCCCTAAAGTATAGAAGTACTTGGGTATGGTCAACTTGCACACTGTAGGTCACTTGCCCCTTAGGGCACTTTGACCTTTTAGGACTAAGGTTGACTTGGGTCAACTTAGACTATAGAGTTGACCCCAATGGGTCCTAGGTGGCTCATTGACCTCACTTTAGAGTTAGGAGGGCATGGGTGGGGTCCACTGGGCTAGGGGATGGTCAATTGACCCTAGATAGACTAGTTTGACCCATTTATGGTTAGAGTTGACTTTGGTCAACTTATCCACTTTGTTTGCCCTCCTTGGGTCCTTAGTGACCCATTGACCCCACTTTAGATCTAGGAAGACCCTGGTAGGGTTAGTTTGGCTTCACTAGGGCACACTGCCCTTAGTTAGGGCACACTGCCCTTAGTTAGGGCACCTTGCCCAATTTAGGCCTACAGTGGTTTTAGGTCAACTTGGCCACCCTAGGTCAACTCCAATGGACCCTTAGGGCCCTAATGGACCTTACAATGGATTGGTGAGTGTTGGGTACATTGGAAAATGTGTACCAGATTTGAAGAAGCCTCACCCTACTCAATGATATACATCAAGGTGTATTTGATGTGCTTTGAGTTTATATGTGCAGGTTACGTAATTGCAGGAAATGCAGAAAAGTTTCTAAGTCCATGTGTCGACACCTAGAGGTGAAGTGTCGACACTTATGAAGACTTGTGTCGACACCTAGAGAAGCTGTGTCGACACTTGGAGTAATTGTGTCAACACCAGGAAGGCAGAGTCGACACCAGAAGAAAAGTGTCGACACATACAGTCAGTGTCGACACACACTGAAGAATTGTCAACATAATATGTGTCGACACTTAGAGGCAGTATCGACACCCAGAGAAACTTTGTCGACATCAAATGTGTCGACACCAGGAGGCTGTGTCGACACTCACCAAACTTCAACAAAGTTAAAGTACTTGTGTAGACACCAGGATGCTGTGTCGACACTCAGCAAACTTCAACAAAGTTAAAGTACTTGTGTCGACACCAGGAGGCTGTGTCGACACTCAGCAAGCTTCGACAAAGTTAAATTACATGTGTCGACACAAAGGAGATGTGTCGACACTCAGCAAGTTTCAACACATGAAGGCATGTGTCGACACAAAGGAGATGTGTCGACACTCAGCAAGTTTCAACACATGAAGACATGTGTCGACACAAAGGAGATGTGTCGACACTCAGCAAGTTTCAATATAAGAAGGCATGTGTCGACACAAAAGAGTTGTGTCGACACACAGCAAAATTCAACTAAGTATTAAAGAAGAAGTATTTGTGTCGACACACTCAACCAGTGTCGACAAATTCAACACAAGGCTTGTATCGACACACAGAATCAGTGTCGACAAATTCTGAAGAAGCAGTGTCGAGAAGCTGTTACAACAACACAAGGACTTGTGTCGACACCATCAAGGCTAGTGTCGACACTTAGTCTACTTGTGTCGACACTTAGTCTATTTGTGTCGACACATAATGACTATCTGTCTCGACACTTTCAGACAGTGATAGTGATTTCAAGAAGTGACTGGATGACTTGACAGCTGCCATTTCAACCAGTCAACTGCAACTGTCAGAGCCGTCAGAAGGTTGTTAGAAACCGGATCAGCCGGTTACCTTGGAGGAAGACTATATAAAGACCTTTATCCTTCAACAGAGAAGGAGGAATCACAATAAGAGAAGGATCACAATTAATCAAGAGATCTAACAACACAAAAAAGAAGACCTTCAACAGAAGATCTAAGAAGTTGGAGAGAGAGCTCCTTCTAAGAAGAGCAGTTGCTGAACCAGGCTGCTAAGTAAGATTCAGATTGAGATCTGAATCTCAAGACAGAAGTTGATTGAAGATCATCTTCACAGGAGATTCAACCCTACTGAGTTCTAATTCAAGAAGCTTTGAAGAAAGCCAAGGGAGGTTGATCTCTGCCAAGTTCTTCCAAGAACTCATCAAGAAGCTAGTCAGCTAATCTCTCTCCTTCAGAGTTGTGGTTAATTACTTTGTATAATCAAAATATCTGTAGGATCTTGTATAGATATGAGCTGTAAGCCTATTTTATAAAGGCTGAGTGTAGGAGACTATGTGCTCTGAGTGTAGGTCTTATTGAAGACTGAGGTAGGGCCTTGTGCCTGAGTTGTAGGAGACTTTGTTCTCTGAGTGTAGGTCTTGTTGAAGACTGAGTGGTAGAGCTTTTTGCCTGAGTTGTAGGAGTGGGGACACTCTGAGTTGTAGGAACCTGTTTGGGGTTCTGAGCTGTAAGATCTGAGGATGTGAGGAGAAGTGTTGAAGTTAGGCCGAATCTAGTACACTACTATATAGGCGAAGGGGGAAAGTGGATGTACCCAGACCTTGGGGAACCACTATAAATACTGTGTGCACTCTGTGTATGTTTGCTTCTATGATTGCTGTGTTGTGATAGTTGTAGAATTGCATTTGATGTATAGAATTTCTGCCTTAAATTTGAAAAAGATAAAGTTCACCTATTCACCACCCCTCTAGGTGATTAGGCACTATTTCTTTCAAGTGGTATCAGAGTCAGGTTACTCAAAAAGGGACATAACAGTCTGAGTAAGATCCTGTAGGCAGATTCAGAACAATCAAGAATCAAGAAAATGGGTTCTAGTGAGAATCACAAAGAGTTGGGGTCCATGAAATTGACAATATGTAGAAAAGAGATATTTGGCATTTGGAAAGAGAGGGTTAGACTCTTTATGGAGGCATCTGACCCAAGAATGTATATTACAGTTAAAGAAGGTCTATATGTGCCAATGAAGATATCCATTCTAGATGCAAATCAGAAAACTCCCAAGGACTTTTTTGAAATGACTAAAGATGAAATCATTCTGGACACTATGGATAAGAGGGCCCAGAATATTATTGTTAGTGCAATTGATGATGCAACATTTCAGAACTTAATTCATTGAAGACCTCTAAAGAAATGTGGGGCACATTAATAGTTTACATGGAGGGATCAGAAGAAGTAAGACAAGACAGGAAGTCTTTGTTAAATCAGGAATATGAAAGCTTCAGACAAGGAAAGTCTGATAGCATTACTGAATGTTACAAGAAGTTCTATAGGATAGTCAATGAATTGATGTCTTATGGAAGAGAATTCAGCAACTATGAGCTGAATGACAAGTTCTTAAGATCCCTGACTAAGGACTGGGACACCAAGATTTGTGTCATTAGGGAAGTGGCCAAACTAGCTGACATACCTCCTCGAACTTTGTTTGGAAAACTGTTATCTTATGAGATGCAGTTATTGGCTAGAAAGGAGGAAGAGAAGACTACTAGAGTGGAGCACAAGGAAAGATCTGTGGCCTTCAAGACTGAAGCCACTAGGAAGTATAGAAGCAAGTCTCCATCTCCACCTCAAATAGTTGTTGAGGCTGTGACAGATAATTCAGAAAGCAAGAATTCAGATAACAGTGAAAGTGATGAAGACTTTGCAGCTTTTACTAGGCATTTTCAAAAGTTTCTGAAGAAGAAGCAGTGGAGGTCTAAGCCTACCACTTCTCAGCCAAAAGATGATTACTATCAGAAAAGGAGGACATCATGGAATGACAGAAGCAGGTCCAAGCCAAGCAAAGCTACATCTTCAAAAATTGTGTGCTATTGCTGCAATAGACAGGGACATATAGTAGCTGACTGTCCAGAAAAGAGGAAGGAGTCAACTGACAAAAAGAAGACTCAGTTTAAGGGCAAAAAGGAAAAGTCCTTTGTTGCTAAGAAAGACAAAAGTTTGACTGATCAGTCATCTTCAGAAACAGAATCAGAAGCTGAAGCTTATATTGGATTGTTTGCTGAAGAGGAAGAAGATGAGTTCATGCAGCTAATGAATTCAATTTATGAGCATGAGGACAATCAGTGCAAAGGGCTGATGGCTTTATCTGAAGGAGACAAAATCCAGGATCAGCCTGGACCAAGTAAGGTACAAAGTTGTTCTTCTAGTTCAATTTCTAGTACTAAGTCAGAATCAGATACATCTGCATCAAGTGATATGGGTGGGTCTGAATCTGAAGGATATATTCATCAGTTAATTGATGAATATAGGGACTTTTTGCAGGCCTTGAAGAAAAGCAAAACCTTGGCCAAAACTCAGGAAAAGGAGATTTCTAGTCTTAAATTGGCTGCTGCTGATTCAGACAAGTTGTTTGATCAGAAACTGAATGAAATAGCCAGGCTGAAGAACATTACTGTTATTCAGATGGGTACTATTACATTTAAGAATGATCAAATTAGAAATCTGGAGGTTAGACTTCAGAAGGAGAGAGAGATTGTAGCAAGTTTTTTCTAAACCTAAATCAGTTTTACCTTTGATAGATGAGTTTATACCTTAAAAGGGTAAGACTGGATTGGGGTTTACAAAACCTGCCTGGACAGCTAGGTCCAAATCTAGGGGCAAAGCCCCAGCACTAAACAAGAAGGCTGCAGTAGATAATCCAGCCAGAGTTGTACCTAAACAAAGGTAGAACATGTTTGAGTGCTGGTGTTGTGCCAAGATAGGCCACTTTGCCTTAGATTGTTGGCACAATTCAAGTGTTAAGGAGAGTAGCAAACTGCCTGCTAGAATAGCTACAGGTAGTTTTGTTAAAGGTCAAACTAACCTGCACCAAGGACCCAAGAATTATTTGGGTTCTAAGGTTAAGTAATCTGTTTTGCAGGTGAGTCCAAGTGGCCATGCCCCTATATGGTACTTGGACAGTGGATGTTCCAGGCACATGACTGGAATTAGGGGGTTGCTGAAGGACTATACACCTATCAAGGATGGCCCTAAAGTTACCTTTGGTGGTTCAAAAAAGGAATCATCAAAAGTTTTGGTAACATTTCTAGAAACCAAATTACAATTACTCAAGTCGCTTATGTAAAGGGTTTGAAACATAACCTCATTAGCATAAGTCAGCTGAGTGATTTAGGATATGACATCTCATTTGTCAAGGATGGTTGTCATATTAAAAGGTCAAGTGATCAAAAGATCATTCTGACAGGATATAGGAAGAGAAATGTCTATTGTCTTGACTTTGTATGTGAGAACAATGTTTCTCCTATTTGTATTGTAGCTGATGAGAAAGTCTTACATTGTGTTAAATGGCACAAGAGGCTGCCTCATCTTAAATATAAGACAATTGGCCAACTCTTTAGCAAAGAGTTAGTGAGGAATGGTCCTCAGGTTAAGTGTATAAAGGATGGGATATGCTTAGCTTGTCAAAAAGGCAAGCAGACCAAATCCACCTTTCATTGCCTTGAGAACAAGGATTCTGTGATGTATCTATACCTCTTGCATATGGATCTTTTTGGTCATATGCCAGTTCACAGCCTAGGTAGGAAGGTCTACATATTTGTGGTTGTAGATGACTATTCAAGGTATTCCTGGGTGTTCTTCCTAAGACAAAAATCTGAAACCTCAAGTATCTTATATAGTTTTGTTAAACAAATTCAGAATGAATTGGACAGTACAGTGGTCAAAATCAGAACTGACCATGGTACTGAGTTTCAGTTTGAAAGTATGACAAAACTGTGTGAAGAATTTGGAATTTTTCAGGAATTTTCCTCACCAAGAACACCTCAGCAAAATGGTATTGCAGAAAGGAAAAATAGAACCTTGATAGAGGCTGGTAGAACCCTATTGAGTGACACTTCTCTCCCAGAATATTTCTGGGCTGAGGTAGTAAATATTGTCTGTCATGTGATCAATAGGTCTACTATCACCAAGAGCCACAAGAAGACCCCTATGAGATTGTGAAGGGCAGAAAACCAAATTTATCCTATTTTAGGATCTTTGGTTGCAAGTGCTATATACTTAACAATGGAAAGTCTTATCTAACCAAGTTTGCTGCCAAATCCCAAGAGGGGATCTTTGTTGGGTACAGCAATAATAGTAAGGCTTATAGGGTCTACAACTTGATTACTCAAGTTGTAGAAGAGTCTGTACATGTAGTTTTTGATGAAGCAAGGCTCATTAACAATGAATTGTCAAGTAGTGTTTGCAGCTCTACAGGTGTAACTGAGAATATGGACAAGCTTACCTTAACAAAAGATTCTTCTGCAAGTTAGCAAGTGGAAGATGGTGGCTGCTGTCCAGGGGGAGTACAAGATATACCTGATGCTGAAGAAGACCAAGAGGTGCAGCTAAATGAAGAGACTGAAGGTGTACAACCTGAAGACGGGCTGCCTCCAGCAAATAGACACTTAAAGGATCACCCACCCAATCAAATAATTGGAGATCCTAGACAAGGAGTGCAAACAAGGAGCAGGAATCTAAGTACAGTTCTTTACTCCAGCTTCCTATCCCAAGTGGAACCAAAGAAGTTTGAAGAAGCAATCCTAGACCCTCATTGGATTGAGGTCATGTAAGAGGAGATGAATCAATTCAAAAGATGCAAGGTCTGGGAGCTAGTTCCTAAACCCAAGGACCACAACATTATTGGAACTAAGTGGATCTTTAGGAACAAGTTAGATGAGAATGGAATCATCATAAAGAATAAAGCTAGACTTGTTGCAAAGGGATATAGGCAGGAAGAAGGTATTGATTTTGATCAAACTTTTGCTCCAGTAGCAAGACTGGAAGCAATAAGGATGTTCCTTGCCTATGCAACATATCAAGGGTTCAAGGTATATCAAATGGATGTTAAGTCAGCTTTTCTGAATGAAAACCTGAAGGAAGAAGTCTATGTAGAGCAGCCATCAGATTTTGTTGATTCTATTAAAACTGATTATGTTTATAGACTTAGGAAGGTTTTGTATCGGTTAAAACAAGCCCCAAGGGCTTGGTATGAAACCCTGTCTAGTTTCCTCATTGAGAACAAATTCTCAAGGGGGAAAATAGACAAGACTCTATTCCTTAGGGAATCCAGAGACAAGATTATCTTAGTCCAAATATATGTAGATGACATAATATTTGGGTCTACAGAAAGTAGTCTTTGCAGAAAGTTTGCAAAACTTATGCAAGGACAATTTGAAATGAGCAGTATGGGGGAACTTAAGTTCTTCTTGGGTCTCCAAGTTAGACAGACTGAAGATGGCTTGTCCATATGCCAGTCTAAGTTCACTCTAGAGTTAATAAAGAAGTATGGTATGGAATCATCCACTACCATGAAAACTCTTATGGGGTCAAGCATGTCTCTAAGCAAAGATGATGCAGGGAAACGTGTAGATGAGACTTTGTATAGAGGGATAGTTGGCTCCCTACTGTATTTGACTGCTAGTAGACCAGATATCATGTATGCTACATATGTCTGTGCTAGGTACCAAGCTTGCCCTAAAGAATCTCATTTGACAGCAGTCAAAAGGATTTTGAGATATCTTAAGGGCACACCTTATCTAGGCCTTTGGTACCCTAGGAATGGAGATTTTGTACTGACAGGTTATTCAGATGCAGATTTTGCAGGCTGCAAGGAAGATAGGAAGAGTACTACAGGAACCTGTCAATTTCTAGGTGGAAGGCTGGTATCATGGAGCAGTAAGAAGCAGACCAGTGTGGCTATCTCCACAGCTGAGTCAGAGTATGTGGCTGCAGGAAGTTGCTGTGCACAACTTCTATGGATTCAACACCAGCTAGAAGACTATGGTATTCAAGTAAGTAGAACACCTTTATTTTGTGATTCTACAAGTGTCATTTCTATTGCAAATAATCCTGTCTCACATAGTAGGACTAAGCACATAGAAATTAAATACCATTTTCTAAGAGAACATGTAGAAAAATGAGACATTTCCCTAGAGTATGTTAAGACAGATAATCAGTTAGCTGATATGTTTACTAAGCCCCTAGATGAAACCAAATTCAATAATTTTAAAATTGAATTAAGAATGTTAAACTTAGAATAATTTCAAAAATTAGCTAAGTAAAATAGTGTCGACACACAGAGTTGTTTGTGTCGACACATAGAAGTGGTGTCGACATTTCCGAGAAATGGTGTCGACATATCTAGACAGTCAATGTCGACACTTCAGAGAATTAGTGTCGACACATCCATAGTAGGTGTCGACACATCCAGGGTGTTGTCGACACTTAGGATTTACACAGAATTCATTGAGTAGAGTTTCGACTAATCGTCGAGCTGAGATGTATAAGTGTCGACACATATATTTTGTCGACTATATTTGTGTCGACACATAGTTGTCGAGACATTGAAAGTAAGTGTCGACACTTTTCAATAGTGTCGACACATTTCAAGTATTTTGACGCGTCTTTTCACCTTCGATTTTAAAAAGGTATAAATAGGTCTTCACCGTTGTTTGTCGACACGCTCCCCATAGTTTCGAGACCAAACTTGTGTGTCGACATCTCTCTTCTCTAAATTCAAAATTTCTTCAAACCCTAATGGAACCGAAGGTAGAAGATAACATCAATGAAGGTTATGAGCTCGTGCGACACGCCTTTGATGACGCGGAACCAGAAATCCAAGGTGTGGTAACCCTAGTTGCAGAGACTGGGTTAGAGTATCTTGTTTCAGAACCAATCAAGATATGGAAGAAGGAGGTCCTCGAATTCTTTAATGCAGCTACTCTTGATGAAACTGGACTCAAGATTAAGTCCAAAGTCCATGGGGAAAAAGTCAAGATCACTCAAAAAAGTCTAAGAAAAGTTCTACATCTCCCTCGAACTAAAGAAGAGGAAGTTGTATCTGAATCAAAGACAAGGGAGGCACTGACATGGTGTGGACTTGATTCAAGCTTGAAGATTGGATCAGTCTTTAATAGGAAAGGAATGAACATACAAGGAAAGTTTTTATCTGAAGTAGTTGGGAAGGTGATACTGAGCAAGCCTGGAGGGCATGATAGAATATCAGCTCACATGTTTAGTTTAATGACAAGGATAATTTTCCAACTTAAAACTGATTGGTCAGCAGTAATATTTGATAAGATAAAGGAAAGTCTGAAGAAGACCAATCTGGGTAGGATTATGAGTTATACTTAGCTGGAAGTATTCCTGAAGTGATGAACCAAGCTGTTGGATCTAAGATAAACCATATGAGGAGAATGGATGTTAGAATTATCTTAAGGTGGGATAGAGTGTTGACAAAGGAAATGCCAACTCCAGAAAAGGAAACACCTCAGAAGAAGAGGAAGAAGAAATCCATTGTGGCTCCTGAATCCTCAAGTAGCTCAGAGGAGCAGGTGGTTTTTAGTTCTGATGATGGAGAAGATGGCAATGCTGGACAGTCACCAGCAAGACAAGAAGATGCCCAGAGGCAGGAGGAGCTACCATCAGCTAGCCCTATTCACCTGGATCCACTCCAGGGGGAGCCTCAACATGTGGATGAGCCAAGTCAATTAGATAGTAAAAGGGCTACCCAAAAAATTCTTGAGGTAATCAATGAAGTTAATCAATCTATTTTAAATATTGAGGATGAAGTATTGACTGAATCATTACTTGATGTTGATCAGCCAACTCAGATACATAATCGACTACAAGATGTTGTCATGGAAGACACGTCAATACTACAGAGATCAGAGATTCTCCAGTCCAACCTCAACATGAGTTTACACTAGAAGAGCTGTTCCCTGATCTTTTACAGACTGACTTTGAGGGAGAGAAAGCAGCTGTTGAGGGGGAGCAAGTAGACCTTGAGGAGGAGCATGTAAGATCACAGGAGGAGACTGCTAGAAAAGAGATTGAGGATCTACCAAGAGCAGCAAAGGATTTGCCACCTACTCCAAAGGATAGAGTAGACATTGCTAGTACATCTGATTATGAAGATGAAGAGGCTGCTAGAGCTAAGAAAAGAAAACTACAAGTTTTCAAGAGAAGAAGCCAGACCTACAAGAAAACACTTCAGACCATTGTTCCACAACAAGCCCCAACTGCTGACTATAGTTCTTTGTTGGTGGCTTTGCAAATTAAGATGGATGAACAAAGAAAAGCTATAGAAAAATATATAGATGAAGGACATAAATCACTTCAATTTGATCTGGCTCAAGACATAAAATCTATAAGATTTGAAATGAATCAAAACAAGAAGGAAATGACTGATTGTTTCCATAAAGGAGACAATGCAGTGGTCTATCTGGCTACTCATCAAGAGAATATAAAGAAACAGGTTAATGACATGGCAATAAAACAAGGATATGTCCTGGAAAATCAGATTAGGATGAATGACAATCTGACTGCTTCTCATAATGCCATTGTAAGTGAAATGAAAAATATAGCTACTATCCAGACTGCTGTAAGTGCTACTGCCAAAGAAGCCTTTGATAAGCAACTACAAGAGAGCCTAACTGCTGTTAAATCTGTCATTGAAGATTCTCAAAAGGCTATTACTGACAAGCTTCAAAGGTTAAAACCTTTTTATAAAGATGGAGTTAACTATTTGAATGCTCAAATCAGATTCCAGAAGGATGAACTTAGGGATCATATAGAAAGAGAAGTCATAAAGGGGGAGAGGGTATTAGTCAAAGCAGGCTCTGACCATGCTAAATGGATTTCAAACAACATCAGAGCTACCCTTGGATTTCCACCTTTATGTGATGATGATAATGTAGCAGAATCTGGGGTAAATCCTGCATATTTTGGAGGAGAACAAGCTGAAGTAGGTCAGGTGATCTACCCTCCTGCAGATTTTGACATGATACATCAAGAGATACAGTCTATGTATAGTCCTCTAGAAGGTGCTCACAATGTGATCATTGAGAAAGTAGTACAGCCTGTGCCAGAGGCAGTACTAATAGAGCAAGAGGCATTATTAAAAGAGCAGGAAGCCCAATTATCTAAGAAGAGGTTCAGAGAACAGCCTGAATTAAGGCTAGATTTTGAGCAATGGAGCCCAACTTCCAGAAATATTATTCTGACTGCTTGGAAGGCTGCAAAAAATAGTTTCCTAGAGAGGGGCAAATGGTATTCTGACCAAGAGTGGAAAAAACATGAAGCTAGGCAAGAGGCCATAGTACAATACAGAAGGAAGGCTAAATTAGGGAAGCTACCTCCTAATGCACAGGAGCCTAGCAAGTATTTCCCTAAGCCTTATCATTATTTTGAGAGACAGAAGATAAGGGCTAAAGAACATAAAAAAGAAAGATCTTAAGGGAAAGAAGCCTACTGATGACAATGATGCTCCAGTTCAAGCAAAGATTCAATCTGGAAAGGGCATTGTTATCAAGGAGCCAGAGCAGCCATAGGATAGAATTTTCTTAAGTTTACAACCTTGTAATCATTTGCATTAAACTTCATGTAAACTTTTGATTAATAAAAATTTTGGAAGTTGTAAAAATAATGTTTAATGTTCACTCTATTACATTGTTATTCTGAGATAATTGTTTATACATGTTTTGTTTATACATGTTTAGTATTTACCCTGTCATGTAATATTGTTATACATCATATTGAGTATTTGTTATGAATGGTGTATATCATTGACTAAGGGTTATGACTTCTCCAAATAGGGGGAGATTGTTGGGTACATTGGAAAATGTGTACCAGATTTGAAGAAGCCTCACCATACTCAATGATATACATCAAGGTGTATTTGATGTGCTTTGAGTTTATATGTGCAGGTTAAGTAATTGCAGGAAATGCAGAAAAGTTTCTAAGTCCATGTGTCGACACCTAGAGGTGAAGTGTCGACACTTATGAAGTCTTGTGTCGACACCTAGAGAAGGTGTGTCGACACTTGGAGTAATTGTGTTGACACCAGGAAGGCAACGTCGACACCAGAAGAAAAGTGTCGACACATACAGTCAGTGTCGACACATAGTGAAGAATTGTCAATATAATCTGTGTCGACACTTAGAGGCAGTATCGACACCCAGAGAAACTTTGTCGACATCAAATGTGTCGACACTAGGAGGCTGTGTCGACACTCAGCAAACTTCAACAAAGTTAAAGTACTTGTGTCGACACCAGGATGCTGTGTCGACACTCAGCAAACTTCAACGAAGTTAAAGTACTTGTGTCGACACCAGGAGGCTGTGTCGACACTCAGCAAGCTTCAACAAAGTTAAAGTACATGTGTCGACACAAAGGAGATGTGTCGACACTCAACAAGTTTCAACACATGAAGGCATGTGTCGACACAAAGGAGATGTGTCGACACTCAGGAAGTTTCAACACATGAAGGCATGTGTCGACACAAAGGAGATGTGTCGACACTCAGCAAGTTTCAACATAAGAAGACATGTGTCGACACAAAGGAGTTGTGTCGACACATAGCAGAATTCAACTAAGTATTAAAGAAGAAGTATTTGTGTCGACACACTCAACCAGTGTCGACACATTCAACAGAAGGCTTGTGTCGACACACAGAATCAGTTTCGACACATTCTGAAGAAGCAGTGTCGAGAAGCTGTTACAACAACACAAGGAGTTGTGTCGACACCATCAAGGCTAGTGTCGACACTTAGTCTACTTGTGCCGACACTTAGTCTATTTGTGTCGACACATAATGACTATCTGTCTCGACACTTTCAGACAGTGACAGTGATTTCAAGAAGTGACTGGATGACTTGACAGCTGCCATTTCAACCGGTCAACTGCAACTGTCAGAGCCGTCAGAAGGTAGTTAGAAATCGGATCAGCCGGTTATCTTGGAGGAAGACTATATAAAGACCCTTATCCTTCAATAGAGAAGGAGGAATCACAATAAGAGAAGGATCACAATTTGTAACACCCCGAAGTCAAGAGGATCATTTTGAGCAAAATCGAGTTCACGCATGGGTGACACGGCCTGGGACACGGGCGTGTCCCAGGGCGTGTCAGTTGACACGGCCTGCGACATGGGCGTGTCGCAGGGCGTGTCGAGGTTGTGTCGACGATCGGACTTGGTGTCGACGATTTTCGCTCGACATCGTCGAGAGGGGCACACGGCCTAGGACACGGTCGTGTCGGATGCCGTGTCGAATGCTTGACGAGTGTTACGCGACGATCGTCGAGTATCGAGTTTCTAGTGAGGACACGGCCTGTGACACGGGCGTGTCACAGGGCATGTCAGTGGTCGTCGAACTCAGCTCGACGTCTCGGGTTAGGGCGTGTTTGCGGGACACGGGTGTGTCCTGGTGCACACGGCCAGGAACACGGGCGTGTGCCAAGCCGTGTGCCAGGCCATGTGAAGTCTCGGGTTGATTTGGGATTATTTCTGTTGAGGAACACGGCCTCAGACACGGGCGTGTCTGAGGGCGTGTCGGGTACACGGCACATGACACGGGCGTGTCACACGGCCGTGTACTGGTTGGATTGAGTCGGTTGTCTGCCGCTTAGGGGGACACGGCCTGTGACACGGGCGTGTCACAGGGCGTGTCAGGCCGTGTTCAGGGTTTTCTGGCCAGATCTGAGCCGTTTGTTTCCCTCTTCCTGGATCCAGTGGCTGGGCTTTGTCCAGGTGTTGGGAAGGCCGAAAAAAGGGGATTTAAAACCCTCTTTTATTATCTTCTTCTTCTTCATCTTCATTCCAAGAAAGAAAGGGGAAAGGCCTAAGGGAGAGAGAAGGGAGGATTCTTCCAGCTGCTGTAGGAGCTGCGGAGTGCGGAGCGAAGATCCGAGAGCGGATTCGTGAAGGCAAGGCCGAGGCGGTGATTTCCATCCGGCTACTTCATAGCGCCGAAGCGATCTTCAAGGGTAACGATCTCCTTCTTGGACATCGAAGTCCTTTCTCTATACCTGTGCTTGGAATCCTCCACCAAGAGGTGGATCGCGGAAGTGATTCCTTTGTTGTGTCTGCATTTAGAGCCGGAAATATAGAGTACGGCGTAGGCATGCTGTGTGAAGCCCATCTGGACCGGTAGTCTGGATTGGTGATGTTCATGGGTAAACCGGAGAAGACTCCGTGGCTTTGATGCTGTGCAAAATGGATTTCTGTTGTGATGAATGTATGGATGTGATGATTGTGAGGAGGCTTTGGTGAAGCTCCTGGATATGAGATGATCAATTGGTAACACGCCTGGTTAGTGCGAGATACGCCCGGTTTGTTACACCACTAGGGTGGGTTGATCCAGTTAAGGTAGGATCGATGGGTGGCAATGCTAGGGGAGCCGAGTTAAACCTGGGTTGCTGCACCACAGAGTGTGGGTCGATCGGACTAGGAGGGGGATCGATGGGTAGACAATGCCTGGGGAGCTTAGACAAACCCGGCTTGCTACACCACATAGTGTGGGTCGGTCTGCTCTGTTTGTGATGCTGTGAGGATGGACCTCTGAGTGGCTTGGGCGGGATGTCGCCAGCCTACGAGCTGGTGGACTAGGGCCGGTCAACCAACAAGTTAAAACCTCGAGAGACAGCGGTGTACGACGGTGGATTCCGGTACGCCAAGAAGGTGCCCTGAGTGTACGGAGCGTTGGTGGACTCCAGCGTTTGTGATGTGATGTGTTTGTTAGTGGAATAAAGAGAATGATCTAGCTATGATGTGATTTGGTGATGTTTGTTGATGCTTGATGAGAAAGGAAGCACTGTACACAGGGAAGGAACCACTACCCCGGTTAGGGGGTAGGGTCGTTATAATGGGTCAGCAATGCTGACCGTTACTTTGTTTTCTGTGTTGGTTTGGATGATGAATTGCAGGTGCTGCGGTTTGGAAAGAATAAGTGGATTGGCTAGCCTGGTGTTCTTAGTCCTTGAGAGCTATATGAAGAATCATGGTTGGATTTCATGTGTGGCCGGCCTGCGTGCCGATGTACGAAACCATTGATGTGAAAGAGGAACTTGTAAGGCCATAAGGCCAGGGTGTGTGAGTTGTATACATTCCTGGTGTTTTTATATAAATGTGGTATTTATATATGGGTGGACATTCTGGTTTGAGTTCATGTTAACAAGAAAAATGCTGCGCTAGAATGGAATGAGTTAAGGACACGCATATATTTGATTTCCACACGTGATTCCTTCGTTTGTCTGTGCTATATGGCGTGGGGCCCCGGCCGGACCCACCGTTATATGTCATGTGACAGGTGGGGGCGTTACAAAGTGGTATCAAAGCCAGGTTGAGATTGTTTGGGAGGAGAGAACATTATTGAACTCATGAATGTCCACTAGGAATGTATGTCATGCACATGATGTGCGTGCGTGTGTAGTCCATGTAACAGTACCGTTATGATTTGGAAGAATTTAATGGTGTTCTGTACATTGATAGGTGGCGAGGGATGGAGCTGGGCCGTCTGAGCCCCAGCGGTCGGATGAGAGTGCAGCACCCGTGGAAGCGCCGATGCCTCCCTCGGCAGAGGCCATACGGGTGGTGGCGGAGACAGTGCTTGCAGTGTTACAAGCACAACCAACTGGACAGGCAAGACCTGGTGGAAGACAAGAGCATGCTGCCGAGGTGGTGGAAGTGCAAGCGAGTGACGACGCATTGTCACGTTTTATGCACTTTCATCCACCTACTTTTGGTGGAGCGCTCTCACCAACGCAGGCAGAAGATTGGTTGGCAAGAGTAAAAAGGATCCTAACCGCAATCAGGACGGTCGAGGAACAGAAAGTGTTGTTGGCCACTTTTCTGTTGGAAGGAGATGCAAGATTGTGGTGGGATGAAATTGAAGTGCACCACTTGGCAGGTCGTGGTTTAATGGAAGTTTCAATGGAGGAATTCTCCCAACTATTTTTAGCCAAGTATGTGCCGGTGTCGCAGAGGATTGCGATGGAAAATGAGTTTCTCCGTTTGGTGCAGGGTGAGCGAGATATTGATACCTACCTGCATGAGTTTACAAGATTGGGGAGATATGCGGGATCTACCTTTGCGGAGGAAGCGCGAAAGACAAATCGGTTTTATGAAGGATTGCGGGATGAATTGAGGTTGGCACTTCCGAGTTCGGTGAGCCAAGGCTTTCAGGCGTTGGTCGATACAGCTCGCGCCTTGGAGAAGGATATGAAGTGAGTACGAGAGAATAAGAGACTGACAAGGGAAAAGTCAGAGTTTAAATCAATTATGTTGTAGAGCTCTATAATAGTTGTAGATCTCTATAATAGTTTGGTGCACTTGTGCTTGTGACGAGATAAATCAATTATGTTGTTTTGTTTTGAGGTTTTATGTGGCTGAATGTGCACAAGTGGAAGTTAGGGATGTTTGTTGTGTTGTCTGTTTGTTAGTATGTGCGGAGGCTATGATTTTGTGATGTTGTGACCAATTGGCTGTTTGGAGTCAAATTTCGAGGACGAAATTATTTGAAGGGGGGAGGATTGTAACACTCCGAAGTCAAGAGGATCATTTTGAGCAAAATCGGGTTCAGGCATGGGTGACACGGCCTGGGACACGGGCGTGTCCCAGGGCGTGTCAGTTGACACGGCCTGCGACACGGGCGTGTCGCAGGGCGTGTCGAGGTTGTGTCGACGATCGGACTTGGTGTCGACGATTTTCGCTCGACATCGTCGAGAGGGGCACACGGCCCAGGACACGGCCGTGTCGGATGCCGTGTCGAATGCTCGACGAGTGTTACGCGACGATCGTCGAGTATCGAGTTTCTAGTGAGGACACGGCCTGTGACACGGGCGTGTCACAGGGCGTGTTAGTGGTCGTCGAACTCAGCTCGACGTCTCGGGTTAGGGCGTGTTTGCGGGACACGGGTGTGTCCTGGTGCACACGGCCAGGAACACGGGCGTGTGCCAAGCCGTGTGCCAGGCCGTGTGAAGTCTCGGGTTGATTTGGGATTATTTCTGTTGAGGAACACGGCCTCAGACACGGGCGTGTCTGAGGGCGTGTCGGGTACACGGCACATGACACGGGCGTGTCACACGGCCGTGTACTGGTTGGATTGAGTCGGTTGTCTGCCGCTTAGGGGGACACGGCCTGTGACACGGGCGTGTCACAGGGCGTGTCAGGCCGTGTTCAGGGTTTTCTGGCCAGATCTGAGCCGTTTGTTTCCCTCTTCCTGGATCCAGTGGCTGGGCTTTGTCCAGGTGTTGGGAAGGCCGAAAAAAGGGGATTTAAAACCCTCTTTTATTATCTTCTTCTTCTTCATCTTCATTCCAAGAAAGAGAGGGGAAAGGCCTAAGGGAGAGAGAAGGGAGGAGTCTTCCAGCTGCTGTAGGAGCTGCGGAGTGCGGAGCGAAGATCCGAGAGCGGATTCGTGAAGGTAAGGCCAAGGCGGTGATTTCCATCCGGCTACTTCATTGCGTCGAAGCGATCTTCAAGGGTAACGATCTCCTTCTTGGACATCGAAGTCCTTTCTCTATACCTGTGCTTAGAATCATCCACCAAGAGGTGGATCGCGGAAGTGATTCCTTTGTTGTGTCTGCATTTAGAGCCGGAAATATAGAGTACGGCGTAGGCATGCTGTGTGAAGCCCATCTGGACCGGTAGTCTGGATTGGTGATGTTCATGGGTAAACCGGAGAAGACTCCGTGGCTTTGATGCTGTGCAAAACAGATTTCTGTTGTGATGAATGTATGGATGTGATGATTGTGAGGAGGCTTTGGTGAAGCTCCTGGATATGAGATGATCAATTGGTAATACGCCTGGTTAGTGCGAGATACGCCCGGTTTGTTACACCACTAGGGTGGGTTGATCCAGTTAAGGTAGGATCGATGGGTGGCAATGTTAGGGGAGCCGAGTTAAACCCGGGTTGCTGCACCACAGAGTGTGGGTCGATCGGACTAGGAGGGGGATCGATGGGTAGACAATGCCTGGGGAGCTTAGATAAACCCGGCTTGCTACACCACATAGTGTGGGTCGGTCTGCTCTGTTTGTGATGCTGTGAGGATGGACCTCTGAGTGGCTTGGGCGGGATGTCACCAGCCTGCGAGCTGGTGGACTAGGGCCGGTCAACCAACAAGTTAAAACCTCGAGAGACAGCGGTGTACGACGGTGGATTCCGGTACGCCAAGAAGGTGCACGGAGCGTTGGTGGACTCCAGCGTTTGTGATGTGATGTGTTTGTTAGTGGAATAAAGAGAATGATCTAGCTATGATGTGATTTGGTGATGTTTGTTGATGCTTGATGAGAAAGGAAGCACTGTACACAGGGAAGGAACCACTACCCCGGGTAGGGGGTAGGGTCGTTATAATGGGTCAGCAATGCTGACCGTTACTTTGTTTTCTGTGTTGGTTTGGATGATGAATTGCAGGTGCTGCGATTTGGAAAGAATAAGTGGATTGGCTAGCCTGGTGTTCTTAGTCCTTGAGAGCTATATGAAGAATCATGGTTGGATTTCATGTGTGGCCGGCCTGCGTGCCGATGTACGAAACCATTGATGTGAAAGAGGAACTTGTAAGGCCATAAGGCCAGGGTGTGTGAGTTGTATACATTCCTGGTGTTTTTATATAAATGTGGTATTTATATATGGGTGGACATTCTGGTTTGAGTTCATGTTAACAAGAAAAATGCTGCGCTAGAATGGAATGAGTTAAGGACACGCATAGATTTGATTTCCACACGTGATTCCTTCGTTTGTATGTGCTATATGGCGCGGGGCCCCGGCCGGACCCACCGTTATATGTCATGTGACAGGTGGGGGCGTTACACAATTAATCAAGAGATCTAACAACACAAAAGAAGAAGACATTCAACAGAAGATCTAAGAAGTTGGAGAGAGAGAGCTCCTTCTAAGAAGAGCAGTTGCTGAACTAGGCTGCTAAGTAAGATTCAGATTGAGATCTGAATCTCAAGACAGAAGTTGATTGAAGATCATCTTCACAGGAGATTCAACCCTACTGAGTTCTAATTCAAGAAGCTTTGAAGAAAGCCAAGGGAGGTTGATCTCTGCCAAGTTCTTCCAAGAAATCATCAAGATGCCAATCAACTCATCTCACTCTTTTAGGGTTATGGTTAATTACTTTGTATAATCAAAATATCTGTAGGATCTGGTATAGATCTGAGCTGTAAGCCTATTTGATAAAGGCTGAGTGTAGGAGACTGTGTGCTTTGAGTGTAGGTCTTATTGAAGACTGAGGTAGGGCCTTGTGCCTGAGTTGTAGGAGACTTTGTTCTCTGAGTGTAGGTCTTGTTGAAGACTGAGTGGTAGGGCTTTTTGCCTGAGTTGTAGGAGTGGGGACACTCTGAGTTGTAGGAACCTATTTGGGGTTCTGAGCTGTAAGATCTGAGGATCTGAGGAGAAGTGCTGAAGTTAGGCCGAATCTAGTATACTACTAGATAGGCGAAGGGGGAAAGTGGATGTACCCAGACCTTGGGGAACCACTATAAATACCGTGTGCACTCTATGTATGTTTGCTTCTATGATTGTTGTGTTGTGATAGTTGTAGAATTGCATTTGCTGTACAGAATTTCTGCCTTAAATTTGAAAAAGATAAAGTTCACCTATTCACCCCCCCCCCTCTAGGTGATTAGGCACTATTTCTTTCAGTGAGACCATGATGGGGTCTTGAAGTCTTGGTGAAGCCCCATGATCATCTTAAACTAGGGTTCAAAAATCTATTATTTGCAAACCATAGTGGTCTTACCTACATTCCTAGGTTACTAGGCCTTCTTGGGCTTCCTAGGGTTTTCTCATGACCTAATCATGACAAAACCACACCTAGGGGTCTGGTTGTTTGAGAGATGTTACACCTCAGGCCAGCGGACAGAGGAAGTTTGTCCTTATCATGATCGACTACTTCTCCAAATGGATCGAGGCAAAAGATTTGGCCAAGACCACGTCACAATATATAAAGAACTTCATTTGGGGAGAAATTGCATGCATGTTCGGGATTCCTCTCGCCATCGTCACCGACAATGGTCCGCAGTTCGCCAGCTTAGAGCTAGAGGATTTCTTCAAGCAGCTAGGGACGGATCTACGATTCACCTCTGTGCATCATCCTCGCAGCAACGGACAGGTGGAGGCCCCCAACAAGTTGATCATCAACCTCCTCAAGAAGAAAGTCTCAAACTTGAAAGGCAATTGGGCAGAGCAGCTCCCCTCGGTTCTATGGGCTCTGAGAACAACTCCAAACTCGGCTACGGGGGAGACGCCCTTTAGTTATCCCACGGGTCCGAGGCACTCATCCCAGTAGAGCTCGAGGTTCGAAACCCGAGAGTCATGGTACCTGGAGATGGCAGTGAAGAATGGCGCTTGGATAATGAAGACGCCCAAAGGCTCTCGCTGAATTTTGTAGAAGAGCTTCGTGACTTAGCCTCCATCCGCCAAGAGGAGATCAAGAAACGCATGACAAAGCACTTCAACAAAAATGTCCACCTAAAGAATTTCCTCGCAGGGTACCTGGTTATGAAGAAGGTGGACGCCGCCGAAAGAGGAGCAATAGTTGGCAAGCTGCATCCAAATTGGGAAGGTCCTTTCATCATTCAAGAAGCCCTGGCCACCGGAGGCTATTATCTCCAGGATCAGGTCGGAGAGCAACTGGGAGGTACTTGCTGCGGGGATGACCTGAAAAGGTTCTATCCCTAGCGGCCGATGATGTATTTTTATTTCTACATGCTTTCATACATTTATAAAGACAATGGCGACTACTTGGATTATGTTCATTCTTTTTGCATCTCAAGTTTTCTGAGGACTCAAGGTTCTGCTCCAAGATTGATCCGAGAAATCGGTCGTTAACTTGTTCCCCTGGATAGCCCATGGCAGACGATGGGATGATGCCTCGGGATATAAGCATCCTTGTATGACTGGACCCCTGCATTGACAGCCGAGATCAGCTCCCCCTTGCATGTCGGCCTAGCTACCCCCAATTGCATCTCTCCTCCGACTGGAGGAACTAGCTGGAACAGGTTTGGACTCCAACCTCTTGGATTCGAGGAAGGGTCAACTGCCAATCTCTCTTTTTGGGAAACGACCCTTCAATTATTTTCAAAGGTAGGATAATTGGTCAAAGAGCGGGGATAGGACCAAGGGAAATGTTAGTCACGAGTCCGTCCTGGAGGACCCTCGGAAGAACATTACCCCTTGCTCATGTGTTTAAGCTCGTAGCGAGGTGGCAGAGCTGAGAATGATTTCCACGGTTGGATTGGGAAACCTGCCTTCGACCTATTCCTCCTAGATAGCCCAGGGCGGCCGATGGGATGATGCCTCGGGATATAAGCGTCCTTGTAAGACCGAACCACTGTATTGATGGCCGAGATCAGCTCCCCCCTTGCATGTCGGCCTAGCTACCCCCGATTGCATCTCTCCTCCGACTGGAAGAACTTTCAGGAACAGGGTTGGACGCCAACCTCCCAACTCGACATCGCTATATCGTGGCTCTCCTTAATTTCTTCATCATCAAAGATATTGATACACTTGATTCTTTGTCAATCTCTTAAAGCAACAGGAAAAACGACTCCAACATATCAAGTACTCGAGTGGTAGTGTCGTCGTATGTCCAAGTCCCTACACGAGCTTCTCTCCTGTATATTGGACAAAGACCTCCTCGAGTGAGATCAAGATCCTCGCTGGAGTGATGTCGTAGTCCGAGATCTCTGTACGAGCTCCTCTCATGCAGACCGACTACTTTCCTCCCCGAGTCGACCTACATCACTCTAGTTGAGTAAGGCTCCTAAGAGCTGTCGACTCCAACATTCAAGTCCTCAAGTGGCAGTGTCGTCGTAAGTCGAAGTCCCTGCACGAGTTGCATATTGGCCAAGGACCTCCTCACGTGAGATCAAGATCCTCGCTGGAGTGATGTCGTAGTTCGAGATCTATGTACGAGCTCCTCTCCTGCAGACCGACTACTTGCCTCCCCGAGTCGACCTACATCACTCTAGTTGAGCAAGGCTCCTGAGAGCTGTCGACTCCAATATTCAAGTCCTCGAGTCGCAGTGTCGCCGTAAGTCCAAGTCCCTACACGAGTTGCATATTGGACAAGGACTTCCTCGAGTAAGATCAAGATCCTCGCTGGAGTGATACCGTAGTCCGAGATCTCTGTACGAGCTCCTCTCCTGCAGACCGACTACTTGCCTCCCTGAGTCGACCTACACCACTCTAGTTGACCAAGGCTCCTGAGAGCTGTCGACTCCAACATTCAAGTCCTCAAGTGGTAGTGTCGTCGTAAGTCCAAGTCCCTGCACGAGTTGTATATTGGCTAAGGACCTCCTCGAGTGAGATCAAGATCCTCGCTGGAGTGATGTCATAGTCCGAGATCTTTGTACGAGCTCCTCTCCTGCAGACCGACTACTTGCCTCCCCGAGTCGACTCACACCACCCTCAGTTGAGCTTGGCTCCTATTGGGTGTTGACTGATTCCCCCCACCAGTTGAGCTTGACTCCTGCTGGGTGTCGACTACTCCCAACCATCCACCAAGCTCAGCTCCTCACAGGGTGTCGGCTCTGGTCTTCGAGCCCATCAAAAGTAACTCAAGAAAATTAAAATAAATTGTGCAGGTGCAAGTAGGTCATGGCGAGCATAACAGTAGGTATCGGCAAGTATGCGAGCATGACATAGCAATATGCAAGTATGTTATGGCGAGTATATATACAGGATGCAGGCGAGTATCGGGAGGCGAGTTGTTGGAACGACTACGATCGTGCAAGTAATGGCTGCACGATTATGCATTATATCGACATGTGAGTAAAGCGCCACAAGTACTCATCCTCCTCGATCCTATGAGCCTAGTGAGTATCATCAATCAACAAGCATGCGAGAAAGGAAAAAAGGGCGACAATGTGGTAATTCAAACTTGTATTAATGTTTCAAAAAATTTACAAGTTACAAAATGTTGGTTACAAAATGAAAGTGTTTAATTTCCTACCTAAATCACATAAAGGGGGGTCAATAGGTGAGATGTGTGTCTTTTGTGGAATAAAAATTTAAGAACTATGCACAAACTATCTACTAATCAATCACAGACGAAGCAAGATTTATAGTGGTTCCCCAACCTTGGGTACATCCACTTTCCCTCACCGATCTAGCAAAAAACTAGACTCGGCTACTCCACTATCTCGGATTGAAACCCAATCCTATGCCTCGGAACAAAGTTCCTACAATCTCGATGCACAAAACAGATCTACACTCGGAAGGTAAAACTTCCTACAATCTCGGAGACAAAAGCTCCAACACTCGGAGAAAATTCTCCTACAAGAATAAAATAGAACAAATGTAAAAATTACAAACAGTGAATCCTTTTAGATCTGCAAACAATCAGCCTTGATCTTCCTCTTGTAGAATTTGCGGCTTTATCAGAGAGGTGAAGAAAATCTCGGCAAAGCAGATCTGGACTTTCTTGGCTTCACACGATCAGATAGAAGATGAGGAATTGAGCGACGATCTCGATCTGTAAACCTTCTTGATCTGAATCCTCTTAAATCGAAAACCCTAGCCGGATGAGAGCGATGATGATCGGCGGCAGCGGCTTTCGGTTCTTGGAGAGAGAAATAGATTCAGAGAACTTAGAAAATAATCGGCTGCAAAAACTTCTGATTCTTAGGGTTTGTCGGTTTGACAAGACCTTATATAGGATCTGATGTAACAGTCATAATTAGATCTTAATGAGGTACACGTGGACCAATCACATCAAGGTTCATTAAGAAATTTGGACTTAACAAAATTTCAGAAAAATGTGGAACTGATATACTCGAGTGAAGAAGCAACTACTCGAGTATTATATGTAACTACTCGAGTGAACAGAAGATAACTACTCGAGTAAATACTTGGAGAAAATATGGAAATGAAGAGCAGCTACTCGAGTATAAAGAGACTTACTCGAGTGCTAGAACAGTTACACGAGAAGTGGCATTGGACTACTCGAGTGCAATAAATTTTACTCGAGAGAAAAGAAATTGACTACTCGAGTGGTAGAGGAACTACTCGAGTCAGGGACTTAGAATAAATTCTGGAATAGAATCCTGGGTTACTCGAGTAGATGAACTGAACTACTCGAGTGAATAAGAACTACTCGAGTATATGGAAATAGCTACTCGAGTAATAGTGAAAAAATAGTGCCTAACCACCTAGAGGGGGGGTGAATAGGTGTACTTTTTTCTTTTTAAATATAAGGCAGAAACAATGTACTATTAAACCTGTATTTGCAATTTGCTACAACAATTCAGCATAGCTAGCTCAGCAATCACAGAAATAAACACACAGAGAGTGCACACAGATTTTTATAGTGCTTCCCCAAGGTGTGGGTACATCCACTTTCCCCCTTCGCCTATCTAGTAGTGTACTAGATTCGGCCTAACGTCTACACTACTCCTCTGATCCTCAGATCCTACAGCTCAGAACCCAAAACCATGTTCCTACAACTCAGAGTGTCCCCACTCCTACAACTCAGGCACAAAGCCCTACCACTCAGTCTTCAACAAGACCTACACTCAGGCTAAACAGCCCTACCTCAGCCTTCAACAAGGCCTACACTCAGAGAATTGATTCTCCTACACTCAGGCTCAAATGCCCTACCTCAGCCTTTATAGATTTAGGCTTACAACTCAGATCTATACAAGATCCTACTGGAATTTGATAATACAAAGTAATTAACCATAACCCTGACAGAGAGAGATGAGTTGACTGGCTTCTTGATGAGTTCTTGGAAGAACTTGGCAGAGATCAACCTCCCTTAGCTTTCTTCAAAGCTTCTTGAATTAGAACTCAGTAGGGTTGAATCTCCTGTGAAGATGATCTTCAATCAACTTCTGTCTTGTGATTCAGATCTCAATCTGAATCTTACTTAGCAGCCTGGTTCAGCAGCTGCTCTACTTAGAAGGAGCTCTCTCTCTCTCCAACTTCTTAGATCTTCTGTCGAAGGTCTTCTTCTTTTGTGTTGTTAGATCTCTGTGTAGATCTTCAATATGTTATTGATCTTCAATGAATAATCTATTGATTAATTTTCTTACTCCCTGTTGAAAGAAAAAGCCTTTATATAAACTTTCTCCATGGTGACCGGCTGATCCGGTTTCTAACAACCTCCTGACAGCTCTAACAGTTGCAGTTGACCGGTTGAAATGGCAGCTGTCAAGTCATCCAGTCACTTCTTGAAATCACTGTCACTGTCTGAAAGTGTCGAGACAGATAGTCATTATGTGTCAACACAAATAGACTAAGTGTCAACACAAGTAGACTAAGTGTCGACACTAGCCTTGATGGTGTCGACACAACTCCTTATGTTGTTGTAACAGCTTCTCGACACTGCTTCTTCAGAATATGTCGACACTGATTCTGTGTGTCGACACAAGCCTTCTGTAGAATGTGTCGACACTGATTGAGTGTGTCGACACAAGTACTTCTTCTTTAACACTTAGTTGAATTATGTTGTGTGTCGACACAACTCCTTTGTGTCGACACATGCCTTCTTGTGTTGAAAACTTGCTGAGTGTCGACACATCTCCTTTGTGTCGACACATGCCTTCTTGTGTTGAAACTTGCTGAGTGTCGACACATCTCCTTTGTGTCGATACAAGTACTTTAACTTTGTTGAAGCTTACTGAGTGTCGACATAGCCTCCTGGTGTCGACACATTTGATGTCGACAAAGTTTCTCTGGGTGTCGACACTGCCTCTAAGTGTCGACACAGATTATGTTGACAATTCTTCACAGTATGTCGACACTGCCTATATGTGTCGACACTTTTCTTCTGGTGTCGACTCTGCCTTTCCTGGTGTCGACACAATTACTCCAAGTGTCGACACAGCTTCTCTAGGTGTCGACACAAGCCTTCATAAGTGTCGACACTTCACCTCTAGGTGTCGACACATGGACTTAGAATCTTTTCTGCATTTCCTGCAATCACTTAACCTGTACATATAAACTCAAAGCACATCAAATACACCTTGATGTATATCATTTGGTAGGGTGAGGCTTCTTCAAATCTGGTACACATTTTCCAATGTACCCAACAATCTCCCCCTATTTGGAGAAGTCATAACCCTTAGTCAATGATATACACCATTTATAACAAATACTCAATATGATGTATAACAGTATTATATGACAGGGTAAAAATTAAACATGTATAAACAAAACATGTATAAACAATTATCTCAGAATAACAATGTAATAGATTGAACATCAAACATTGTTTTGTTATAACTTCCAATAGTTTCATTAATCAAAAGTTTACATAGATTTTAATGCAAAAGATTACAGAGTAGTAAACTTAAGAAAATTCTATTCTATGGTTGTTCTGGCTCCTTGATAACAATGCCCTTTCCAGATTGAATCTTGGCTTGAACTGGAGCATCATTGTCATCAGCAGGCTTCTTTCCCTTAAGATCTTTCTTCTTCTGTTCTTCAGCCCTTATCTTCTGTCTCTCAAAATAGTGATAAGGCTTAGGGAAATACTTGCTAGGCTCCTGTGCATTAGGAGGTAGCTTCCCTAGTTTAGCCTTCCTTCTGTATTGTACTATGGCATCTTACCTAGCTTCATGTTTTCTCCATTCCAGGTCAGAATACCATTTGCCCCTCTCTAGGAAATTATCCTTTGCAGCCTTCCAAGCAGTCAATATGATATTCCTAGAAGTTGGGCTCCACTGTTCAAAATCAGGCCTTAACTCTGCCTGTTCTCTGAACATCTTCTTAGATAATTGAGCTTCTTGCTCCTTTAAGACTTCCTCTAGCACAGGCTGTACTACTTTCTCACAAATAATATTCTGATTACCCTCAGGAGGGCTATACATAGATTGTACCTCCTGATGTATCATCTCAAAATCAGCTGGAGGGTAGATTACTTGTGCAACTTCAGCTGGCTCACCTCCAAAATATGCAGGATTTGTCCCAGATTCTGCTACATTATCATCATCACATAAGGGTGGATATCCAAGGGTAGCTCTGATGCTGTTTGAAATCCATTTAGCATGTTCAGAGCCTGCTTTGACTAATACCCTCTCCCTCTTTATGACTTCTCTTCCTATATGATCCCTAAGATCATCCTTCTGAAATCTGATTTGAGCATTCAAATAGTTAACTCCATCTTTATAAAAAGGGTTTAACCTTTGAAGCTTGTCAGTAATAGCCTTTTGAGAATCTTCATTGGCAGTTTTAATAGCAGTGAGGCTCTCTTGTAAGTGTTTGTCAAACTCAGCCTTGGCAGCAGTCCTTGCTGCATTTTGAGCAGCTGCAATATTCTGCATTTCAGTTACTATCATATTATGTGATTCAGTTAAATTGTCATTCATTCTAATCTGGTTTTCCAGGACATATCCTTGTTTCACTGTCATGTCATCAACCTGTTTCTTTATCTGCTCTTGATGTGTAGCCAGATATACCACTGCATTGTCTTCTTTATGAAAACAGTCAGTCATTTCCTTCTTGTTTTGATTTACTTCAAATCTAATAGATTTTATATCTTGAGCCGGATCAAATTGAAGGGATTTATGTCCTTCATCCATATAAGTTTGTAAAGCCTTCCTTTGCTCATCTAGCTTGATCTGCAAAGCCACCACCAATGAACTATAATCAGCAGTTGGGGCAGGCTGTGGAACAATGGGGTGCAGTGCTTTCTTGTAGGTCTGGCTTCTCCTTTTGAAAACCTGGAGCTTTCTTTTCTTGGCTCTATCAGCCTCTTCATCTTCAGAGTCAGAAGTAGTAGCAATGTCTACTCTATCCTGTGGAGTAGGTGGCAATTCCTTTTCTGCTCTTGGTAGCTCCTCAGTCTCTTTTCTAGCAGTCTCCTCCTGTGATCTTACATGCTCCCCCTCAAGGTTATCTGACTCCTCCTCAACAGCTGCTCTCTCTCCCAGAAAATCAGTCTGTAATAAATCAGGGAACTGCTCTTCTAGTGTAAACTCCTGTTGAGTATGGTCTGGAGAGTCTCTTATCTCAGAAGCATTATCAGCAACTGATGTGTACTCCATGACAACATCCTGTGGTTGACTATGTAACTGAGTTTGATGATCAACATCAAGTAATGATTCAGTCAATACTTCATCCTCAATATTGAAAATAGATTGATTAACTTCATTGATTACCTCAAGAATTGTTTGGGTGGCCCTTTCACTATCTAAGTGAGTTGGCTCATCCACATGTTGAGGCTCCCCCTGGAGTGGATCCAGGTGAATGGGGCTAGCAGATGGTAGCTCCACCTGCATCTGTGCATCTTCAGGTCTTAATGGTGACTGTCCAGCATTTCCAGCCTCTCCATCATCAGAACTAAAAACTACCTGCTCTTATGAGCTACTTGAGGATTCAGGAGCCACAATGGCTTTCTTCTTCTTCTTCTGAGGTGTTGCATTTTCTGGTGTAGGAATTTCTTTGGTTAACAATCTATCCCACCTTGAGATAATTCTAACATCCATTCTCCTCATATGGTTTATCTTAGAACCTGCAGCTTGGTTCATCACTTCTGGAATACTTCCAGCTAAGTATAAACTCATAATCCTACCCAGATTGGGCTTTTTCAGACTTTCCTTTATCTTATCAAACATTACTGCCGACCAATCAGTTTTAAGTTGGAAAATTATCCTTGTCATTAAACTGAACATGTGAGCTGATATTCTATCATGTCCACCTGGCTTGCTCAGAATTACTTAGCCAACTATTTCAGACAAGAACTTGCCCTGCATGTTCATGCCTTTCCTATTAAAGACTGATCCAATCTTCATGCTTGAATCAAGTCCACACCATTGCAGTGCCTCCTTTGTCTTTGATGCAGGTACATCTTCCTCTTCTTTAGTTCTAGGTAGATGTAGAATCTTTCTTAAACTTTTCTGGGTGACTTTCACTTTTGCCCCCATGGACTGTGGACTTAATCTTGAGTCCAGTTTCATCAAGTGTAGCTGCACTAAAGAATTCAAGGACCTCCTTCTTCCAAATCTTGATTGGTTCTGAAACAAGATACTCTAACCCAGTTTCTGCAACTAGGGTTACCACACCTTGGATTTCTGGTTCCGCGTCGTCAAAGGCGACAGCACGAGCTCATAACCTTCATTGATGTTCTCTTCTAGCTTGGGAGCCATTAGGGTTTGAAGAAATTTTGAATTTAGAGAAGAGAATTTTCGACACACAAGTTTGGTCTCGAAACTATGGTGAGCGTGTCGACAAACAATGGTGAAGACCTATTTATACCTTTCTAAAATCGAAGGTGAAAAAGCGCGACAAAATACTTGAAATGTGTCGACACTGTTGAAAAGTGCCGACACTTACTTCTAATGTCTCGACAACTATGTGTCGACACAAATATAGTCGACAGAATATATGTGTCGACACTTATACATCTGCGCTCGACAATTAGTCGATATTTCACTCGACGAATTCTGTGTTAATCCTAAGTGTCGACAACACCCTGGATGTGTCGACACCTACTCTGCATGTGTCGACACTAATTCTTTGAAGTGTCGACACTGACTGTCTAGATGTGTCGACACCATTTCTCTGAAATGTCGACACCACCTCTATGTGTCGACACAAACAACTATGTGTGTCGACACTATTTTACTTAGCCAATTTTTAAACTATTCTAAGTTTAACATTCCTAATTCAATTTTAAAATTATTGAATTTGGTTTCATCTAGGGGCTTAGTAAACATATCAGCAACCTGATTATCTGTGTTAACATATTCTAGGGAAATATCCTCTTTTTCTACATGTTCTCTAAGAAAATGGTATTTAATTTCTATGTGTTTAGTCCTACTATGTGAGACAGGATTATTTGCAATAGAAATGGCACTTGTAGAATCACAAAATAAAGGTGTTCTACTTACTTGAATACCATAGTCTTCTAGCTGGTGTTGAATCCACAAAAGTTATGCACAGCAACTTCCTGCTGCCACATATTCTGACTCAGCTGTGGAGATAGTCACACTGGTCTGCTTCTTACTGCTCTATGACACCAGCCTTCCACCTAGAAATTGACAGGTTCCTGTAGCACTCTTCCTATCTTTCTTGCAGCCTACAAAATCTGCATCTGAATAACCTGTCAGTACAAAATCTCCATTCCTAGGGTACCAAAGGCCTAGATAAGGTGTGCCCTTAAGATATCTCAAAATCCTTTTAACTGCTGTCAGATGAGATTCTTTAGGGCATGCTTGGTACCTATCACAGACACATGTAGCATACATGATATCTGGTCTACTAGCAGTCAAATACAATAGGGAGCCAACTATCCATCTATACAAAGTTTCATCTACAGGTTTCCCTGCATCATCTTTGCTTAGAGACATGCTTGACCTTATAGGGGTTTTCATGGTAGTGGATGATTCCATACAATACTTCTTTATCAACTCTAGGGTGAACTTAGACTGGCATATGGACAAGCCATCTTCAGTCTGTCTAACTTGGAGACCCAAGAAAAACTTAAGTTCCCTCATACTGCTCATTTCAAATTATCCTTGCATAAGTTTTGCAAACTTTCTGTAAAGACTACTTTCTATAGACCTAAATATTATGTCATCTACATATATTTGGACTAAGATAATCTTGCCTTTAGATTCCCTAAGGAATAGAGTCTTGTCTATTTTCCCACTTGAGAATTTGTTCTCAATGAGGAAACTAGACAGGGTTTCATACCAATCCCTTGGGGCTTGTTTTAACCCATATAAAGTCTTCCTAAGTCTATATACATAATCAGGTTTAAGAGAATCAACAAAACCTGATGGCTGCTCTACATAGACTTCTTCCTTCAGAATTCCATTCAGAAAAGCTGACTTTATATCCATTTGATATACCTTAAACCCTTGATATGTTGCATAGGCAAGGAACATCCTGATTGCCTCCGGTCTTGCTACTGGTGCAAAGGTTTGATCAAAATCAATACCTTCTTCGTGCCTATATCCCTTTGCAACAAGTCTAGCTTTATTTTTTATGATAATTTCATTCTCATCCAATTTGTTTCTAAAGATCCACTTTGTTCCAATGATATTGTGGTCTTTGGTTTTAGGAACAAGCTTCCAGACTTTGCACCTCCTGAACTGGTTTAGCTCCTCTTGCATGGCCTCAATCCAATGAGGGTCTAGAACTGCTTCTTCAAACTTCTTTGGTTCCACTTGTGATAAGAAACTGGAGTAAAGAACTGTACTCAGATTCCTTCTCCTTGTTGCACTCCTTGTCTGGGATCTCCAATTATTTGATTGGCTGGATGATCCTTTAAGTGTCTATTTGCTGGAGGCAGTCTGTCTTCAGGTTGTACACCTTCAGTCTCTTCATTTAGCTGCACCTCTTGGTCTTCTTCAGCATCAGGAGTATCTTGTACTCCCCCTGGACAGCAGCCACCATTTTCCACTTGCTGACTTGCAGTAGAACCTTCTGCAATGGTAAGCTTGTGCATCTTCTCAGTTACACCTGTAGAGCTGCAAACACTACTTGGCAATTCACTGTTAATGAGCCTTGCTTCATCAAAAACTACATGTACAGACTCTTCTACAACTTGAGTAATCAAGTTGTAGACCCTATAAGTCTTACTATTGTTGATGTATCCAACAAAGATCCCCTCTTGGGATTTGGCAACAAACTTGGTTAGATAAGGCTTTCCATTGTTAAGTATATAGCACTTGCAACCAAAAATCCTGAAATAGGATAAATTTGGTTTTCTGCCCTTCACAATCTCATAGGGGGTCTTCTTGTGGCTTTTTGTGATAGTAGCCCTATTGATTATATGGCATTCAGTGTTTACTGTCTCAGCCCAGAAATATTCTGGGAGAGAAGTGTCATTCAATAGGGTTCTACCAGCCTCTATCAATGTTCTATTATTCCTTTCAGCAATACCATTTTGCTGAGGTGTTCTTGGTGAGGAAAATTCCTTAAAAATCTCAAACTCTTCACATAGTTTTGTCATACTTTCAGACTGAAATTCAGTACCATGGTCACTTCTGATTTTAACCACTATACTGTCTAATTCATTCTGAATTTGTTTAACAAAACTACATAAGATACTTGGAGTTTCATATTTTTGTCTTAGGAAGAACACCCAGGAATATCTTGAATAGTCATCTACAACCACAAATGTGTAGACCTTCCTACCTAGGCTGTGAACTGGCATAGTACCAAAAAGATTCATATGCAAGAGGTATAGACACCTCACAGAATCCTTGTTCTCAAGGCTATGAAAGGTGGATTTGGTCTGCTTGCCTTTTTGACAAGCTGAGCATATCTCATCCTCTATACACTTAACTTGAGGACCATTCCTCACTAACTCTTTGCTAAAGAGTTGGCCAATTGTCTTATAGTTAAGATGAGTCAGCCTCTTGTGCCATTTAACACAATGTGAGACTTTCTCATCAGCTACAAGACAAATAGGAGAAACATTATTCTCGCATACAAAGTCAAGACAATAGACATTTCTCTTCTTATATCCTGTCAGAATGATCTTTTGATCACTTGACCTTTTGATATGACAACCATTCTTGACAAATGAGATGTCATATCCTAAATCACTCAGCTGACTTATGCTAATGAGGTTATGTTTCAAACCCTTTACATAAGCCACTTGAGTAATTGTAATTTGGTTACTAGAAATGTTACCAAAGCCTTTGATGATTCCTTTTTCTGACCAATCAAAGGTAACTTTAGGGCCATCCTTGATAGGTGTATAGTCCTTCAGCAACCCCCTAGTTCCAGTCATGTTCCTGGAACATCCACTGTCCAAGTACCATATAGGGGCATGGCCACTTGGACTCACCTGCAAAACAGATTACTTAACCTTAGAACCCAAATAACTCTTGGGTTCTTGGTGCAGGTTAGTCTGACTTTTAACAAAACTACTTGTAGCTCTTCTAGCAGGCAGTTTTCTACTCTCCTTGACACTTGAATTGTGCCAACAATCTAAGGCAAAGTGGTCTATCTTGCCACAATACCAGCACTCAAACCTGTTGTACCTTTGTTTAGGTACTACCCTGGCTGAAGTATCTAAAGCAGGCTTTATGTTTTGTGCTGAGGCTTTGCCCTTAGATTTGGACCTAGCAGTCCAGGCAGGTTTTTTAAACCTCAATCCAGTCTTACTCTTTTGTGGTACAAACTCATCTATCAATGGTAAAACAGATTTAGGTTTAGAAAAACTTGAAACTATCTCTCTCTCTTTCTGAAGTCTAATCTCCAGATTTCTGATCTGATCATTCTTAAATGTAATAGTACCCATCTGAATAACAGTAATGTTCTTGAGTCTGGCTATTTCATTCAGTTTCTGATCTAACAACTTGTCTGAATCAGCAGCAGCCAATTTAAGACTAGCAATCTCCTTTGCCTGAGTTTTGACCAAGGTTTTGCTTTTCTTCAATGCCTGCAACAAGTCCCTATATTCATTAATTAACTGATGAATATCTCCTTCAGATTCAGACCCACCCACATCACTTGATGCAGATGTATCTGATTCTGACTCAGTACTATAAATTGAACTAGAAGAACAACTTTGTACCTTACTTGGTCCAGGCTGATCCTGGATCTTGTCTCCTTCAGATAAAGCCATCAGTCCCTTGCACTGATGGTCCTCATGCTCATAAATTGAGTTCATTAGCTGCATGAACTCATCTTCTTCCTCTTCAGCAAATAATCCAATGTAGGCTTCAGCTTCTGATTCTGTTTCTGAAGATGACAGATCAGTCAGACTCTTGTCTTTCTTAGCAACAAAGGACTTTTCCTTTTTGCCCTTAAACTGAGTCTTCTTTTTGTCAGCTGACTCCTTCCTCTTTTCAGGACAGTCAGCCACTACATGTCTCTGTCTATTGCAGCAATAGCACACAATCTTTGATGATGTAGCTTTGCTTGGCTTGGACCTGCTTCTGTCATTCCTTGATTACTTTCTTTTCTGATAGTAGTCATCTTTTGGCTGAGAAGTGGAAGGCTTAGACCTCCGCTTCTTATTCTTCAGAAACTTTTGAAAATGACTAGTAAAAACAGCAAAGTCTTCATCACTTTCACTGCTATCTGAATTCTTGCTTTTTGAATTATCTGTCACAGCCTCAGCAACTATTTGAGGTGGATATGGAGACTTGCTTCTATACTTCCTAGTGGCTTCAGTCTTGAAGGCCACAGCTCTTTCCTTGTGCTCCACTCTATTAGTCGTCTCTTACTCCTTTCTAGCCATTAACTGTATCTCATAAGATAGCAATTTTCCAAACAAAGTTGGAGGAGGTATGTCAGCTAGTTTGGCCACTTCCCTAATGGCACAAATCTTGGTGTCCCAGTCCTTAGTCATGGATCTTAAAAACTTATCATTCAGCTCATAGTTGCTGAATTCTCTTCCATAGGACATCAACTCATTAACAATCCTATAGAACTTCTTGTAACATTTTGTAATGCTATCAGACTTTCCTTATCTGAAGCTTTCATATTTCTGATTTAACAAGCACTTCCTATCTTGTCTTACTTCTTCTAATCCCTCCATATAGACTATTAATGTGTCCCACATTTCTTTAGAGGTTTTACAATGAATTAAGTTCTGAAATGTTGCATCATCAATGGCACTAACAATTATATTCTGTGCTCTCTTGTCCATAGTGGCCAGAATGATTTCATCTTTTGTCATTTCTGAGAAGTTCTTGGAGTTTTCTGATTTGCATCCAGAATGGATATCTTCATTGGCACATATGGGCCTTCTTTAACCGTAATATATATTCTTGGGTCAGAAGCTTCCATAAAAAGTCTAACCCTCCCTTTCCATATGCCAAATATCTCTTTTCTACATATTGGCAATTTCATGCACCCCAACTCTTTGTGATTCTCACTATAACCCATTTTCTTGATTCTTGTTTGTTCTGAATCTGCCTACAAGATCTTACTCAGACTGTCAAGTCCCTTTTTGAGTAACCTCGCTTTGATACCACTTGAAAGAAATAGTGCCTAACCACCTAGAGGGGGGATGAATAGGTGTACTTTTTTCTTTTTAAATTTAAGGCAGAAACACTGTACTATTAAACCTGTATTTGCAATTTGCTATAACAATTCAGCACAGCTAGCTCAGCAATCACAGAAATAAACACACACAGAGTGCACACAGATTTTTATAGTGGTTCCCCAAGGTCTGGGTACATCCACTTTCCCCCTTCGCCTATCTAGTAGTGTACTAGATTCGGCCTAACTTCTGTACTACTCCTCAGATCCTCAGATCCTACAGCTCAGAACCCAAAACCAGGTTCCTACAACTCAGAGTATCCCCACTCCTACAACTCAGGCACAAAGCCCTACCACTCAGTATTCAACAAGACCTACACTTAGGCTAAACAGCCCTACCTCAGCCTTCAACAAGGCCTACACTCAGAGAATTGATTCTCCTACACTCAGGCTCAAATGCCCTACCTCAGCCTTTATAGATTTAGGCTTACAACTCAGATCTATACAAGATCCTACAGGAATTTGATAATACAAAGTAATTAACCACAACCCTGACAGTGAGAGATGAGTTGATTGGCTTCTTGATGAGTTCTTGGAAGAACTTGGTAGAGATCAACCTCCATTAGCTTTCTTCAAAGCTTCTTGAATTAGAACTCAGTAGGGTTGAATCTCCTGTGAAGATGATCTTCAATCAACTTCTGTCTTGTGATTCAGATCTCAATCTGAATCTTACTTAGCAGCCTGGTTCAGCATCTGCTCTACTTAGAAGGAGCTCTCTCTCTCCAACTTCTTAGATCTTCTGTCGAAGGTCTTCTTCTTTTATGTTGTTAGATCTTTGTGTAGATCTTCAATCTGTTATTGATCTTCAATGAATAATCTGTTGATTAATTTTCTTACTCCCTGTTGAAAGAAAAAGCCTTTATATAAACTTTCTCCATGGTGACCGGCTGATCCGGTTTCTAATAACCTCCTGACAGCTCTGAAAGTTGCAGTTGACCGGTTGAAATGGCAGCTGTCAAGTCATCCAGTCACTTCTTGAAATCACTATCACTGTCTGAAAGTGTCGAGACAGATAGTCATTATGTGTCGACACAAATAGACTAAGTGTCGACACAAGTAGACTAAGTGTCGACACTAGCCTTGATGGTGTCGACACAACTTCTTGTGTTGTTGTAACAGCTTCTCGACACTGCTTCTTCAGAATGTGTCGACACTGATTCTGTGTGTCGACATAAGCCTTCTGTAGAATGTGTCGACACTGATTGAGTGTGTCGACACAAGTACTTCTTCTTTAACACTTAGTTGAATTCTGCTGTGTGTCGACACATGCCTTCTTATGTTGAAAACTTGCTGAGTGTCGACACATCTCCTTTGTGTCGACACATGCCTTCTTGTGTTGAAACTTGCTGAGTGTCGACACATCTCCTTTGTGTCTACACAAGTACTTTAACTTTGTTGAAGCTTGCTGAGTGTCGACACAGCCTCCTGGTGTCGACAAATTTGATGTTGACAAAGTTTCTCTGGGTGTCGACACTGCCTCTAAGTGTCGACACAAATTATGTTTACAATTCTTCACAGTGTGTCGACACTGCCTGTATGTGTCGACACTTTTCTTCTGGTGTCGACTCTTCCTTTCCTGGTGTCGACCCAATTACTCCAAGTATCGACACAGCTTCTCTAGTTGTTGACACAAGCCTTCATAAGTGTCGACACTTCACCTCTAGGTGTCGACATATGGACTTAGAAACTTTTCTGCATTTCCTGCAATTACTTAACCTGCACATATAAACTCAAAGCACATCAAATAACCTTGATGTATATCATTGAGTAGGGTGAGCCTTCTTCAAATCTGGTACACATTTTCCAATGTACCCAACAAATAGACTTAGAAAAATTCTGAGGGAAGAAAACATTGTTACTCGAGTATAAAACATAGACTACTCGAGTAGTAGATGAACTACTCGAGTATATGGCTTAGACTACTCGAGTGAGGAGAAGATACACGTGACCTAGATTTCTATAACTCGACATAAAGGGTTCAAACTACTCGAGTACTTATATGACTACTCGAGTAAGTTACTTAGAAAATATCTATAGAAGAAATCCTGTAAACTCGAGAATGAGACGGAATCTACTCGAGTATTTAACTTAGCTACTCGAGAGCTATTACTTGACTACTCGAGTTCTAACTTCTTTACTTGAGTATAACGATTATTACTCGAGTATAGACTAAGCAATTCACTCGAGTAGGTATACATTTACTCGAGTAAAATACTTCGTAAATTCTCTTAATAGAAATTTCTTCTTCTTTGGTGAAACCAACATCAAGTCTTTTCCAATTAGTCCTAATGCTTGAGTATGAAGTGTATCGTAATAGAGAGACTACACATGAGTCAATATCTTGGATCACACAATGAGGGATTATATTGTATGTTCCTGTGTTTAGTGACCCATTGTAGACTGACATTGGTCTACACTTGGCATTAGAGTTCTGCAAACACATAACTCAACCAAAGCATCAAATACAACTTAATTCATCTTAGTTCAAGGGTGACTTCATCAAATCTAGGTTAATGTGGATACAATACCCAACAATCTCCCCCTATTTGTAGAAGTCAGAACCTTTTACACTAAGGTGAATTATAGACATAAAAAAGTGCTAAATAGATAAATCAATGAAAGCAAGCATAAGACTGTAAACAAGATTATATGATCAAAAACTTAGAATTATATAAATGTGATTTTCCAAAGTATCATTTCTACAAAAAAAACCATTTCCACATTCTCATATATCCTTGTAGCTTAGACTCGATGGTGATGCCTGTCTTACTTCTCTTGCTGCCTCCTCTGATAGTTGTATGGCTTGGGGTAATATTTAGGAGGTCTTGGAGGAGCAGCAGGGTTGTTCCTACCAAATTCTCTATCATACAGCCTCCTCTTAGTGATAGACTTCTCATATAATTCCCATTCCTGGGAGCTTTAATGAATATTCCTGCTTTCATGGAAATCCATAACAAGTTTGAGAGTATCCAAAATGAGGGACTTAGAAGTAGGAGACCAGATCTCTGCAAATTCTGGAGATTTTCTCATTTCTGAATCTGGAACTGGGATAGACCAGCTAGTAGAGGCACCATCACCATATTTTCTTTTCTTCTTAGAAGTCTGGATCTCAGGAGGAGCTTGGAGAAAAATATCTACAGGGTCATCCTCCCAAAGTTGGGCATAAGAATCTGGAGGAGGGCCTTCTTGGCCTTCAGGTCTTGGAGAGAAGGTAGGTTGTTCAGGAGGAGCAGGAGCAACAACAGCTAGAGGGTTGAGATGATGAGGAATGATATTTGGATCAACAGCAAACTCAGGAAGGATTTGATTATGCATCCAAAAAGCAGTGTCATATGTATGAAATTTGACACTCTGAATTTGTCCTAAGACATCATTATGGATCTCTTTCATTTTGGCTTCCCAAAGCTCTCACTTGAGTGCATCTAATTTTTCTAAATATTCTTTCACCCAACTCTCCCCCTTTCTGACTTCTACAGTCAGAGTTTTGATGACATCATCTTTGAAGGTTCGAACCTCTTCACAGATCTTCATCTTAGAAGCTTCAGCTCTCTTATACAATTCAATCTGATTTCCTGCCAGATTCACACCTTGTTCCATAACATAACCAACACTAGTAATAGTGTGATCTAGAGCCTTTCCACCAATTTGGAAGAGGTGTATTAGCTGATCAGTATTGTGCTGAATTTCAGCAAATCCCCTGCTCATTTCAGTCTCTAGAGCAGTGAATTTGTCAGTAACAGCCTTGAGTGAAGTATCAAAGTTGTTTCTTTGCTCTTGAAGCATAAGCACAAACAAATTCATCAAATCAGTGGAGGAAGCAGCAACAGTAGGAGGAGCACTAGTAGAGGGAACTGGAGGAGGAGCAACCCATGGAGCAATTTCTGCAATGGAGACTGAGCTCTGTGCTCTAGTAGTGTGAATCAGGGCATCACCTTCATCAGTGACTGTGGGGATGGTGAAGTCCATATTCCTTAAAGGAGCTTCAACTTGCTCAGGGGATTGCTCATCTGAAATGAAAATGGGTTCAACTTGCTCTTGGGGTGCAGTGGGAGATTTTGTTGGAGAAGGAGTATGTCTTGGAGTTGGCACTGGAGTGGATTCTTTGTGTATTTCAGTGGTGGTTTCCTTTGGAGAGGGAGGAGGAGGAGGAATATCATCTGCAGTCAGCTCTTCAATCATTTCACTGATTGCAGCTTCTGTTGAGAGAAGGGCTTCTTGAAGGTGTTGTTCAGATGGAGTTTCTTCGGGAGCCTGAGGTGGAGGATAAACTGCTGGAGGTGTATGTATCCTTGCTGGGACAGAAGGAGCAGGCTCCCCCTCAATAGATACACTAGAGAAGCTGGCAATCTGATGTGGAGAGGGAGATGGGGTCCTGTCCTTTGTGGCTGGAGTCTCTTGAACCTTGACAGCCTGAGTTGGATTCTGCAGTTTCAATTCCCATCTTTAAATGGAGGATATGGAAACTTTCTTCATGTGATGAAGAACAGTCCCTTTAGAGAAGTTGAAGACTTCTGGGTTGATTTCATGGAGGAGAAGTGAGATTATTCTGGCATAATTTGGGGCTTTAATGTTGTCTCTGATCTTATCCAATATCATCATACCAAATTGGAATTTCTTCCTGCAGACAATAGCTTGCATAATATCAAAGAATGAGAGAGAGATGTCTTTGATAGAATACGTTTTGCCGAGGAGGACTTTCTCTATTATATCCACAAGTAACTTCCCTTCAAGATTCATCTGAGACTGTTTCATGTACTCTTCATCAGGAGAAATGCCACAGAACACACATGTTCTGTCAAACTCATCAGGGCCTAGATCATCTTCTTCATCCACAATAGGCAATTGAAGAAGTTGAGAAACCGATGTCTTTGTAAGCTTGATTTTGATACCTCTGACTTTTGACCTTAGAACGACACCATGTCACTTAACCTTGACATTTCGAAAGAACTCGGCAACATCTGGAAAGAGGATTTTTCAGGGTTCTTGGATAATGAAGGTAAGTCCGGCGGTGTCGAGAAGGATCATTAGATGATGAAAATCATCGAAAATTTCTGCAATACCAGCGACAACAAGTTCAGAACCGATGCCAATTTTTGAAGAAGCGACCATGATCCAGAAACTCTTGGAAAAACTGTGACGGGGAGGGAGAAGACGCGGCTCTGCAACTTCTGGATGGAAGGCGAAGCGGCAGTCGGCGTACTCGATAAAGGAAATGATGTCGTGTAGAGAATAATTATGGAATTTCCAATTTATATAACCCTAGGTTAATGTCTAATTAAGAGATAAATGATGGAATCGTACCTTAGAAGTGGCGTCATAAGCCTCGGGTTGCGAATAAGAAAATTTGAATTAAGGAATAAATGATGGCTGGCACATACTCGAGAGACTTACTATTACTCGAGTGAAGTATTTGAGATACTCGATTAGATAGGCTGGACGTACTCGAGTAGGTGGGCTGAAGTACTCGAGTAGTTGTACGAAGGTACTCGAGTGAAGTTTCACTACCCGAGTAGGTGATTTGACTACTTTAGTAAGCCATTCTGCTACTCGAGTAGGTTACTCAAGTGGCTTATAGGGAACTATAGTTGGTCATTTTTGCGACTCAAGTAGGTCATTTACTTACTCGTGTACTTACTTCTTACTCGAGTCAAAAGGTTAGAAATTTGTAGAATTCTAACTTTCGACTGATTTGGGATCTCTGAGCCTTCTTGGGGGTCCACTTTCTCTACTCTTCCTTTTTGAGCATTCCAAGTTCTGTTTTGAAGAAAGAGAACTTGGTCTCGTCCAGCGGCTTTGTGAAGATGTCTACAATCTGCCTGTCTGTAGAGACATATTGGAGATCTATGTCCCCATGCTCCACATGCTCCCGGATGAAGTGATACCTCATCTCTATATGCTTTGTACGGCTGTGCGACACTGGGTTGTTGGCTATTGTAATTACGCGGGAAGAGTCGCAAAACAACGAAATGTTCTGGAACTTCATATTATAATCTTCAAATTGATTATTTATCCATAGCAGCTGTGCACATCAACTGCCTGCAGAGATATACTCTGACTCAGCTTTTGAGATTGCTACTGTAACGCCCCGAAACTCAAAGGAGCAAAGGGGGACGTTTTGGGCCAGTTTTGGGTTCTGGCTGCAGGCACACGGCCTGGGACACGGGCGTGTCCCAGGGCGTGTCAAGCCTGTGTCGACACTGAGACGGGGTGTCGACACTTTGGTCTCGACATTGTGTCGAGACTGGGCACACGGCCTGCGACACGGGCGTGTCGCAGGGCGTGTCGACCCGTGTCGACACTTAGCCGCAAAGTCGACGAGATTCGATCGACAATGCGTCGAGACAAGGCACACGGCCTGCGATACGGGCGTGTCGCAGGGCGCATCGACCTGTCTCGACGATCGTCCCGGGGAGTCGACGAGATTTGCTCGACGATGTGTCGAGACAAGGCACACGGCCTAGGACACGGGCGTGTCCAAGGCCGTGTCATCAGGTCGACGATATTCACTCGACGAAGTGTCGAGTGTCGAGACCGTGTACATGGCCTGGGGCCCAGGCATGTCAAGGTGACACGGATAAGGACACGGGCGTGTCCTAGAACCCGTGCAGTGCTCGGGTTGATTTTGGGGAAAAATCATGGGGTATACGGCCGGCCACACGGCCGTGTGAGGTGGAACACGGGCGTGTCAGCTCGAACACGGGCGTGTTCGATACCCGTGTGAGGTTCCAGGAGATTCGATTTTGACGGCGAATGAGGCACACGGCCCTGGACACGGGCGTGTGCCAGGTCGTGTTCGGTCTAGATTGGGCATTTCAGCACCGAATCGAAGCCGTTCATTCCTTTAACTGAAGATCCAACGGCTGGGGGTTATTCCTGAAGGGATATACCCGTGAATGGGCTTTCAAAACCCTTACTTTTTCTTAAGTGTTCTCTTTCTAAAGCCTTAGAGAGAGAGGAGAGACAAGGGAGGAAGAAGGAGCTAGATCCCGCCATTGGAGGAGCTTCGGAGCTCCGAATCGCGAGCCGACTCCGGATCCACGGAAGCAACGCTAGTGCGGTCGTTTTCATCCGATTACTTTTCCATGGCGCCAAAGAGGAACGCAAGGGTAACGATCCTCATCTTGAGCATGAGTAGCTCTCTTTCTTTGCATAGGAAGCCCGCTCTCGCGAGTTTGCGGAGAGTTGGAGGCGTTCCTTCGGGTAGATATGTGAAGTCCCCATTGTTTAGAGTCCGTAAGCGAGAACGGACATAGGCATGATGTGTGAAGCCTACCCGGACATGTTGGTCTGGATCGGTGATGTTATATTGCATAATTCCGGAGAAGACTCCGTGCTATTGGTTGTTTTTCGGGTTTTCTACGCGGTAGATTGCAGCAGGGAGCCTTGGGGACTAACCCAAAGGTGCACCCGGAAAACTGGGCGGATACGAGATCTTACCAACTTGGTGGCTTGAGAGCCAACTTGAACATAACCGGGTTATGTGACTTGTGATGGAAATGGGACTCGGTGGAAGTTTGACCCGCGCAAATGGCTTAAATTGTCGTTGCGATGTGAGCACGGGTTAGATGGAACCGTACCCGTTCTATGTCGTTCGGTTAAAGAGACCTAAAGGCACGTGGCACTTACCGTTGGCATAGATTAGGGTCTTCGGCGGTCAATGGCTTAAATTGACGTGACCCAGGCCAGGAAGACAAATTGCTCATAGGTTTGGCCGTCTAAGTGGCGGTGGTGAGTCCGGAATGTCAATGGCTTTAATTGACGTGACAACGACCGGTTCACCGAGAATGTGCCCTGAGAGCACGAGGCGTGTGGCCGTGAGAGCCAACGTCTGTGATGTATTGGCTATTGATATAAATTGCTCGCTTATGCTAATGAAATGCAGGGAAGGAGCATCGCCGCCCCGAGTTGGGGGCGGGATCGTTATAATTTGGTCAGCATTGCTGACCGTTGCCTTGTTTTGCCACTGTGCGGTGGTTTGTTGCTTGCAGGTGCAGCTGGACCAAGCGGTCAATAGCGGGCTAAAGCCCGAAAGCGAAGCCGGCCCTTGAAGGACTATGTTGGAAATGTTTACTGCTTTATTCATGTGTGACCGGCCTGCGTGCCGTGGTTTGTAAAAAAATTTTGTAAGTCCTTAAGGCCTATTTTAGGGTATTTTGTATAACATTCCTATTTTGTATTAGTGGACATTCATGCTTGAATGTTGGGTTCTTTATTGCAACTTTTATAAAATGCTTCCGCTAGAATGCTCTGTGTAGGACGTTGAGATTGGTTGGATGGTTTTCATAAGTAACCACCCGGTCTGTCTGTGGCATACGGCGTCGGGCCCCGGCCGGACCTACTGCTATATGCTATGTGACGGATAGGGGGTGTTACAATTTGGTATCAGACTACTGGTTTTGGTCGGGCTTAAAGTGAATTCGTGGGCGAATTCTTTTTAAGGGGTGGTGAGCACATTGTGTGCGTCATCGTTATAATGGTAAAAGAACCCATGAATGTCCACTTAGGAATGAAAATACTCGTGTTTGAGGAACCTGCGTGTTCCTATAATTGTTGTTTGCAATTTATTTGGTCGCTTAACGGTGTTTTGTACCACTATAGGTGACCAGAAGTGGTGTTGGGCCGTCAGAACGCCGAGTTTCTGAGGCTAGTAGTGCACCGGATGTTGCTCCTGCAACACCTCTGTCGGCTGAGAATATTCGATTGGTGGCTGAAGCGGTGTTGGCCGGGATAAATGCGCAGCCTGAAAGGCAAGCGCAGCAGCCCGCTCCTGCGATGGAGCAAGAACCTCTTCAAGAGGATGAGCCGAGGAGAGTGGAGCAAGTGGTTGTGGAACCGGTAGTGCCAAGGAGGGCAACTGAGAGACAGCTTAAGCATGTAATGAGCTTTAACCCTCCGTTATTCTCGGGGTTGGAAACCCCATCTCAGGCTGAATACTGGCTCTCTAGGGTGAAGAGAGTCATGACAGCAACGGAGACGGAGGAGTGACAAATGACCACCATCGCTATGTTCCTTCTGGATGGTGAAGCGAGGATGTGGTGGGAAGGATTGGAGCTGCATCATTTGAGAGGTAGACAACTGATAGACGTTCCGATGGAAGAGTTCTCGGGATTGTTCTTAGCAAGATACCTCCCTTCGACGCAGAAGATAGCATTGGAGAATGAGTTCCTGAAGTTGGTACAGGGTGAGAGGAGCGTGGATGAATATCTCCACGAGTTCACTCGTTTAAGTCGTTATGCTAGCTCCACCATCATGGATGAGGAGCGTAAGACTAATCGCTTCTACGAAGGGTTGAGAGATGAATTGAGGTTACTACTCTCGGGGTCGATGACGCAGGGTTTCTTAACCTTGGTCAATACTGCCCGGTCCTTGGAGAAGGACATGAAGAATGTGCAAGCGAAGAAAGGCTTGGGTGATAGAAAATCTGAATTTAAAGTGCCGACTACGTCAAAGTCCGGCTATCGGAGGGCTTTCAAGAAGCATAGGACTTCGGGTCCAACTCCTTCTGGTGCTTCTGGGGCGACTACGAGTCGGACCCCGGGCACGTGTTTTACTTGTGGGAAGACGGGACACTTTGCCCGTGACTGTTGGAGCGGACGTCCTAAGTCCGAGAGAAAGCCGGGAGCTACTTATGAAGAGAAGGGAAAGGCGGTGGAGTCGACCGCATCCCATTATGCTCCGGCCCAACCAAGGGTCTATAATCTTGGCCAACAGGAGGCCATCAAACAAGCTGATATGGTGACAGGTATGGTTTAATTTATAGCAAGTCAATTTATTTAAATACTTGTTATGCACATGTTACCTTACCATTGCTTGTTTAGGATTTGTATTGATTTGTGAAAATCCGGCACGAGCACTCTTCGATACGGGAGCTTCACACTCCTTCTTGTCCGAAGGATTTATATCACGCATCGGAGTCCCTTCTTCGATGGCGAAGGATAAGTTGGATGTGTTGTTGCCCAACGGGTGTTTGATGCGAGCGGATAGGATCTGCGATGTTAAGGTTCGTATTGGGGAGCAGGAGTTCGAACTGCAGGCGTCTTTACTTCCGTTGGTGGAGTTCGACGCCATATTTGGCATGGACTGGCTCTCGGAGCAGCAGGCCCATATAGATTCTGGTAGCAAGGAAGTTAAGCTGGGAGCAAGTCGTGAAACTACTTTTACGGGCTTAAAGGGGTCGAGCAAGACATTGATGTCTGCTCTTCAGGTGGTGAAGGCGGTTCGTGCTGGTGCAGAACTGTTCTTTACACTAGTGGAGGTTGCAAAGCCGAAACCCGCGTTGGATTGTATTTCAGTGGTATCGGAATACCCTGATGTGTTCCCCGCGGATCTTCCTGGAGCCCCGCCTCAGCGGGAGATCGATTTTACGATCGAGCTAGTGCCAGGTGCAAAGCCTGTGTCACGATCTCCGTATCGGCTAGCGCCTAAGGAAATGGCGGAGCTGAAAGTTCAACTGCAAGAGTTGTTGGAGCAAGGGTATGTGCGCCCGAGTTCTTCGCCTTGGAGCGCACCGGTCCTCTTTGTTAAGAAGAAGGACGGAAGCTTGAGGCTATGTATTGATTATCGGGAGCTAAATAAGCTGACTGAGAAGAACAAGTACCCGATCCCCCGGATTGATGATCTTTTTGATCAGTTAGTCGGGTCGACGGTGTACTCGAAGTTGGATCTCAAGGCTGGGTACTATCAGCTGCGAATAAGGGAGAGTGATATCCCGAAGACAGCGTTTAGTACGAGATACGGGCATTATGAGTTTACGGTCATGCCGTTTGGGCTGACTAATGCGCCGTCAGTATTCATGGATTTGATGAACAGGACGTTCAGGGAGTACTTGGACCATTTTGTGATCGTCTTCATCGATGATATTTTGGTGTACTCGCAAAGTGAGGAAGATCACTTCAAGCATCTTCATTTGGTGTTGGAGACGCTAAGGAGAAATCAGTTGTATGCCAAGTTCTCGAACTGCGAGTTTTGGCTATCCTCAGTGGCGTTCCTCGGGCATATAGTGAGTGGAGAGGGTATTGCTGTGGATCCGGCGAAGATTGTTGCGATACGGGAGTGGCCTGAGCTTGCTACTGTAGCGGAAGTCCGGAGTTTTCTGGGGCTTGCCGGCTATTATAGGCGCTTCGTAGAGAACTTCTCGCGGATAGTGTTACCTCTCACTACTTTGACGAGGAAGGAGCATAAGTTCGTTTGGACGCCGGAGTGCGCGCGAGTTTTTGAGGAGTTGAAGTGTCGGTTGACCACGGCGCCTGTGCTGAGTTCGCCATGTGGGACCGAAGGCTATGAGATTTATAGCGATGCCTCGGGCAGCGGTTTGGGTTGTGTGCTACTGCAACACGGAAGTGTAATAGCTTATGGCTCGAGACAGCTAAAAGTGCACGAAAGGAACTATCCGGTCCATGACTTGGAGTTAGCGGCCGTGATTTTTGCCTTGAAGCTGTGGAGACACTACTTGTACGGTGCGAAGATTGATATCTACACCGATCACAAGAGCCTGAAGTATCTTATTGATCAGAAGGATCTGAATATGCGGCAGCGTAGATGGATGGAGTTCCTGGGGGACTATACGTTCAAGATCCACTACGTGCCTGGCAAAGGGAATGCGGTTGCGGATGCGCTGAGTCGCCGAGCCCCAGCTCAAGCCAATTGTCTATCGGTTCATGATGAGCGGTTGGTGCGGGAGTTGGAGGCGTTGGAGATTATTTGTGTTGATAGACAGGCAAGTGCTGAAGCAGTTCTGAATTGGACTGAAGTCCAATATGACCTGCCTGATCGTATTCGGCAGGCTTTGGATATGGATGCTCATATGAAGCAGTTCATGGTAGAGGCTCTGGATGGGTCAAATTCCCAATTCGTCGTGGAGGACGGGTTGCTTTGGAAAGACGGTCGTTTGTGCGTCCCAAGTGTGGGCAATTTACGGGTGGAGTTGTTGTACGAGGCACACCATACCAAGTACTCGATTCACCCGGGGAGCACGATGATGTACCGTGATGTGAAGAAACTGTTTTGGTGGCCGGGTTTGAAAAAGGATGTGGCGCTCTACGTAGCGAAGTGCCAAACTTGCGCCTTGGTAAAGGCGGAGTGCCAAAAGCCGGGAGGATTTCTTAAGTCCTTGTCTATTCCGGAGTGGAAATTTGACGACATCTCTATGGACTTTGTGCACGGTTTGCCAAGGTCGCAGAAGGGAAACGACGCCATTTGGGTGGTTGTTGATCGATTAACAAAGGTGTCGTATTTTATTCCGCATAGGAAGGATGATCCGGTGGAGAAGTTAGCGAAGCTTTATGTGGATAACATAGTGCGGCTTCATGGTGTGCCCCGCAGCATCTTGAGTGACCGAGATGGGCGGTTCACGTCCAATGATTGGAGGCTTGTGCAGCAAATGTTGGGAACAAAGCTGAAATTCAGCACAGCCTTCCATCCGCAAACGGATGGGCAGACCGAGAGGGTCAATAGAACCATGGAAGACATGCTTCGCATGTGTATCTTGGATTTTGGAAAGCAATGGGAAGAACACCTATATTTGGTGGAGTTCGCATACAACAACATCTACCAAGCGAGTATTCAGATGGCGCCTTTCGAGGCCCTATATGGTAGGAAATGTCGCACGCCGTTGTCTTGGTTAGAAACGGGTGAGTCAAAGTTGTATAAGCGATCGGAAGTGGATGATGCTACTTCTTTGGTGAGAACCATTCGGGAGAGGTTGCTTGTCGCTCAGGACCGACAAGCAAAGTACTATAATGCCAAGCACAGGAATGTGGAGTTCGCTGTGGGCGATTATGTATACTTAAAGATCAAGCCGTTCAAGGGTGTCTCGCGGGTGCGACGATTGAAAAAGCTAAGCCCGAGGTACCTTGGACTGTTTGAGGTTCTGGAGCGAGTAGGTGAAGCGGCCTATCGGTTGAAGCTTTCAGTGGAGCTTAGTGGTTTACATGATGTATTCCATATTTCGGTGCTTCGGAAGGCGGTGCAAGAGCCTACGCAAGTGATCGCGGTTGATCAAGTGCCAGTGGATAGTGGGCTAACGACAAAGGTCAAGCCCGTGCGGATCGAGGACTCGGAGGTCAAGCAGCTACGCAATAAAGAGATCAGGATGGTCAAGGTCCGGTGGGACAATTGCGGTCGTGAGGAGCTCTCTTGGGAGCGAGAGCAGACTATGCTCGACGAGTATCCAGAGTTGTTCCGCTCAGGTACAAATTTTGGTTTTGTACATGTCTTTCCTTTATATAATTTCGTGGACGAAATTCTTTTAAGAGTGGGAGAGTTGTAATGCCCCGAAACTCAAAGGAGCAAAGGGGGACGTTTTGGGCCAGTTTTGGGTTCTGGCTGCAAGCACACGGCCTGGGACACGGGCGTGTCCCAGGGCGTGTCAAGCCTGTGTCGACACTGAGACGGGGTGTCGACACTTTGGTCTCGACATTGTGTCGAGACTGGGCACACGGCCTGCGACACGGGCGTGTCGCAGGGCGTGTCGACCCGTGTCGACACTTAGCCGTGAAGTCGACGAGATTCGCTCGACGATGCGTCGAGACAAGGCACACGGCCTGCGACACGGGTGTGTCGCAGGGCGTGTCGACCTGTCTCGACGATCGTCCCGGGGAGTCGACGAGATTTGCTCGACGATGCGTCGAGACAAGGCACACGGCCTAGGACATGGGCGTGTCCAAGGCCGTGTCATCAGGTCGACGATCTTCACTCGACGAAGTGTCGAGTGTCGAGACCGTGTACACGGCCTGGGGTCCAGGCGTGTCAAGGTGACACGGGTAAGGACACGGGCGTGTCCTAGAACCCGTGCAGTGCTCGGGTTGATTTTGGGGAAAAATCATGGGGTACACGGCCGGCCACACGGCCGTGTGAGGTGGAACACGAGCGTGTCAGCTCGAACACGGGCGTGTTCGATACCCGTGTGAGGTTCCAGGAGATTCGATTTTGACGGCGAATGAGGCACACGGCCCTGGACACGGGCGTGTGCCAGGCCGTGTTCGGTCCAGATTAGGCATTTTAGCCCCGAATCGAAGACGTTCATTCCTTTAACTGAAGATCCAACGGCTGGGGGTTGTTCCTGAAGGGATATACCCGTGAATGGGCTTTCAAAACACTTACTTTTTCTTAAGTGTTCTCTTTCTAAAGCCATTAGAGAGAGAGGAGAGCCAAGGGAGGAAGAAGGAGCTAGATCCCACCATTGGAGGAGCTTCGGAGCTCCGAATCGCGAGCCGACTCCGGATCCACGGAGGCAACGCTAGTGCGGTGGTTTTCATCTGATTACTTTTCCATGGCGCCAAAGAGGAACGCAAGGGTAACGATCCTCATCTTGAGCATGAGTAGCTCTCTTTCTTTGCATAGGAAGCCCGCTCTCGCGAGTTTGCGGAGAGTTGGAGGCGTTCCTTCGGGTAGATATGTGAAGTCCCCATTGTTTAGAGTCCGTAAGCGAGAACGGACATAGGCATGATGTGTGAAGCCTACCCGGACATGTTGGTCTGGATCGGTGATGTTGCATTGCATAATGCCGGAGAAGACTCCGTGCTATTGGTTGTTTTTCGGGTTTTCTACGCGGTAGATTGCAGCAGGGAGCCTTGGGGACTAACCCAAAGGTGCACCCGGAAAACTGGGCGGATACGAGATCTTGCCAACTTGCTGGCTTGAGAGCCAACTTGAACATAACCGGGTTATGTGACTTGTGATGGAAATGGGACTCGGTGGAAGTTTGACCCGCGCAAATTGCTTAAATTGTCGTTGCGATGTGAGCACGGGTTAGATGGAACCGTACCCGTTCTATGTCGTTTGGTTAAAGAGACCTAAAGGCACGTGACACTTACCGTTGGCATAGATTAGGATCTTCGGCGGTCAATGGCTTAAATTGACGTGACCCAGGCCAGGAAGACAAATTGCTCATAGGTTTGGCCGTCTAAGTGGCGGTGGTGAGTCCGGAATGTCAATGGATTTAATTGACGTGACAACGACCGGTTCACCGAGAATGTGCCCTGAGAGCACGAGGCGTGTGGCCGTGAGAGCCAACGTCTGTGATGTATTGGCTATTGATATAAATTGCTCACTTATGCTAATGAAATGCCGGGAAGGAGCATCGCCGCCCCGAGTTGGTGGCGGGATCATTATAATTTGGTCAGCATTGTTGACCGTTGCCTTGTTTTACCACCGTGCGGTGGTTTGTTGCTTGCAGGTGCAGCTGGACCAAGCGGTCAATAGCGGGCTAAAGCCCGAAAGCGAAGCCGGCCCTTGAAGGCCTATGTTGGAAATGTTTACTGCTTTATTCATGTGTGACCGGCCTGCATGCCGTGGTTTGTAAAATATTTTGTAAGGCCTTAAGGCCTATTTTTGGGTATTTTGTATAACATTCCTATTTTGTATTAGTGGACATTCGTGCTTGAATGCTGGGTTCTTTATTGCAACTTTTATAAAATGCTTCCGCTAGAATGCTCTGTGTAGGACGTTGAGATTGGTTGGATGGTTTCCATAAGTAACCACCCGGTCTGTCTGTGGCATACGGCGTCGGGCCCCGGCCGGACCTACTGCTATATGCTATGTGACGGATAGGGGGTGTTACAGCTACACAGTTCTGCTTCTTGCTACTCCAGGAGATAAGCCTTCTTCCTAGGAATTGGCAAGTCCCGGAAGTGCTTTTCCTGTCGTCTTTGCTCCCTACAAAATCTGCATCTGAAAAACCTATTAGTTCGCTATCATTACTTCTTGGGTACCATAAGCCAAGATTTGGTATACCTTTAAGGTATCTCAAGATCCGCTTTGCAGCAGCGTAGTGAGATTCCTCAGATTTCACCTGGAATCTAGCGTATACACATGTTGAAAACATTATGTCAGATCTACTGGCAGTAAGGTAGAGAAATGATCCAATTATACTTTTGTACTTGGTTTCATCAAAAGGTTTCCCTTTTTCATCCTTGTCCAGAGACATAGTTGAACACATTGGAGTACTCATCGAGGTTGCGTTCTCCATTCTGAACTTCTTAATTAGCTCTTTGGTGAACTTAGTCTGCGAGATGAAAATTCCATCTTCAGATTGTTTCACCTGAAGCCCTAAGAAATACTTCAGCTCGCCTATACTGCTCATTTCAAACTTCCCTTGCATAAGTTTTGAAAACTTCTTGCAGAGGTTGTCGTCAGTAGAGCCAAAAATAATGTTGTCGACATAGATTTGCACTAGCAAAATCTTGCCTTTTATTTCCCTAAAAAATAATGTCTTATCTATCTTTCCCCTTGTGAACTTGTTCTCAAGTAGAAAGCTAGACATCATCTCATACCAAGCTCGAGGAGCTTGTTTCAAACCATATAAAGCTTTATGCAATAAATAAACGTAATCAGGAAAGTTAGAATCAACGAAACCTTAAGGTTGTTCCACATACACCTCTTCCTTTATGTCTCCATTAAGGAAGGCAGACTTCACGTCCGTCTGATTGATGGTGAAGCCTTTGAGTGCAGCATATGCTAGGAATAACCTGATGGCCTCCTGCATTGGCACTGGTGCATACGTCTGGTCGAAGTCGATTCCTTCTTCTTGATGATATCCTTTAGCGACGAGTCTGGCCTTATTCTTTATGATCGTTCCATCCTCGTCCATCTTGTTCCTGTAGACCCATTTTGTGCCGATGACATTCTTACCGTTGGGTCTTAGAACAAGTTTACATACTTGGCAGCACTTGAACTGATTTAGTTCTTCTTCCATCGCCACTATCCACGATGCGTCTGAGTTCGCTTCCTCAAACTTCTTTGGTTCAACCTGTGAGAGAAAACTTAGATATAAATTTTCATTAGTTGTGCCTCTATGAGTTCTGAGACCATCCCGGGGATCTCCTATGATCTGTTCCATGGGGTGATCCTTCAGATGTCTGAGCTCTAGAGTCCTTGCATCTGAATTATCTTCAATCACTGGCGTGACTTCATCAACTTGCACAATATATACATCTGGATCATCAACCTCTCCAATAGGGTTTGGAGTGGTGATCTTGATGAACTTTTCACTTTTACCTTCAGATAGTTCATCTAAGCTGAGTTCTTTTAGCATTGTACCTGCATCTTCAGTAAGCACACTAGAGGAGTTGCCTTGCAGCAAGCTCGTCTCATCAAATACAACATGTATTGATTCTTCTACGACTAGGATATTTCTATTAAATATCTTGTATGCCTTACTCTGGCTACTATATCCTATGAAAATACCTTCAAAACTCTTTTCGCTAAACTTGGTAGTATAATACTTACCATTGTTAAGCACGAAACATTTATAACCAAAAATTCTAAAATATGAGACAGTTGGTTTCCTACTCTTTAGAAGTTCAAAAGGTGTTTTGTCGTGGTTTTTGTTTATGAGTGCTCGATTTTGCACGTGGCATGCAGTGTTGACAGCTTCAACCCAGAAGTATTCCGGTAGTGAGACATCACTCAACATGGTCATGCAGGCCTCTATAATTGTTTTATTCCTTCTCTCGGCCACTCCGTTTTGTTGTGGAGTACGAGGAGAGGAAAACTCATGAAAGATACCTAAGCTTTCACAGAATTCTGTCATGGCCCCAGACTTGAACTCTGTTCCATTGTCACTTCTGATTTCGACTATGGAGCAGTTGTATTCATTTTGGACTTGCCTGATAAAATTAGTAAAGATCTTGAAGGTATCTGACTTGTGTTTCAGAAATAACACCCACGCAAAGCGCGAGTAATCATCAACAATTACTAACATATAATCCTTACCTCCCAAACTTCTAATTTGCAGTGGACTAAACAAGTCCATATGAAGTAGATGAAGACAAATATTAGAATCCTTGCCAATAATGCTTTTAAAGGTAGCCCTTGTTTGCTTGTCTTTTACACATGCATGACAAGGTCTATCTTTGACGTACTTGACATTTGGAGCATCACGTACCAGCTGTTCTTCCCTCCATTTGAGGGCAAAATTCCGCCGTTTTCCATCTTAGAGGGGTCTCCGGGAAAGCTTTCAACGCAAAATCAAAGCCGAAGCTTCCTCTCGGCCTCCTCCTTCATCCTTGAGCTTCAAGAAGAGTTAGATCTAGCTTTCTACATCAAGCTAGGAGACGTTTGTGCCATCCTCCGCCGGATCGTGATACGAAGAAGACAGGTCCATTGGGAGTGATTGACAGCCTCCTCTACCTCGGACGCAGCTGAGAACCGAGCTAGGATGCGGATTGACAACCCAGCGATTCCTTCCATGAATCCTCCGCAAGACTTCGGATTCGGTCGATCTCGCACACTCTTTTCCTGTTTAGTAGTTGATAGTGTAGTTTAATCTCTTGTATATGATGAAGTATGCTTATTTGGTAAAACGTTTGTATGCAATCATGTCTATGTGATTTTATATTTTCGTTATTTGCTTGAGGTGCGCCTTTATTTTCCTTCCGCCTCCACATTCGGATTTGCCACTCTAGCAATTGCTAGAGGCGTGCGTAGTGAAGAAGTGCTCTCGACTCTCATTCCTCCGTTCTAACCACCTCATCTGCAAGCCTACTCGTCCATCCGCCTAGCGATTCGGTGCATAACGGACTATGTAGTCTTTCATCCTGCCTGGGGAAGCATCGCATAGCGGCGTTGCATAGGAGTTGTTGTTAGTGTTTTATTTTACTTTTCTGCAACTATCAAAACCCCCCTTCGTTAACTCGACCTAAGGACTTCAATCTCAAGTCCTCCTCAAAATTAACTTCACCTTATTGAGTTCCTTGAAGAGAACGATACTTGGGGAAATTCACCCATTTTATATTACTTGTGCGACCGGTACACTTGCCGTCCAACACATCAAGTTTTTGGCGCTATTGTCGGGGAACACAGTCGTGTGAGTTTTTGGAGAGGGTGATAAGAGATAGAAAACCTTTTCCGTTTGTAAATTTCATGTTTTCTTCTTTGCTTTTGTTTTTAGACTTTGTTTATTTTTTTTGGTTCCTTTTCTATTTTTAATTTTTTTGCAGCATTCTGTTAGTGTGTAGTTAGTTTTTGTTTAGAATATTTCTGTTGATGAATTCTTTCTTGTTGCACCATGTTTTCTAATTTGAATAACTATTGCAGATGGTGTGGAGATTATAGGCATGGCAGTGATGAGTGCCCCAATGAAGATAGTGAACATGATTCTCGTGATTCAGTATTTGGAGCACCATCCTCTTATGGTACTTCATACACCATACCCAAGTCTTATGGTCACTTCTCTTCTACACCTTCACCTTTTTCTTATTCCTCTCTGTTCCCACAAGGACCGAGAAGTAATGGAAAACGGTGTTTGTGTTGTCGTAGCACCGAGCACGTGTTGAAAGATTGCACAAAATTTCTGCGCCGGTTGGAGGAGGATGATGAACCGGGTATCCGACTCATTCCATCCACCTCTCAATTGGTTGCTCCTTCTGATTCTGATGATATATTCATCGTACCTCCTTGTCTATGGGGGACTGCTGCAGATATACCCATCATACTTTCTGCTGATCGGTGTGACGACACTGTGGTGTCGTCTCTCCCTATGCATTCTTCCCCTCTTTTGGATTCACCGCCGGAAGAACCCGCACACATTTTCTCTGATGTTGTTATTCCTCCTCCTTTGCAAGAATTATCTACTCCATTTTTTAGCGAGTCGGTTGATGATGTTATGTCGGATAGTGATTTTGAGCCTGAGTTTGCGCCAATATGGAACGAGGACGTTATTCTCTCCAATGGAGAGTGTGACACCTCGGAACATGATGACGCACCGAGGTGGGATGATGAGGAGATCCTTTCTGATGTGGAAGTTTTCACTTCCTTGTTGGATGAGGAGGTCCAAACCACCACTGAGGACCTCGAGCTCTCGGATTCCCATTACTATGACTCATATGACACCGACTGTGATCTATGCTTGGATCTTGCTGGGAGTGAGACCAGGACCACTCCCCATATTTCTGATTATTTTAGTTTTTCATCTCCTTTATTTCTTGATCCCCTTTCTATATCTGAGCCCATGTGGGTTGAGTCTTCGCAGGTGCTTCAGGAGGAATTGTAGCTTTCAGCTCGAGCCATCGATGATAACATCCTACTCTGTTGAGGAAGCTCCATTGATTGCTTTCTCCTCCTGTCGTCTCCCTGTAGTGGACAATACCTTGCTGGGCAAGGATATTTTTTGTGATAAGACTAGCGAGGACCAGCGCTCCTCCTTTTCTTATTTCCTATTTCCTCTACCTGTGTTGGGCAGGTATTATTATTTAGGTGGAGGGGTAACTGTTTTATCTCCGTATAGGTACTCGTTACCGCAACAGATAATGGAACAGTTACCTGTGCATTTTTTATTTCATAGGCCCATTAGCTAGAATGTTTTCCTTAGCCGAATAAGTCGTGATGGGATGACAATAACCCCAATACTTATCTTTGATTTTCTGCATTTTTATTTTTCATGTCTATTTTTGTTTTAGTATTTCTTTTCATTTTGTATATTTTTCTTTTGTTTTTGCGTAGCTCACCCCTGTAGGTATTCATGACAAACTCATATTGGCGGGGTTGTAATTCTTCGTATGGCGGGACTGCTTCTGTGTTTTCACGCATCTTTTGGTATGCTCGCTGGTTGAGCATTGGGTAACCTCTTCCCTTGTCTCTATTTGATTTAAATTTCTATATCATATGTTGGTAACTTAGTTTAAGACTGGGGGAGAGTCAGTATGTATTACCTTTTGCACGCGCACGTTTCATGTGCATACTAGAAGCTTTTATTATTTTATTTTGATTAGTTCATTGCATCACACACCACTACACCCACATGAGCGCGTGCTTAGCTGTTAGCGTGATGCGAGTTAAACTCGTTTCTTTTGTATGATTTGGGAAAATTTTGGTGCTGGCATAGGATTGTGAGACAGAGTAAAATGTTGACCTTGCTGTGCTCCTAGTCGAGTGCTCTCGTCTCGTTTAGAAATTGAAGTAGATTTAATTTTTCTGTATGCTTATAGTTTTATATTTTTTTATTTGTGTAAAGAATTTTTATTCTACTCAAAAATTGGTGAATCTAGTGAGAATCGAACGGTAGTGTAGGGACGTGTGTAGCCGTCACTAGACTCGTTTTGCTCGAGTCAGGAGGAAGTATCATCTTTCTCGGTGGCTAAGAACTTGCCCCAAGCTATTCTTGAAGCATATGTATTGGTTAGTCATGCATGAGTGTGATGTAGGCCATCGTTTTGACCCGGTTGAGCTTTGTACCGTTCCTAACGTCATATCCTCGCTAGCCCCATTGTGCCTACCCTTCTTTTGATTCAGCTCCACTAGTATTTCACCAAAGCCACATAGCCGATCCTAGTCGCACACCCATGTCGAGCTTTAGTGTTTTATATTTCCATGTTGGGGTGCTGATGTGGTGATTCTTTGTGAATGTGTGGATGTGCTCCAAAATTTTATTTGCTGAAATTGTTAAAAGAGAAGTGGTTTGAAAAAGATGATTTGAAAAAACATGTATAAAAAAAAGAAGAAAAGTGAAAAGAAAACGTGTAATTAAAAATTTCATTTGAGATGAGAATGTATATGGAGTAGGCGGTACACACACTCATATTGAAAAAAATTAAGTTTGGGGGTGTGGTGTACCCACATGTATTTTGGTTAGCAGATAGATTCCTTTTTCGGCTAGCTCATTTGGGTTAAGTGCATAGCCTTATTATTTATCTTTGTTTACCATAACGTAACCCAAGCCTCATCTCATCACCTAAAGTACTACTGATTCGTGTGTGAACCAAACCAGTGCCGTGGAGAGAGTGTGAATGGGCAAGCGTATGGTCCCCGACATTGGTGGATTCCTTTGGAGGTGATCTTGAGCCCTGGTCCTTGGCAAAGCTCAACTTAGTGGCTTGCCTACTTTCTTCATACGCGTGACCGGAAGATTCACCGTGATTCTATTTTTGAGTAATAATAAAATATTGATACGCATTGTGAAAAGTGTAAACTATTTTCCATACTTAGAAATTTCCTCTATTTATATTTTTACGCGTACGAGCATGCGACTTCGCATGGTACTCCATATCATAATTTCTATGTTAGCTAAATCATTTTTCCTATCTACATAGAATTTGTTTGCTCGGGACGCGCAAACAGGTAAGTCTGGGGGTGTGATGAGTCCGATTTATATAGGGTTTTTCGGACTCATCTGGGCTAGTTTTCACGCACTTGCACTTCACTTTTAGTATGTTATCGTTGATATTTCATTTAAATAGTTTTTCACGCTAAGTGCATTGTTTTGGCCCTTGTGGTGTGCAATTGCACATTCTATTTTTGGGGTAAGCACATGGTGGTCCCTATGGCCCTTTCCGGTTATTTTCATTGCATTTCTGTGACGCTGGAGGGTTCTTTTTGGATTTATTTGTTTGTATGGAGGCGGCGCGTTTTCCCCAAGGTTGGAATGCAGGTTTGAGGAAAATGCACGGTCGTGCGTTTTCTTAGCACACGGTTCTTTGTGATCGTGCGTTTTGTTTATGTCGGAGAAACGTCGAGCTGAGCTCGACGATCTTAACGTACGGTTAACGTACGGTTTCTTCGGAACCAAGCGCGAAGGAAACACGCGGTTTTCCTGTAACTTCTTGTTTGTAGCATTCTGTGTTTACCCGTGCGATTTCCTTCACGTACGAGTGGAAGCTCCCGTGCGCGAGTAAAACGCACGGTTCCACTGTATTTTCTTGATTTCCTGCCCTCTGTGTTTACCCGTGCGATTTCCTTCACGCACGGGCAGAAGCGCTCGTGCGCTAGTAAAACGCACGGGTCAACGCATCTTCACCCGCAAGCTTGGGCTGGAAGTTAATAACGCACGGTTAGCGCACGGTCGTGCGCCAAATCGTGTGTGCCTATTTTTCTGACCTGCTTCTATTTAAAGCGCAGATTTCTTCTTCCGAAAGAGGACTTTGGACCTACTATTCTTCCCGCCGTTTGAGGCCAAAGTTCCACCATTTTCCGCCTTGGAGAGATCTCCGGGCAAGCTTTCAACGCAAAATCAAAGTCGGAGCTTCCTCTCGGCCTCCTCCTTCATCCTTGAGCTTCAAGAAGAGTTAGATCTAGCTTTCTACATCAAGCTAGGATATGTTTGTGCCATCCTCCGCCGGATCGTGACACGAAGAAGACGGGTCCATTGGGAGTGAGTGACAACCTCCTCTACCCTGGACGCAGCTGAGGACCGAGCTAGGACGCGGATTGACAACCCAGCAATTCCTTCCATGAATCCTCCGCAAGACTTTGGATTCGGTCGATCTCGCACTCTTTTCCTGTTTGGTTGTTGATAGTGTAGTTTAATCTCTTGTATATGATGAGGTATGCTTATTTGGTATAACATTTGTATGAAATCATGTCTATGTGATTTTATATTTTCGTTCTTTGCTTGAGGTGCGCCTTTATTTTCCTTTCGCCTCCACATCCGGATTTGTCGCTCTAGCAATTGCTATAGGCGTGCGCAGTGAAGAGGTGCTCTCGACCCTCATTCCGTCGTTCTAACCACCTCATCCGCAAGCCTACTCGTCCATCCGCCTAGCGATTCGGTGCATAGCGGCCCGTGTAGTCTTTCATCCCGCCTGACAAAACATCGCATAGCGGCGTTGCATAGGAGTAGTTGTTAGTGTTTTATTTTATTTTTCCGCAACTATCAAAACCCCCCTTTGTTAACTCCGACCTAAAGATTTCAATCTCAAGTTCTCCTCAAAATTAACTACACCTTACTGTGTTCCTTGAAGAGATCGATACTTGGGGAAATTCACCCATTTTATATTACTTGTGTGACTGGTACACTTGTTGTCCAACGCATCAGGTAACATACTCTTTCTTTAAGCATTTTTGGAATTTAACTATGTCTGATCTAATTACAGCGGTCAAAAACTTCTTCGCACCGTGTAAAATGGAGGAAAAATGGAAAGATACGCTCGTCGTCCTCATTCCAAAAATCAGCAATCCATCATCGTCGGAACACTATCGACCGGTTAGTCTATGCACAACAATTTACAAGGTTACTCCCAAAATTCTGGCTAATCGTTTGAAGCCGCTGCTTCGGAAATTAATCTCGGATAAGCAAATGGCGTTTGTGCCCGGACGCCTCATGTCAGACAATTTCATGCTGGCCCAGGAGCTTGTCCAGCGCCTTCACACGATGTAGAGCAAATCGGGCTTTATGGCCATGAAGATTGATTTGGAAAAAGCATTTGATCGAATGCACTGGAATTTTGTCAAGCGAGTGCTGGTGGCCTTCAATTTCCCAGCCCCATGGATTAATCTTGTTCTGGAATGCATCACCTCACCTAGATTCGGCCTTCTAGTCAATGGCTTGCGATCCAGATGGATTCACTACTTGTGGGCTTTGTCAAGGATGTCCTCTATCGCCATATCTCTTCATACTCGGCTCAAAAATCCTGTCTTTTTTAGTCAAATCAAGTATGCATCCAGGAATTGGTCTCAAAATTAGTCGCACAGCTCCAAAGATATCACACTTCCTGTTTGTGGATAACACTCTGCTCTTTGGGTCGGCGACTATTAGAACCGCCTTGGAACTTAAGTCCATTCTGAACCGATATTGCGCATTCTCGGGAGAGGCTATTAATTCCAGCAAATCAATCATCATTTTTGGACCTAAGGTGATAGCCACCGCAATGAATGACATTCTCAAACTACTTAGACATGGCGCCTCCCGCTCAATTAAATACCTTGGAATCACGTTGCAGCCAGGTAAAATCCGGAGGCGGTCTTCGATTACCTTCTGGATAAAATTGCTTGTAAAATCAGATCGTGGGGCATTCAGCACCTTTCTATGGCCGGAAGAGCGAAGTTAATCAGGAGCACGCATTCGGCGCTTCCGGTTCATGCGCTAGCCAACTCGCCATTATCGTCTTAAACAATAAAGAAGATAAACAGCTTGCTCTCCTCATTCTTTTGGAGTGGGCATCACCTCAAACACTCAATCCATTATACGAAATGGTCGGAGATTTACTTACCAAAGGATCGGGGAGGGTTGGGTTTCAAAGATCTGTAGCTTTGGCGAAGGGTCCTAATGGGAAATGTGGCGGCACGGGTAATTAGAGCTGACGGAAGCTTGTTTGCGCCAGCTTTTGCTTGCAAGTATGCGGGAAAGGACAGTTTTCAGCCCAATCGAAATCATTCAAAAATTTGGAAGAGTTTTGCCTGGGAAGCAGGATTTTGGGGAGGCAAAGTTTTTGAATGGTGGGCGATGGGACCAAGATTTAAACTCTTGAAGACGCCTGGATAAGCGAGCTACCTCTATGCAAGTTGATGCAGGCCCAAGGTTTCGACGGATCAAACACTACGCTTTCTTAGATTCGACAAATAAATTAACGACGCAGCGATCAATATTTTCTCTAAATTGATACTAACGACGATCAACCAATATAACAAATCACAACGCAAAGGGTCGCTACCCCTTATATAGATTGAAGCAAGGGCAATATGCCAATGTTCGCTCAAGCGAATAGGACCTACCCGATCCGGACAATTAGTAATTCAAATTAAATTATGCGCAAAGATTCACAATTATAATAAGTGAAAATCCAGAATGAAAGAAATTGTAGCTAATCACCTAGAGGGGGGGTGAATAGGTGACTTAATCTTTTTTAACTTTTAGGCAGATTATATCACAGATTTCACAGAACTATAAATAGCATACACAGCATCAATCACATACACAGAGTACACACAGTTTTATAGTGGTTCCCCAAGGTCTGGGTACATCCACTTTCCCCCTTCGCCTATCTGGTAGTGTACTAGATTCGGCCAAACTTCTCCACTATACCTCAGATCCTCAGATCTTATACTCAGAACACCAACTAGGTTCCTACAGCTCAGAGTGATCCCACTCCTACAACTCAGGCTCAACAGCCCTACCACTCAGTCTTCACAAAGACCTACACTCAGCCACAAGGCCTACACTCAGAGAAATGAATCTCCTACACTCATGCTCACAGGCCCTACCACTCAGCCTTTATAATTTCAGGCTTACAACTCAGATCCCTAAGGATCCTACAAGAAATTAAAAATACAATGTATATAACCTCAACTCAGAATAAGAGAGAAGAGTTGACAGGTTTCTTGATGAGTTCTTGAAAGAACTCTGCTGAGATCAACCTCACTTGGCTTTCTTCAAAGCTTCTTGAATGTAGAACACAATAGGATAGATACTCTATGCATCTGATCTTCAATCACTGCAACTTAAGATTTAGATCTCAATCTGAAACTTTCTTCACAGCCTGGTTCAACAGCTATCTTCTTGGAAGGAGCTCTCTCTCTCCAACTACTTAGATCTTCACTTGAATTGATTCTTCAATGAATTACTTGATCTTCTGTTGATTTTCAACTCTCCTCATCTGTTGACAGAATAATCCTTTATATAGGCTTTCTTCATGGTGACTGGCTGATCTGTTTACTAACAGCTTTCTGACATCTCTGACAGTTGCAGTAGACCGGCTGGAATGGCAGCTGTCATGTCATCCAGTCACTTCTTGAATTCTCTGTAACTGTCTGAAAGTGTAGAGACAGTCAGTCTTTAAGTGTCGACACTTATAGACTAAGTGTCGACACAAGTTGACTAAGTGTCGACACTAGCCTTCATGGTGTCGACACAACTCCTTGTGTTGTAGAAATTTATTCTCGACACTGCTTCTTCAACATGTGTCGACACTGATATTGTGTGTCGACATAACTCCTTGTTCTTCAGTACTTAGTTGAATTCTGCTAAGTGTCGACACAACTCCTTTGTGTCGACACATCTTCTTGTGTTGAACTTGTTCAGTGTCGACACATCTTCTTGGTGTCGACACATGCCTTCTGTGTTGATACTTGCTGAGTGTCGACACTTCTCCTTGTGTCGACACATTCTTCTTGTATTGAGACTTTGGCTGAGTGTCGACACATCTCCTTTGTGTCGACACTTGTACTTAGAATTTGTTGAACTTTGCTGAGTGTCGACACAGCGTCCAAGTGTCGACACTTTCTTCATGTGTTGAGACTTTTGTTGTGTGTCGACACATTCTTTATTGTGTCGACACTTGTACTTGAACTTTGTTGAATTTGCTGAGTGTCGACACTGCCTCCAAGTGTCGACACTTTCTGATGTCGACAAAGTTCCTCTGGGTGTCGACACTGCTTTTAAGTGTCGACACAGCTTCTCTGGACATTTCTTCATGGAGTGTCGACACAGCCTGTATGTGTCGACACTTTTCTTCTGGTGTCGACTCTGCATCCCTGGTGTCAACACAATTACTCCAAGTGTCGACACTGCTTCTCTAGGTGTCGACACAAGTCTTCTTAAGTGTCGACACTTTGCTTCTGGGTGTCGACACATGTACTTAGAAACTTTTCAGCTTTCCCTGCAAATACTTAACCTGCACAACTAAACTCAAAACACATCAAATACATTTTAATGTATATCATTGAGTAGGGTGAGGCTTCTTCAAATCAGGTACATTTATTCAAATGTACCCAACAATCTCCCCCTATTTGGAGAAGTCATAACCCTTAGTCAATGATATACACCATACATAACAAAATCACAGTATGATGTAAAACAGGATTATATAACAGGGTAATTACATAAACATGTATAAACAAACATGTATACACACATATCTCAGAACAATAATGTAATAGATTTAACACATATCACATAGTTCTAAGAACTTCAACATTTTTATTATTCAAAAGTTTACAGAAAGTTTAAAATCAAATGATTACAACTAGTAAACTTAAGAAAAATTCTATCCTATTGCTGCTCAGGCTCCTTGATAACTATGTCCTTTCCTGATTGTATCTTTGCTTGGACTGGGGCTTCAGCATCTTCAGCAGCAGTAGGCTTCTTCCCTTTAGATCCTTCTTTTTCTGCTCTTCAGCCTTGAACTTTTGTCTTTCAAAATAATGATAAGGCTTTGGAAAGTACTTGCTAGGCTCCTGGGCAGTAGGAGGTAGCTTTCCCATCTTGGTCTTTCTTCTATATTGCACAATTGCCTACTCTCATGCTTCCTCCACTCCAGTTCAGAATACCACTTATTTCTATCCTGGATATTGTCCTTGGCAGCCTTCCATGCAGTCAAGATAATATTCCTAAAAGTGGGGCTCCATTGTTCAAAGTCAGGCCTCAATTCAGCTTGCTCCCTGAATCTCTTCTTTGACAATTGGGCTTCTTGTTCTTTCTGTAAAGCCTCTTGTTCTTTCAGTATAGCCTCTGGCACTGGCTGAACTACTTTTTCTATGATGACCTTCTGAATTCCCTCAGGAGGGCTATACATTGATTGTATGTCTAGATGTACCATATCAAAGTCTGGTGGAGGGTATATTACTTGATCTACTTCAGCTTGCTCTCCTCCAAGATATGCAGGATTAATCCCAGACTCTGCAACATTGTCATCATCACACAATGGAGGATATCCAAGGGTGGCTCTGATGGAATTTGAAATCCATTTTGCATGATCAGAGCTGGCTTTGACTAACACCCTCTCCCCCTTTATGACTTCTCTTTCAATGTGATCTCTTAGATCATCTTTCTGGAATCTTATTTGATGATTCAGATAATTAACTTCATCCTTATAGAAGGGTTTGAACTTCTGAAGTTGTTCAGTTATTGCCTTCTTAGAGTCTTCAAGAACAGTCTTAAAAGCAGTGATGTGCTCTTGGAACTTCTTATCAAACTCTTCCTGGGCAGTAGTCCTTGTTGTAGTTTGAGCAGCAGCCAGATTCTGCATCTCAGTGACTATCGCATTGTGTGATTCAGTCAAATTGTCATTCATTCTAATTTGGTTTTCCAGGACATAGCCTTGCTTTACTGCCAGGTCTTCAATTTGTTTCTTGATATTTTCTTGATGAGTAGCCAAAAAGACTACTGCATTCCCTCTTTTATAAAAGCAATCAGTCATCTCTTTCTTATTCAGATTCATTTCAAATATGATGGACTTAATGTCTTGAGCCAGATCAAATTGTAATGACTTATACCCCTCATCCACATACTTTTCCAGAGCTTGCCTTTGCTCATCCAGCTTAATATTCATAGACACCATCAAAGAACTGTAATCTGTAGATGGGGCTAGCTGTGGTGCAGGCTGTGGTGCTATTGTTTGTAAAGCCTTCTTATAATTCTGGCTCCTTCTCTTAAAGACTTGGAATTTCCTTTTCTTGGCTCTTGCAGCCTCTTCATCTTCAGAAGCAGATGTGCTTGCAATATCAACCCTGTCCTTAGGGCTTGAAGGTAAATCCTTGCCAGTCCTAGGAACCTGCTCAGCATCCTTTGGCACTTCAGGTTCCTTCCTTGTAGTTTCCTCAACAATAACCACATGCACCCCCTCAACATGGGCCTTCTCCCCCTCAGCAGCAGCCTTCTCTTTCTCAAAATGTGTTTGTAGAAGATCTGGGAATAACTCTTCTAGGGTAAATTCCTGTTGAGTATGAGCTGGAGAAACTCTTATCTCATCAACAACTTGATCAGCAACAGATGTGTCCTCCATGACAACATCTTGGGGTTGACTAGGAATCTGAGGTTGCTGATTAACATCAGACAATCTGTCAGTCATATCTTCATTTTCAATAGAGAAATCTAATTGGTTGATTTCAGTTATTACCTCAAGTATGGTCTGAGTAGCTTGTTCACTCTCTAGAGGAGTTGGCTCTTCCACAAGTAGAGGCTCCCCCTGGATTGAATCCTAGTGTAATGGGCTTGCTGTGGGTAGCTCCCCATGTCTCTCTGCATCTTCTTATCTTGCTGGAGATTGGCCAGCATTTCCAGTGTCTTCCTCATCTGGAGTGAACACTACATGCTCTTCAGAGCTGCTTAATGATTCTTGAGCCACAGGGGTTGTCTTCTTCTTCTTCTTCAGGGGTGTTTCCTTCTCAGGAGTTGGCATTTCCTTGGTCAAGACTCTATCCCACCTAGAGAAGATTCTCAAATCCATTCTCCTCATGTGGTTGATCTTAGATCCAGCTGCTTGACTCATCACCTCTGGTATACTACCAGCTAGGTAAAGACTTAGAATCCTACCCATATTGGGTATCTTCATGCTCTTTTTAATCTTCTCAAACAAGACTGTAGACCAATCAGTACTCAGTTTGAATATGATCCTTGTCATTAGATTGAACATATGAGCTGAAATCCTGTCATGTCCTCCAGGCTTGCACTGAATAACCTTGCCCACAATCTCAGATAAGAATTTACCTTGGCTGTTCATTCCCTTCCTATTGAAAACAGATCCTATTTTCAGATTGGAGTCCAGTCCACACCATGTCAATGCTTCTCTAGTCTTAGAAGCAGAAACATCTTCTTCTTCCTTAGTCCTTGGTAGTTGAAGTACCTTTCTCAGACTCTTAGGAGAAACTTTCACCTTAGCCCCATGAACTCTTGACTTAATTTTGAGTCCTAATTCATCTAGGGTTGCTGCATTCAGAAATTCCAGGACTTCTTTCTTCCATATCTTGGTCGGTTCGGAAACAAGAAATTCTAACCCTGTCTCTTCTATAAGGGTTATCACGCCTTTGATCTCTAGTTCCGCGTCATCAAAAGCATGTCGCACGAGTTTGTATCCTTCATTCACATTCTCTTCTAGCTTGGGCGCCATTAGGGTTTGAAGAAATTTGAATTGAGAGAAGAGAGGTGTCGACACACAAGTTTGGTCTCGAAACTTTGGTGAGCGTGTCGACAGACAATGGGGAAAACCTTTTTATAACTTTCTAGAATCGAAGATGAAAGGGCGCGTCAAAATAGTTAAATTGTGTCGACACTATTGATAAGTGTCGACACAGACTTATAATGTCTCGACAACTATGTGTCGATACAAGTATAGTCGACAGAATATATATGTCGACACTTGTTTATGTGTCGACACCGCTTAGCTCGACACTTAGTCGAGACTTTACTAGACTAATGTTGAGTAAATCCTAAGTGTCGACACCACTTTGGATGTGTCGACACTTACTATTTATGTGTCGACACTAATTCTCTTAAGTGTCGACACAGACTGTCTAGATGTGTCGACACTATTTCTCTGAAATGTCGACACCACTTTTCTGTGTCAACACAAACAACTCTGTGTGTCGACACCATTTTACTTAGCCAATTTTTGAAAACTTATTCTAAGTTTATCATACCTAATTCAATTTTGAACCTATTGAATTTGGTTTCATCTAAGGGCTTAGTATACATGTCAGCTAGCTGATTATCTGTATTAACATACTCTAGTGAAATATCTCATTTTTCCACATGTTCACTTAGAAAATGGTATTTTATTTCTATGTGCTTAGTCCTACTATGGGAGACAGGATTGTTTGCAATAGAAATAGCACTAATAGAATCACAAAATAGAGGTGTTCTACTTACTTGAATACCATAGTCTTCTAGCTGATGTTGTATCCATAGAAGTTGAGCACAGCAACTTCCTGCAGCCACATACTCAGATTCTGCTGTGGAGATAGCCACACTTATTTGCTTCTTGCTACTCCATGATATCAGTCTTCCACCTAGGAATTGACAGGTACCAGTTGTACTTTTCCTATCTTCTTTGCAGCCTGCAAAATCTGCATCTGAATAACCTGTCAGTTCAAAGTCTCCATTCCTAGGGTACCAAAGGCCTAGATAAAGAGTGCCCTTAAGATATCTCAGTATTCTGTTGACTGCTGTCAAATGAGATTCTTTAGGGCAAGCTTGGTACCTAGCACATACACATGTAGCATACATGATATCTGGTCTACCAGCAGTCAAATACAATAGGGAGCTAACTATCCCTCTATACAAAGTCTCATCTACAGGTTTCCCTGCATCATCTTTGCTAAGAGACATACTAGACCCCATAGGAGTTTTTATGGTACTGGATGATTCCATATCATACTTACTTATCAATTCTAGAGTGAACTTAGACTAGCATATGGATAAATCATTCTCAGTCTGTCTAACTTGGAGACCCAAGAAGAACATAAGTTCCCCCATACTGCTCATTTCAAATTGTCCTTGCATAAGTTTTGCAAACTTTCTGCAAAGACTATTTTCAGTAGACCCAAATATGATGTCATCTACATATATTTGGACTAGTATGATCTTGTCTCTGGATTCCCTAAGGAATAGAGTCTTGTCTATTTTCCCCCTTGTGAATTTATTCTTAATGAGGAACCTAGACAGGGTTTCATACCAAGCCCTAGGGGCTTATTTTAACCCATACAAACCCTTCCTAAGTCTATAAACATAATTAGGTTTAGTAGAATCAACAAAACCTGATGGCTGTTCCACATAGACTTCTTCCTTCAGATTACCATTCAAAAAGGCTGACTTAACATCCATTTGGTATACTTTAAACCCTTGATAGGTTGTATAGGCCAAGAACATTCTTATTGCCTCCAGTCTGGCTACTAGAGCAAAGGTTTGATCAAAGTCAATACCTTTTTCCTGCCTATATCCCTTAGCAACCAGTCTTACTTTGTTCTTTATAATCACTCCATGTTCATCCATCTTATTCCTGAAGATCCACTTAGTCTCATTTATGTTGTGGTCTTTTGGTTTAGGAACAAGCTCCCAGACTTTGCATCTCTTGAACTGATTCAGCTCCTCTTGCATTGCCTCAATCCAATGAGGGTCTAGGATGGCTTCTTCAAATTTCTTTGGCTCAACTTGGGATAGAAAGCTGGAGTAGAGTACTGAACTTAGATTTCTGCTCCTTGTTTGTACCCCTTGACTTAGATCACCAATAATTTGATTGGCTGGATGATCTTTTAGATGTCTATTAGCTGGAGGCAGCCTGTCTTCAGGTTATACTCCTTCAGCTTCTTCAACTTGATGCACCCCTTGATCTTCTTCTACATCAGGTGCATCTAGTACTCCCCCTGGACAACAGCCACTATCATCCACATGCTGACTTGCAATAGATCCTTCTTCAATAGTAAGCTTGTCCATCTTCTTAGTTACATCTGTGGAGCTACAAATACTTCTAGACAATTCATTGTTAATGAGTCTAGCTTCATCAAATACTGCATGTACTGACTCTTCTACAACTTGAGTAGTCAAGTTGTCGACCTTATAAGCCTTACTGTTGTTGTTGTACCAAACAAAGATCCCCTCTTGGGATTTGGCAGCAAACTTGGTCAAGTAAGACTTTCCATTGTTAAGTATATAGCATTTACAACCAAAGATCCTGAAATAGGATAGATTTGGTTTTCTGCCTTTCACAATCTCATAGGGGGTCTTATTGTGACTTTTGGTGATAGTAGCCCTATTAATTACATGGCATGCAGTGTTTACTGCCTCAGCCCAGAAATATTCTGGGAGAGATGTGTCACTTAAAAGGGTTCTACCAACCTCAATCAAGGTTCTATTTTTCCTTTCAGCAATGCCATTTTGCTGAGGTGTTCTTGGTGAAGAAAATTCCTGAAGTATCCCAAATTCTTCACATAGTTTTGTCATACTATCAGACTGGAATTCAGTACCATGGTCATTTCTTATTTTGACCACTGTACTGTCTAACTCATTCTAAATTTGTTTGACAAAACTATAAAAGATATTAGGTGTTTCAGATTTCTGTCTAAGGAAGAACACCCAGGAAAACCTTGAGTTGTCATCTACAACTACAAAAGTGTAGACCTTACTACCTAGGCTGTGAACTGGCATAGGACCAAAAAGATCCATATGTAAGAGGTATAAACACCTCACAGCATCTTTGTTTTCAATGCTATTAAAGGTGGATCAAGTCTGCTTGCCCTTTTGACAAGCTGAGCATATCCCATCTTTAATACACTTAACCTGAGTACCATTTGTCACAACCCGCATTTTCTCCGAAATTTAAGAAGTATCAGAGTAGAAGAAAACGCGCGTTGTGATGCCACGTCGGACAGGGGATAACTGTCGACGCTCAGGAAACCACCAACTACTAAGACTATGATAGTTCAAAAGCTTTAATGATGTGAAAATCAATTATATTTTTTTTTGAGGTCGTATCCCTCGGCTTCGTGGATCAACTAGTCCACCCTTCAAAATTATACTTATACGTAGCGGAAAATACTTTATTCATTTTTTTAACACCCTAAGAGAATGCTTAAGCGACCCCAGGGGACGCCTAAGGATATGCAAGACCCTAGATTTAATTTATATATTATATATAGGAAATACCCCTTTTACGTGGTTTGAAAATAGTGATTAAGCTTTTTAGAAAGGAAAACATATTGTCTATGTTTTTGATATAATATTTATTTTCTTTATGGGTTTTAAAGTAACTAGCAACCTAACATAAATCATCCCAGAAGCAAGTTTAATAAACTCCAAAACAGGAAAAAAATCTAGCAGTATAAGCAAGGTACAAAGTATCTAAAAGAGAAACCACCAGTGGGCGCCAACAACTGACACGAACCCACTGGTGAGTAGGCATGTATGTACTACAAGTCTAAAGAAACTACCTCCCAGGAGTGAGGAAAAGAGACTCAGCAGCAGCTATAACACTAGCAAACTCCAGAAGAACCCTAGCCGCACAGTCGGCTATAATCCTGAACCTGAGGCATTCAAAGAAGAGAACACCTCAGCAAAGCAATATATATATATGAAAAGAAACAGTAGCATAAGGAAGAAGTGAAACGGGTAAGAGCTAAGGTAAACGAGTACAGGAAAATACTCGCCATGAGTGAGTAAAAAGGGGTGCACCAAGTGCACGGGTGAGGTCAAGCCTCTCAAATTTCTGCAAGAAGGATTAGCAAGATAATAAATCCAGGTATAAAGCTAGAGCAGAAAGAGTCACCTAGTACTGGAGATGGACAAAAAAAATCAGAAATAAGGGCCTAGACTGGTGGCAACGGTCCAACCACGTCTCACAGGCCTAAACATCTCAAGGTGCTGTGGTGGTGGCATCGGTCCAACTCAACCAAACAGCTCGCATTGTCTTAATAAGACAAGAAGTAAAACAAGGGTGGCGGCATCGGTCCGACCCACCTCAAATCACATCCTACTCCAGCACTGGGTGACTCGGGAAAACCCTTGCTAGTGGTTCCATGAGCCACTAAGAAGTCACACTGAACCCCTAACACTCTAGAGGAACCCACCTAAGAGCCTATTATACCAACCAACGGACTAACCGTCGAGTTGTCCAAGCAAGCAGTTTGACACAAATAAAACTGAAAGCAGAACGAAACTGCAATTATGCAAGTAGTACGACATTCAATTAAACGTGTACCATTAGTTGGTCGCCATCACATAAGAAATCGGTTAGACAACGAAGAAGGCATAATTAATTTGATATAAAGGCATAATTAATTCGTTACCCATCCACGCACGATTTATTTGGTACTAACATAAACGATTAACTTGAGACTTCGAACTATACTCACTTGGGCAAGATCCAAAGCTACGGTAATTTATTGAAAAGAGCAAACTACAAGCTATGTGCTCGATTTGGGCATTGTTCAAGGCCAAACAAAAGGAACTCTAAGGCTAAACTCTTTCCGATCGCAATTTAAGAAAACCAGGCATTTGAACAAGGACAAGTTAAAATCCTCAACAAAATCCGGGCATGACTCAAAGTCCAAAGAAAAAAAAATGCAGCATTTAGACTAATACATTATATGGTATGAAATTCATTCCAACACTCCTAACCGTGAAACCGCAACATACAACGAGTGAGGATTAGCATCAAGGATTTCGGGTAAGCACAAGCCTAGGAGGGAATCGGAAATCTGAAATCAAGCAACAAAAAAAATATTCAAGAGCTTTGTATTGAACTTATTTTGACAAGGGCGAAGGGCGCACTTGCCTTGGTTGCCTTTGAAGAACAACAATCGGCCAAGCACTCTCTTCCCAACCGCCGGCCGCAAGTGACGATACAAGGAAAAATCCTGGACAACATATAAGGAAGGAAATCCTCCATCAAAGTTCGGAAAAACTGCACATCCACAACCCGATCGGAAAAACAAAACGGGGAGGAACTCTCAAAATAGCTACCTTCGAATGGAGATCTTGACTGGAGGAGCACGGATCCGGCCTCAAATCACGATTTCAAGCAGATCTGGGCGGTGAATCGGCGGTCGGAGCAGCCCCGGGCTTCCGCCTCCCGTCTTCCGCACGAAGGAATCGCGCCTCGCTCGGGTTCTGCAGGCAGCCGACGGTTTGGGGGGGGGGGATTTCTAAACCTAATCAGATTATATATATATATATATATATATATATATATATATATATATATATATATATATATATATATATACACTTATTTATTTATATACATATATTTATATATATACACACTAACACTCATATATATGTATATCTATACATACACCCTAACACACATATATATAGATTTATACATACACACTAACACATATATATATATATATATATATATTATACATACACACTAACACACATATATATATATTTATACATACACACTAACACATGATCGCAGGCACGCACACGTAAATTATTAAAACCTTGCATGTCTACAACACGCGCTATGCCCTAAATGCGCAAACATGAAAAAAATATGCTCGCACAAATGACGACTCGCTAACTAGCGACCGTCAAAAAGGCGCGAAAACTAACGCTCTCGGATTCCGAACAAATCCGCACTGTAGTTAAACACTCGGGCTACGAAAACATCGGCGAAGTCGGACACAACCTCCGATGACCACACACTTGGGCAAACCTCGCCAGAAGCCAAAGTACAGGGATTCCCTAAGAGGCTCAGCCGGGCCTCCAAAACAGACACCGGCTAGCTGGGGAAACCAAACAACAGGCTATAACCTCTAAGAACACCTAACGAGGTACTCTAACAACGGCACGAGCCGGGAATGCGCCAACGTAACGCCAAACGAGGGTTTAGATAATTGTCGAAAAATTTGGGGGCGTTACAGTCACTCCCCCTAAAAGTAAGTTTCGTCCCGAAACTTTACGTACACTACCTCTACTAAAGAAGGAAAGCAATCAAAATAAAAGTTACTAGAAATAAAACATACCCAACAAATCAGGAGAACATGCGAGGGTAAGCCTCCCTCATAGTCGACTCTAGCTCCCAAGTCGCACTTTCCAAATCTTGATTCTTCCAAAGAACCTTCACCATCGGGATAGACTTTGATCGCAACACCCGGTCCTGAGTATCCAAGATGCGGACCGGCACCTCAACATACGAGAGGTTGGGCTCCAACTGGGGCACGGCATCCAAGACTTTCCCACTGCTCCGCACACACTTCCGCAGCTGGCTCACGTGAAAGACATTATGCACGCCTGGGAAGTTGGCAGGTAGATCCAACCTATATGCTGCCACACCAATACGCTCCAAAATTCTGAATGGGCCTACATACCTCGGATCCAGCTTATGGTTCTTGCCGAACCTCTTCACTCCAACTATCGGAGACACCTTCAAGAAAACCAAATCCTCTACCGAAAATTCCAGATCAGACCTACGTCGGTTGGCGTTTTTCTCATATCTCTCCTGAGCTAACCGAAGCTTTTCCCGAATGAGCTTCACAGCAACCTCCATTTCCTCGAGAGCATCAAGACCCAACAAAGGCCTCTCACCGGCCTCAGTCCAAAACAACGGAGTTCTGCAGCGCCTCCCATACAATGCCTCGAAGGGAGCCATTTGCAAGCTCTCTTGGTAGCTGCTATTGTAGGCAAACTCCATGAGCCGCAAACGCTCATCCCACGCTCCACCGTGATCTAGAATGTAGCACCTGATCATATCCTCCACAATCCGGTTCACCCGCTCGGTCTGCCCATTTGTCTGAGGGTGGTAAGCGGTAGAATATCTCAAGTCTGTACCCAAACCCTCCTGCAAAATCTTCCATAAATGGGAAGTAAATCTAGAGTCTCGGTCTGAAATGATGCTCATGGGAACTCCATACAATCGGATGACCTCGCTCAAATACAGCTCTGTTATCTTCTTCATCGGGTAGTCGATCTTATAAGGTACGAAGTGCGCACACTTCATCAATCGGTCCACGATCACCCAAACTGAGTCAAATCCTCTTGGAGATCTTGGTAAGCCCGTGATGAAGTCCATAGAGATACTTTCCCACTTTCAAGTCGGGATTTCCAAAGGAGTCAACTTTCCACCAGGCCTCCCATGATCAGCCTTCACCCGCTTGCAAGTGTAACATTCAGAAACATACCGAGCTATATCCCCTTTCATACCTTGCCACCAGGCGATCTGCTTCAAATCATGATACATCTTCGTGGATCCTGGGTGGTAAGCAACATTGGATCCATGAGCCTCTTTGCATACCATACTCCTGATGTCTCCAACCGCGGGGATGCAAAACCTGTCGCGGTACTTCAAGGTACCCGAATCATCGATGGAGAAATCCGGCAACTCCCCTCTCTCAGCCCTGAGGTACTGGTGTAACAAATCTGGATCGTCCTTCTGGTGCAACCTGGTGAGCGAAATCCAAGATGGCTCTGCCACTGCCAAACTGCTTTGCAGATCACAGCCTCCCACAGAGATGTCCATCAACAAGAACTCTTCCACTAAACGGTCCGCCGTGAGGTTGAAGATCTTCCCTGTCTTGCGGCTCAAGGCATCGGCCACCACATTGGCCTTGCCTGGATGGTACTGGATCTCCACGTCATAATCGGCCACGAACTCTAGCCACCGCCGCTGGCGCAGATTCAGCTCCTTCTGAGTAAACACGTACTTCAGGCTCTTATGATCTGTGAAAATCTTGCACTGAGCCCCATAGAGTAGATGCCTCCACAGCTTCAACGCAAAAATCACCGCCGCAAACTCGAGGTCATGTGTAGGGTAATTCCGCTCATGAGTTTTCAACTGCCGCGACCCATACGCGATCACCTTCCCCTCTTGCATCAACACGCCTCCGAGCCCAACATGCGAGGCATCCACATAAACATCATAGTCCTTGCCCTCCATCGGCAATGTCAGAACAGGAGCAGTGCACAATCTCCTCTTTAGCTCCAGAAAGGCCTCCTCGCACTGCTCGCTCCAGATGAACGTTGCATGCCTCTGCGTCAGCTTAGTTAAGGGCGCTGCCAAGGTGGAAAAGCCCTCAACAAACCTTCTATAATAGCCGACCAACCCCAAGAAGCTCCTAATCTCCTTGGGTGTGCTCGGCCTATGCCAATCCATCACTGCAGAAATCTTCACCGGGTCCACTAAAATGCCATCTTTGTTCACCACATGACCCAGGAAGGACACCTGAGGCAACCAGAACTCACATTTGCTCAACTTGGCGTACAGCTGATGATCTCTCAAGGCAGATAACACCAACCGCAAGTGCTGATCATGCTCCGCAGCATTCCGTGAGTAAATCAAAACGACGTCTATGAATACGACCACAAACCTGTCCAGAAAATCTTTGAACACCCGGTTCATCATGTCCATGAATGCTGATGGCGCGTTGGTCAACCCAAAAGACATAACTAGGAATTCGAAATGTCCATGCCTCGATCGAAAAACCGTCCGTGGAATGTCCGACTCCCGGATCCTGAGCTGATGATATCCTGATCGAAGGTCAATCTTGGAGAACACAGAACTGCCACGTAACTGATCGAATAAGTCGTCGATTCTGGGCAGGCGGTACCTGTTCTTGATGGTGACTTTGTTCAACTCCCTATAGTCGATGCAAAGGCGCATCGAACCATCTTTCTTCTTCACAAAAAGAACGGGTGCACCCCAGGGCGACGAGCTCTGCCTTATGAAACCCTTCTCCAATAACTCATCCAGCTGGGTACGCAACTCCTCCAGCTCTCGCGGGGCCATCCGGTACGGCGCCTTAGCAATAGGATGCGTACCCGGCTCCAAATCAATCACGAACTCGACATCTCTGGCAGGGGGAAGACCGGGAAGGTCACTAGGAAACACATCTGAAAACTCACGGACAACAGGAATCTCGTCCAACAGTGGCACACTGTTAACAGTCCCCAGCACCGAGACTAAGCAAGCAAAACAATCAGCACTGAATAACCTCTGAGCACATACCGCAGAAATCGCCGGAGAGGCCTGGCGCGGATCGCCATAAATACTCCCAGGCTGACCGTTGTCCTTCTTGAAATCCAAGCGCTTACCCCTGCACTGTATCACTGCATCGTATCTGGACAACCAATCCATACCCAGGATGACGTCGAAATCTTCCAAGTCTATAACCTTCAGATCCGCCTTGGCTGGGAAATCCCCCAACATAATAGGACAATCCAGAATGCCATGATCTGATATCACGGAATCACCCGAGGGGAATTTGACGCAAAAGGCATCACCGACACGATCAAGAACCAGCTGGCACCGCTCTACAAAGGTCCTAGCCACAAATGAGTGGGTAGCACCTGAGTCAAAGAGAACGCGCGCTCATCGGTTCTTTACCTTAAAACTCCCTATATACATATCAACGGGGAAATTGCACAGTCAGTAAAGAAAACAAAAGCCAGACTAATCTGCAAAAGAATTAAAAGACTAGCGAGAAGGTTTACCTGAAATGACTTGCGTCGAAGTTTGAGCCTCCGCTGTGGATATCACGTTCAGCTTCCCTTTGCCTCTATCCATAGACTGAGGCAGTGGCAACGCCTGAAGAGGAACTGGTCGGTGCACAGACAGGAGATGCGGGCATCGGGCCTTGGAATGACCTTTCTGTCTGCACTAATAGCAGACCTTGTCCTTCAACCAGCAACGAGCAACATCGTGCCCCTCTTTCTTGCACAAAGTACACACCACATTCTGCCTGGGAGCACCCTGAATAGCATGCACATGCTCCTTCTGCGCCGCCGCCCTATTGAAACATCTCTCAGCAGGATGGCCCGACCGGCCACAAAAACTACAAACCTCCTTGCTCCTCTTCCCCGAAGGAGCACCGGGCACTTGGGGGCTCTTTGCTTCAGCAGCTTTCCTCTTCTCATTCCTTGCATGTTGTCCTCTTTGCTTCGCGTTTTCGATGGCCTCTACCTTCAAAGCGGCCTCCACTGCCCCAGCATAACTCACCGCTCCATGAGCCACCGCTAGCTGCTGTACATCGCTCTGCAGGCCACCGAGGAAACGCTTTGCCCTATCCTCCTTTGAGCTCACCAAACTAGGGGCAAAGCGACTGAGTTTGCTGAACTCAATCTCATACTCGCTGACTGAGAGCTGCCTCTGCTTCAGATGCAGGAAGTCATTCATCAGCCTGTCTCGCTCCACTGACGGTAGAAATTTTCGCATCAAGATCTCCTTGAAGGAAGCCCAAGTGCTTCCTCCTACCATTCCCTCCTTCTCCCTCATCCACCAGCTCTTCGCTAACCCCTTCAGCTGATAGGCGGTCAGCATCACCTTCTGATCCTCAGACACTCCAGAGTAGTGAAACATTTCTTCTATGGTGATCAACCAGTCATCCAATATCATGAAGTCCACCTTACCATCGTAGGTAGGGGGTCGCAGTCGCTAGAACTGAGTGATGAAAGCCATCTCCGGGGGCACCACCACTGGAGGCACCAAAGGGGTTGGGGGTGCAGGAGGTGCGGGAACAGTTAAACCCACAGTAGGGTCCTGCACTCTCGGGGCTAGTCCTACCACCACAGATAACAGGGACTGGATCTGAGACTGAACGTCCACCATCTGCCTCGATAGAGCCTCATTGCTCTGCCTCAGACTTTCCATAACTGTACCGCTTTGAGTACCAGAAGACCCGCCCTCAGATTGGGGAGTCGATCTCGCCACTCTACGCTTAGGCGCCATCCTAAAAAGATCAACAAACAAACATCAGAACCTAGTTCAACTACTAGGACAAAACAACAGGTACAGACAAACCTACATAAGTACTTGCTTTCACTGCCAACTTGCTCTGGGGTTTTTTTTTTATATATGTATATATATATATATTTATACAGGGGAAATAATGTCATGCTTAACCTAAGATGGTTTACCACCATCACACTAACTCTTGTGCCTAAATCGAGAATGCATGAATTTATATTCTTTTGACTCAAAACCATGTGTGTACATATGTCATCCTGCAAGTCTTTAGCTTGGCACGTTGTGCTTATGCAATGTTATGCTATGCATGATTGTGCTATGCATTCTAAAAAGGCCCTAATGCATGTTATGAGCGGCGTACACATGAAAATATTATGCATCCCATACTACATAACATTTTCATGCAACGAAAAAAGAAAACGTGCTAGTCGCATTCATGTGGTGAGGTTATGCATCCCATACTACATAACCCTCACATGTTGCCTCCTATGGTGGATCCATATACGAACACATATTATGCATCCCATACTACATAATATGCCCCGTATACTTCATGTTATGCTATGAGTGTAGTGTTCGTGCTTCAGCCAAGATGTGCTGATGACATATCGGTGTGTGCATGACATGATGCTAAACTTCTAATACCTACAAGGAAAGGTTACCCGACAAATTGTCAAGCAACCTCCCTCTGATACCAACTGTCACAACCCGCATTTTCTCCGAAATTTAAGAAGTATCAGAGTAGAAGAAAATGCGGGTTGTGACACCATTCCTCACTAACTCTTTGTTATAGAGTTGGCCAATTGTCTTGTAGTTAAGATGGGCTAGCCTCTTGTGTCATTTGACACAATGAGAGACTTTCTCATCAGCTACAAGACACACTGGAGAAACATTGTTCTCACACATAATGTCTAGGCAATAGACATTTCACTTCTTATAACCTGTCAGAATGATCTCTTGATCATTTGATCTCCCGATATGACAACCATCTTTGACAAATGAGATGTCATATCCTAAATCACTCAGCTGACTTATACTAATGAGGTTGTGTTTCAAACCTTTAACATAAGCCACTTTAGTAATTGTTATAAGGTTGCTAGAAATGTTACCAAAACCTTTGATGATTCCTTTTTCAGAACCACCAAAGGTGACTTTAGGACCATCCTTGATTGATGTGTAGTCCTTTATCAATCCCCTAGTTCCAGTCATGTGCCTGGAACATCCACTGTCCAAGTACCATATTGGGGCATGGCCACTTGGACTCACCTGCAAAACAGATTAGTTAACCTTAGAACCCAAAGAATTCTTGGGTCCTTGGTGATGGTTAGTTTGTCTCTTAACAAAACTACCTGTAACTTTTCTAGCAGGAAGATTGCTACTCACCTTGGCACTAGAATTGTGCCAACAGTCTATGGCAAAGTGGCCTACCTTACCACAACACCAGCACTCAAATCTGTTATACCTTTGCTTAGGTACAACCCTGGCTGTTTTATCTACAGCAGGCTTGTTGAGTACTGGGGCTTTGCCCTTAGACTTGGACTTTACAGTCCTAGTAGGTTTTGTAAACCCTAATCCAGTTTTACCCTTTTGATGTACAAATTCATCTACCAAAGGTAGAATAGACTTTGGTTTAGAAAACCTTGCAACTATGTCTCTCTCCTTCTGAAGACTAATCTCCAGATTTCTGATTTGATCATTCTTGAATGTAATAGTCCCTATCTGAATAACAGTTATGTTCTTCATCCTGGCTATTTCATTTAGTTTTTGATCAATCAACTTATCAAAATCTGTTGCAGCAACTTTAAGACTGGCAATTTCCTTAGCCTGACTTTTGGCCAAGGATTTGCTTTTCTTTAAAGCTTGCAACACTACTCTATATTCATCAATCAATTGATGAATATCTCCTTCAAATTTAGATTCACTCTCATCACTTGATGCTGATGAATCTGATTCTGAACCAGCACAAGAAACTGAACTTGAAGAACAATTTTGTACCTGACTTGGTCCAGGCTGATCCTGGATTTTGTCTCCTTCTGACAAGGACATCAGTCCCTGGCACTGATTGTCCTCTTGCTCATATATAGAGTTCATTAACTGTATGAACTATTCTTCCTCTTCTTCAGCAAACAGTCCAATGTAAGCTTCAGCTTCTGAATCAGTTTCTGAAGAAGACATATTTGACAGACTTTTGTCCTTCTTTGCAACAAAGGACCTTTCCTTCTTGCCCTTGATTTGAGTCTTCTTCTTCTCAGTAGACTCTTTCCTTTTCTCTGGACAGTCAGCAACAACATGTCTTTGTCTGTTACAATAATAACAGACTATCTTTGAAGATATAGTTCTACTTGACTTGGGCTTTCTCCTGTCATTCTTTGTTGACTTCTGTGAAGTGGATGGCTTAGACCTCCACTGTTTCTTCTTTAGGAACTTCTAAAAATGTCTTGTGAAAGCTTCAAAGTCCTCATCACTCTCACTGCTTTCAGAATTCTTACTGTCTGACTCATCTATCTCAGTCTCAGCAACTTTTGGAGGTGGAGATGGAGACTTACTTTTATATTTCTTGGTGGCTTCTGTCTTGAATGTCACAGCTCTTTCTTTATGCTCAATTCTTGTAGTCTTCTCTTCCTCTTTCCTAACCATTAGCTGCATTTCATAGGACAACAGCTTTCCAAACAATGTTGGAGGAGGAATATCTGTTAACTTGGCCATTTCTCTTATGGCACAAATCTTAGTATCCCAGTCTTTAGTTAGGGATCTCAAGAACTTATCATTCAGCTCATAGTTGCTGAATTCTCTTCCATAAGACATCAACTCATTGACAATCCTATAGAATTTCTTGTAGCATTATGTTATACTATCAGACCTGCATTGTCTGAAGCTCTCATATTCTTGGTTTAACAAAGACTTTCCGTCCTGTCTAACTTCTTCTGAACCCTCCATGTACACTATCAGAGTATCTCACATCTCCTTTGATGTTTTACAGTGTATCAAGTTCTGAAATGTAGCATCATCTATTGCACTTACTATAATATTCTGGGCTCTTTTGTCCATGGTGGCCAGAATAATCTCATCCTTGGTCATTTCAAAAAAGTCTTTTTGAGTTCTCTGATTTGCATCTAACACGGATACTTTCATTGGCACATATGGCCCTTCTTTGACTGTGATATAGATTCTAGGGTCAGAGGCTTCCATAAATAGTCTAACCCTTTCTTTCCAGATGCCAAAAATCTCCTTTCTACAAATTGGCAACTTCATGGATCCAAGTTCTTTGTGATTCTCTGTTGAACCCATTTTCTTGATTTTCTTGATTCTGCCAACATGATCCTTTACTCAGACAGTTATGTCCTTTTTGAGTAACCTCCCTCTGATACCACTTGAAATAAATTGTACCTAATCACCTAGAGGGGGGTGAATAGGTGACTTAATCTTTTTAAACTTTTAGGCAAATTATATCATAGATTTCACAGAACTATAAATAGCATACACAGCATCAATCACATACACAGAGTACACAAAGTTTTATAGTGGTTCCCCAAGGTCTGGGTACATCCACTTTCCCCCTTCGCCTATCTAGTAGTGTACTAGATTCGGCCAAACTTCTCCACTATACCTCAGATCCTCAGATCTTACACTCAGAATCCCAACCAGGTTCCTACAGCTCAGAGTGATCACACTCCTACAACTCAGGCTCAACAGCCCTACCACTAAGTCTTCACAAAGACCTACACTCAACCACAAGGCCTACACTTAGAGAAATGAATCTCCTACACTCAGGCACACAGGCCCTACCACTCAGCCTTTATAATTTCAGGCTTACAACTCAGATCCCTAAGGATCCTACAAGATATTAAAAATATAATGTATATAACCTCAACTCAGAATAAGACAGAAGAGTTGATAGGTTTCTTGATGAGTTCTTGAAATAACTCTGCTGAGATCAACCTCACTTGGCTTTCTTCAAAGGTTCTTGAATGTAGAACACAATAGGGTTGATACTCTATACAGCTGATCTTCAATCACTGCAACTTAAGATTCAGATCTCAATCTGAAAATTTCTTCACAGCCTGGTTCAACAGTTGTCTTCTTGGAAGGAGCTCTCTCTCTAACTACTTAGATCTTCACTTGAATTGATTCTTCAATGAATTACTTGATCTTCTGTTGATTTTCAACTCTCCTCATCTGTTGATAGAATAAGCCTTTATATAGGCTTTCTTCATGGTGACCGGCTGATCCAGTTACTAACAGCTTTCTGACATCTCTGACAGTTGCAGTAGACCGGCTGGAATGGCAGCTGTCATGTCATCCAGTCACTACTTGAATTCTCTGTAACTGTCTGAAAGTGTCGAGACAGTCAGTCTTTAAGTGTCGACACTTATAGACTAAGTGTCGACACAAGTTGACTAAGTGTCGACACTAGCCTTCATGGTGTCGACACAACTCCTTGTGTTGTAGAAATTTCTTCTCGACACTGCTTCTTCAACTTGTGTCAACACTGATATTGTGTGTCGACACAACTCCTTGTTCTTCAGTACTTAGTTGAATTCTGCTAAGTGTCGACAAAACTCCTTTGTGTCGACACATCTTCTTGTGTTGAACTTGTTCAGTGTCGACACATCTTCTTGGTGTCGACACATGCCTTCTGTGTTGATACTTGCTGAGTGTCGACACTTCTCCTTGTGTCGACACATTCTTCTTGTGTTGAGACTTTGGCTGAGTGTCGACACATCTCCTTTGTGTCGACACTTGTACTTAGAATTTGTTGAACTTTGCTGAGTGTCGACACAGCCTCCAAGTGTCGACACTTTCTTCATGTGTTGAGACTTTTGCTGTGTGTCGACACATTCTTCATTGTGTCGACACTTGTACTTGAACTTTGTTGAATTTGCTGACTGTCGACACTGCCTCCAAGTGTCGACACTTTCTTATGTCGACAAAGTTCCTCTGGGTGTCGACACTGCTTCTAAGTGTCGACACAGCTTCTCTGGACATTTCTTCATTGAGTGTCGACACAGCCTGTATGTGTCGACACTTTCCTTCTGGTGTCGACTCTGCATCCCTGGTGTCGACACAATTACTCCAAGTGTCGACACTGCTTCTCTAGGTGTCGACACAAGTCTTCTTAAGTGTCGACACTTTGCTTCTGGGTGTCGATACATGGACTTAGAAACTTTTCAGCTTTCCCTGCAAATACTTAACCTGCACAACTAAACTCAAAACACATCAAATACATTTTTATGTATATCATTGAGTAGGGTGAGGCTTCTTCAAATCAGGTATATTTATTCAAATGTACCCAACACAGAATAAAATAGCGATTAAAATAAAGTCCAAAATTCAACCGCAAATTAATTTAATATGAGGGTTGCCAAATAACTTGAACACCAAAGAAATCAAGACTAAGGAAACCGATTTCCACACGTGTTTAGGAGATTTACCCGCTCCAATTTTTATGAAAAAATATTCGGACAATTAACGCTTAAAATTTAGATTTTAATTACGCACAACATTCAATATAAATCAGGGCTAATTACTACCCGTCTATTCCACGACAATCTCACAAATATTATAGAAGAAATCACCCGAAGAGATTTAAGAAATCGTTGCCCAATTCCAAGAAGTTCGTCCACAAGATGAGTGGAGGAATCGCACTCGACAGTGGTTGATTTTCTATTTCCACGCAAACTCCACGGATCTGTGCCGGACGATGGAGACGTTCGCCGTTTTCCTTTTACAAAACCCTAGAAGTGGGAGAATATATAAACCCAATATATATATATGGAAAGTGGTGAGAGAAAAGGCGGTGGCTTAAATAAATTTATTTTTGATGGTGGCTGTCATTTTATTTGGAAGGGGATAGGGTGGCCGTTTTTTGTAGGAGAAGAGGGAGGAGGGTGGCGGGAAGGGGAAGAGGGAGGGATGCTTGGTTTATTATTTTGGAGGAAGAGGGTGGTTGGATTGGTAGGAGGAGAGGGAGGAGGGTGGCGGCTTGGGAAGAGGGAGGGATGCTTGGTATGGAGGGGAAAAAAGGGGTTCTAGTTGGAGGGAGGAAGGGGCTGCTCAGGTAGAGGGAGAGGAGGGTGCTCCGTTTTCTGGGAAGAGGGACTGCTCGGGTAGTTGAGAGGAGGATGGGGTAGTGGCTGGCGGCCAAGGAGAAGGAGGAAGAGAGAAGGCGGGGCCGAACTCTAGAGAGGAGAGGGAAACAATAGGATGGAGAAACAATTAGGTTTTTTTTCTTTCATTCTCTACTATTCTCTTCATAACATGACTATATATAGCCTACACCACTCCATCTCCACCATTGAAAGTATAATAAATCTATGATGGTTATATGCACCCATCATTACATGACATGAAAATAAAATACAATAATGAAATTCTTGGAAATGAAAATGCTTAAATTAAAATTGCATTAAATAGAAATTACTAAAAATAAAAATTGATAAAATATATAATTATAATTATTTAAGTTATAATTATATATTTTATTTAATGTTGGCGGTGTACGTCGTGCAAAACATGTACGGCGGGCGGCGTGGTAAAACTCCCATCCTCGAGCTTGTGGCAATGGTCGTCCCAATCCACGAACTCTCTCAGATGGGGATCAATGGTGGCCGCATCAGCAACGTCTCCATCAATCCTCCCCCACTCAAAATTACTCATCACCGATGAGTGACCCATGATATGGGAACAGTCGAAAACAGCAGTAACATGGGGCAAATCTGGCCCCGCAATCTGTGTCGTAGTAGCATGAACATCCCATAGCACTAAGAACATGTCAGGTGTAGAAATAACAAAACTCGAAATGGTGTCAGGCAAAAGAAAACTAACTTGATTCTTACCATCCGGTTCAAGAACCAAGGAGTCCACGTGGAAAATAGATATGACAGTACTAACACTCCCCAACCCAAGAGAATATTTAGTGGTAGGAAGAAACGACGGAGAAAACCACTCAGGTGGAACAGAGACGTACAGTAAAAAGTCTGGAAACTTGAAATAAAGTGAAACACCCTGTGCTATATAAAAGCATGAAATCTGACGTTCTTCATAATCATGGATGGGTCAGCATTCCTACGTATTAATTTATTAACGGAGTCATAAGGCATCCGCTCGGGGACTGACCAGACTAAACCCAAATCACTAAATCTAGCATCGGACGGTCTCAGAAAAAAGTGGAAGTGCATGCGACATAACTTAAAATGAAACACTAACGTCCTAGATACATAAGGAGAAAATTCATGTGCTACATGACCTGACCCAAAAGCAGAGGATAAGGGGGGTAAGTCGGGTGGCACGGAAGCCTTATAATCGAAAATGATATCATTGGGCTCCAAACTCACAGTTTTAATTTTATATTTAATATTTTCATGCTTGGCATGAAGATATGTCAAGGAGAAATGCTCATTATAAATATTGGAGTTGGACGCTCCCAGATGTGAAAGGAAATGTGAGCGATACAACTCAAGGGACTTTTCTAAAGTCACTAACGAGTGGAAATGAGGGTCATCTAAAGGCGGTGGGTAAATGCATGTGATCGGGTGTGGTATATAAGTATTTCTATGGGACACCACAACCAGAGGCACAATAGCCAAAGAGTCAAAAACAGTCGAGGACAGAAACGTAGACAGACACGTAGATAAATAAACAGTTAAATGTAACGCATAGTCTGATCTACGAGATGCGGTGAATAGACCAAATACAAGTGCACTCAACCTAGTAATATCTATACGCTGAGATAATGCAAATGTAGGAACTAATAAAGTGGGCGTCATACAAAAATTCAGACTAGGACTACCGGTTTCACGTCCTAAAAAGTCATCCAATGTGGGAAAATGAACAGGAGGAAGGGTTGGCGAAATCAAACCCGGAATAACATCCAAATCAATATAATTTTCACACAACGGTGATATTACCAAAGAACTCTCAGCCGGGTGTACAAAATAATCGTCCAAAAGTACCCTTCCCTCAGATGGTAAATATTCCATAATATCACTAGGGTCATCATCACTCTCAGACTCCTTAGATAACTTAGATACAATCTCAGTGGGTGTAATCGTAGGCTCTATCACGACGGGGCTCGTATCCTAGAGAGGGCACTCAATACTAGGGTGGTCAGACACAACGCTAGTAGGGCAGGTGATAGGCAATGGAATAGTCTCACAAATCTGAATATCATCATCCCAAACATCGTCTTCTAAATCACTAGGGAATCCCTCACTGTTAGAATCATCAGACTATTGGGGCACTATCTTATGTGAAGGGATACTCTCACCTAGTTGGTTAACTTCCGAATCCAGAGATATTATATTCACATCAGAATCCTCAGAGGTATCAGTCACTATCTCAAGGGGCTTAGACGTCGAGGCTAACTGAGGCAACACCCTAGCAGTAACATTTTTGGAGCCCAAGACATAAGACCTATTAGGAATGGTTTTCCTAAAAGTGGGTAGTGGTCCTAGGACGGACTCTCCATTCTGAAATGAGCGAGTCTTATTCTTATGAACGTTGTGCTTCTCAATATCTAATGTAGCGTTAAAAGTGGCGTTTAGGTCAGTGTGACCATAACGCAGTAATTTACCCTAGATGTAGGGGTTTAACCCCTTACGAAACCTAGATAGGGTGAGCTCTAGCACCTCGTTCACACCACACCTAACCATCATATCCTTAAGAACACTCATATACTCAGAGACCGACTTATTCCCTTGTTTAAGGGTAGTCAAATCATCTAACATCTACGTTCAATGGTACGAGGGACGTACTGTTCTGTTAGTATTGTCTTCATGTCTACCCAACCAATAAGTAATTTACCATTCTCGGCTCTCAGACGTCGTTCCTCATTCAACTAGAATATCTTAGCTCTATCTAACAACTTTATTCTCGCCACTCGCACCTTTTCTACGTTAGTCGATTTGTATCACTCAAAGTAGCACTCTATTTCCTTAACCCAGTCTAGGAAAACTTGGGGACACCCTAATCCATCATAAGTAGGTGTCTGTCTTCTAGCATACACGTCATAGGCCATTTTCTAGGGGTGACTAGATAGAAGATTCTACTCGAATCTGATGCACATGCAATGAAAAATGAACCTGACCCACTAAACTCTAGGAATGACGGAATTGTTCCCGCTTAACAACTAGGGAAATAAAATATTATTTTTGATTTTTCTGGATGAAAAAAATATGGAGATTATTAAATATTTATTTTATATTTTTTGCAGAAAAATAAAAATATAGACCGCTATTGGCATACCAGAAATTGTTTTTTTGTAATTTTGATAAATAAATGTACAAGACAAGTGCATGTCGGCAAAAATAATAAAAGGGGGGAGGGTGTCAATTAGGAAATTGAGGTGAACCTCCCTCTTATATCAAATTGATGCAGGCTCAAGGTTTCGACGGATCAAACACTATGCGTTCTTATATTCGACAAATAAATTAACTACGCAGCGAGCAATATTTTCTCTAAATTGATACTAACGACGATCAACCAATATAACAAATAACAACTCAAAGAGCCACTACCCCTTATATAGATTGAAGCAAGGGCTATATGCCAATGTTCGCTCAAGCGAATAGGACCTACCCGATCAGGACAATTAGCAATTCAAATTAAATTATGTGCAAACATTCATAATTATAATAAGAGAAAATCCGGACTAAAATAGCAATTAAAATAAAGTCCAAAATTCAACCCAAAATTAATTTAATATGAGGGTTGCCAAATCACTTGAATACCAAATAAATCAAGGCTAAGGAAAACGATTTCTACACGTGTTCAGGAGATTTACCCGCTCCAATTTTTATGAAAAAATATTCGGACGATTAACGATTAAAATTTAGATTTTAATAACACACAACATTCAATATAAATCAAGGCTAATTACTAGCCGTCTATTCCACCACAATCTCACAAATATTATAGAAGAAATCACACAAAGAGATTTAAGAAATCGTTACCCAATTCCAAGAAGTCTGTCAACAAGATGAGTGGAGGAATAACACTCGACGGTGGTTGATTTTCAATTTCCATGCAAACTCCACGGATTTGTGCCGGACGATGGAGACGCTCGCCATTTTCCTTTTGCAAAACCCTAGAAGTGGGAGAATATATAAACCCAATATATATATATATATGGAAAGTGGTGAGAGAAAAGGCGGTGGCTTAAATAAATTTATTTTTGATGGTGGCTGTCGGTTTTATTTGGAAGGGGATACGGTGGCCGTTTTTTTGTAGGAGAAGAGGGAGGAGAGTGGCGGGAAGGGGAAGAGGGAGGGCTACTTGGTTTATTATTTTGGAGGACGAGGGTGGTTGGATTGGTAGGAGGAGAGGGAGGAGGGTGGCGGCTTGGGAAGAGGGAGGGCTACTTGGTATGGAGGGGGAAAAGGGGGCTCAGGTTGGAGGGAGGAAGGGCGCTGCTCGGGTAGAGGGAGAGAAGGAGGGTGCTCGATTTTGTGGGAGGAGGGGCTGCTCGGGTAGTTGAGAGGAGGAGGGGGTAGAGTGGCCGGTGGCCAAGGAGAAGGAGGAAGAGAGAAGGGGGGGGGCGAACTCTAGAGGAGAGAGGGAAACAATAGGAGGGAGGAACAATTAGGTTTTTTTTATCTTTCATTCTCTTCTATTCTCTTCATAACATGGCTATATATAGCCTACACCACTCCATCTCCACCATTGAAAATAAAATAAACATATGATGGTTATATGCACCCATCATTACATGACATGAAAATAAAATATAATAATGAAATGCTTGAAAATGAAAATTCTTGAATTAAAATTGCATTAAATAGAAATTACTAAAAATAAAAATTGATAAAATATTTAATTATAATTATTTAATTTATAATTATATATTTTATTTAATGGTAGACATCGTGCAAAACATGTAGCGGCGATGACGGCGGGCGTCATGGTAGAACTCTCATCCTCGAGCTTGCGGCAACGGTCGTCCCAATCCACGAACTCTCTCAGATGGGGATCAATGACGACCGCATCAGCAACGTCTACATCACAAGTGGCCTACCTTTATCAACGTTCCGGCCATGCCGGAGTTGGTGATGGGTTTACTTGATTATAGTTCCAGATGGTCGGGTGAGTTGTTGACCGGTTTTGGTAGTTTTTTAATTGAAGCCATACATACATCGACTACCAAAAGACGAAGTGGGGGGGAGGACAGGCATGTTTGGGCCCATTTAGAGAAAGTTTCTATGAATGCAAGTGTGGTTTATAATTTGGAATGCCCGCAAGGTTTGCTGCAGGGTGGAGACTTTTGGAAAATCAAAGCATCGCCGAGATTGCTAATGACAATTTGGCGCGCCTTGAATAACCTGCTACCAACCAATGACTGGTTATAGAATCATCGGCTTCGTACAGATGCGAGTTGTCCCTGGGGATGCAACCAAGCGGAGAATGTATACGACTTGTTAGGGAATTGTAGATTTATATCACGTATCCGTGCAGCTCTAACAAGGATGAACTTCAAATTCAATTCCAATAAAACTGCTTGCTTGATATTATGCTGGATGAAATGGCAATCAACAACCATTTTCTCGAGCTAAAGGTGCTAGCTTCAATAATATACGGTGCTTGGAGAGCCAGAAACCATTATGTTCACGGGGATCCGTTTTCTCAGCCCTCCTCCATTGCTTTAACTGCTATTATGGATCCTCGAATGGTAACTGGGAGGCCCAAATAAATCTGGCCAACTCTTGGTCGCCCACGCCTTCGAGATAGTTAAAAATGAATTTTGACGGGTCGGTTCACTCGAATAGCAGAGCTGGGTTTGGCTGTACTATCAAAGATGATAAGGGAATGCTTCTTGCGGCTAGAGGGGTTGGCATTCATAGCAGGTCGGTCGACATGACAGAGCTTAGGGGGGCCTTGTTCGGCCTCGAGTTGGTCAAAACATGCCTCAATATTCTGCATAGGGGTATGGTGGGAATTATGGTGGTGGGAGACTCGACGATTGCTTGTTCCAAGCTTAACTGTATTATAACGGGAGTCTACCATGGCGACGTTGAATCAAAGTTGGCAACATTATTGATGGACTGTCAAAGACTGTTTATCTCTCAAATCGACCGAAGGGCCAACTCTGCGGTAGATTTTGTTGCAAATCAAGCTTGTCTTTCAGATTTTGTTTGGGAAAGGGGGATGCCCCTACACCTTGATCTCTCTTTTATTCTCGCTAAAGACTGTGAGCCTATGTAATCGGTTTTATTTATTTATATTAATATAGGCTATGGCCAACTTCAAAGAACCCAAAAACTTTGATTTCTCATAAGGTGTCGGCAGAGTCCTAAGAGCAACATCCGTCGATCCCTGGTCGGCATTGTTGAAACCGAAAACTCAGTCTTTTGTAGAGTTCACCCTTGGGGAAGGGGTGATCGCACACATACTTCTCTCCTGCAAGCCAAATGACAAAGGAAAACTAACACAAGGGCTCGAAGTGGAGGTCCCACCACACACCCAGAAGATCTTATAGTGCTTCCCCTCCTTAGCCAAAAGCCGAGCTAAGGATACCTCAGAAAGCGCTGTAAGACTAGGGAACAAGTGAGCATGCCCTCTGAGGTACCCCTTGGGTCCTATTTATAGATTTCTGAAAACGTCCTGCAAATAGCCAACCTCCGCTGTTTTGAACAGCTATGTGCAGCCCAACCAGGTATGCCAACAGCATAACTCCGCTGTTTTAGCGGGCTATGGGCAGGCCAGCAGGGGCATAATGGTAAAAATACCTCATAGATCCTTGGGCGAGTAGCCCTCAGCAACCTCTTCTCGGCAAGGGCGGCGAGTGCTCGATGGAGCTAGCACTCGCCACCTCCGCCCGGGCTTTGGCAAGTACGGGTCCGGACTGTCCTGCTCGTATGCCGCGAGTTCGTTCAGCGGTCAGAACTCGGCGTGCGGCCTGGGACATGACGAAAGGCCCAGAGATCGACGAACATCGAGTTCTGTTCGACGAACGCCGAGCTCCGTTCGACGAACTGAGTGGACTGGGCTGGCTTCTCTCAATCTCCAAGGTGGAACGACGTTGTCTAGATTGGCGGGTACTTGTCGCTTCTACTCACCTCCCGGCGAGTGTGGGCCCTGCTTGCCCTACTCACGTGCCACTAGCCGGACTCGCCTGGGCAAACTGGAGGCTGTCGAGCTCTGGCCCCCCTTCATGCTTGGCCGAGACTTGAGAAAAGAGAGCCGTCTGGTCTGGTTCCTGGCAATCTCACTCGCCGGATACGGGGTTGTACACAATCCCTGCTCTTTTTAAGCTTGACAAAGCTCGGAAAGAATCATCTAACCCCAAGTGTTCGGCGAGTGCGGCAGGAACCAGAGAGAATCTTCGGGTGGGGTCCACCTACGGCTATATATATGTGTCTGCATATCTGGGTGACTTTTACCATTCCCCTCACTCTAACTCTGCCGAGATGTCAATCCCTAAGGAGATCCAAGAAAGGCTCGCCCGAGTTCGTGATGCTTCTTCTGCTCGCATTACTAGCCTTACCGCGGTTCCAGTTGTCGTCCCGCGGAGCGGCTAGGCCAAGCCCAATCCCGCCAAGAGGGTGAAACCATTCCCCCAGGCGGCCGAGCCCATATTTGATGACCTGAAAATGACCCTGGAGCACGGGACCGGCTCCATCAATCTGCCTGCCCTTGAGAAGAGAAAAAATGTTGTTGACCTCTGCGACCACCCGGACAGCCAACAAGATGGTGCCGAAGATTCCGCGTCGCGAGCCAAGAACACCCTTGGCGACTCGCGGCTTAGAACTCCATAGAATCGCCCGCAGGACCCGTCACCCCCCTTCAGGACCCTGGGGCTGGATTCGTAGAGGCCGAACTCGCCGGTTCGCCCTCCTTTCCCTCAGCGACCTGCCGGGACCGTGGGGGAGGTGTCGAAGCCATCCCCGTTCCGGGCTTCAACCTACTTACGCCAGGAACACGCTGCTTAGGCCGCGGTAAGAATCTGAGATTGGTCACTCCCCGCACTTTCTTGGGGGTGCCTAGCTTGTCAAGTAAGCCGACCTCTGGTTTTTGTCCTGTAATTTTTCGGGATACTCGCCTTCCATACTGATCCTTAACTATCTTCACAGCTCTTCCCGTCCAGTCTGAGGCTGAAGAGTCTTCGCAACCAACCCGTTATTCCCCCCTCCCCTCTCCGAGCTCGCTAGACTCCTATTTGGGCTCTAAAGTGGAGAACCAGGAGCTGATAATGAGGGGGATCGGGATCTTCAAGAAGCTGGTGCGCGGCCTGCGCTAGGTGCGGGAGGTCAACGAGGCACTGCAGCGCGACTACGTGCGGCTCGCGGACGAAGTGAGGGGCAACCCGGCCGGCAAGGCAATGTCCCCCTCCCGTCTTTTGGATGATATCGACGAGGGCCTCTTGGTAGCTCAGAGAAACTCGGGGCGGATTCGCGAGCTCCTCCGCTCACGGCAATATGGGGGGCGGGGGATGCGAGGCAGGGGTAGATAGAAACGGCTCCATCGTCGAGCCTACTGGCACTCGCCTCCTGACCCCCTCAGCTCGCTCATCTTATTCCTCTTTTTTTCTTCTGTACCTGATTTCTTCAAACAGTATTCATTACTTGGACTATAATAACTTGGATATATTTTTTTTATTTTAATGCTTGGTATCCAAATAATAATGTATAGCCTTTTATACTCAGCTTAGCATGTGATGGGACAAGTCATAGAAGTCAGCGAGCTGGGGTCGGCGAGCTGGGATACGCGAGCTGGACTGATCGGTCACCTCGGCCTCAGGTTTCGTTTTTCTATAAATAGCCCCCCTCACAAACCCCATACTAGCACCTTTACTGCCTTCATACACTCTTCTCGCTTTCTCTCTTTTCGTATTCGCGCTCTAACCCTCCCGCGGTCATGGGTAAGACAAACCCTGATGTCGACGGCCGCTCAAAATGCGCCCAACATTTCACCGACTATTGCTTCTTTGAGGGGAACACAACTGAGGCGGAGCTCGCCGAATTTGACACCGACTACGTCTCCCTGGCTTCGAGGCGCGCCGGCCCAGGGAGCAGGAGGCTATCAACACTTTCTACTCCGACGAGCTCGCATTCCCCACCTTGCATTTCGAGGTGGGGTTGCGCCTACCACTCTGGTAGGAAATCCGCCAGATACTGAAGTACTACGGCGTGGTGCCCGCTCAACTTAACTCGAATGCCATCGCCATGATGGTGGTGTTCGCATGCTTCCTCCGCCGGGAGAGAATAGAGTTCAACCTTACTGTCTTCAGGAAACTCTTCACCTACAAGGCGACCCCAGATGACGTTGCCTACTTCGGGGGATCATTCATAAAAGTTCGCAAGATCGCGAAGAAGCACCACAACTGGATGACCAAGATCGCTTTCATTAAGGGCAATCTCGGCAACATCCCCTACTCTCCACAGCAAAAGGGCGAGGACGTCTACCGCCCCCAACTGTGTCCGGCAACGAAGCCGAGCACCACAAATTTTTCCTCCATAAGGATTTTGAGGTCGCCATCCTGCGAAGGGGCCTCGACTCGCTCCGCCTCATTCTTCCTGGCGAAGGTATTCTTCTCTTTCCTATTGCTCAGCTCGCTGAATCATGATAGAATTTTTATAAGTCTTTTTATGTAGAGGAACGACTGATTCCCGCGAACCTACCATTTGCGGACTCGGGATTATTCTCTGACCACCTTGCTCGCGAGAGGGCGGCGTCGGCGGCCTGCTGAGACGAGCTGGTGAAAGGAGGAGTTAGACCTGATTTACTTTAGAGGGGGGTAAATAGAGTAATTAAAAATTTTGGCTATTTAAAGTTTTTATATCAGAGTGAAAATAAGTGATACCAATAATATGTAAAGAAAATAACAACAGCCTAAGATATTCTATCTTTCACAGCCATAGTAAGAACAAAAGAGAAAATGAGCAACCAGACAACACAAGAATTTTATAGTGGTTCCTCAACCTGGGTACATCCACTCTTCTACCACCCTGATAGGAATCCACTATAGGTTTTGATCAAGTGACTGCCACCGTTGAGCTTTTGATCAGGTACTCAAAAACCAACTCAAGTCTTTTAATCAGGAGACTTGCAACCAAGGAATAACTTTTGAAGGGAGTTAAAGAACCCTTTGTACAGAGAGGGGGTGAGAGATTTATGGTGTCTTCTCTTTCTCAAAACAACTGAGAACACTAGTGGATCTTGATGTTGTCAAAGCTCCCCCTGAGATATTGAATTGTTCAGGAAGATTGGAGCTTTGCTTCAAGGTGTAGGTCTTCAGCCTGTTCTGTCAATGTTTAGGAATCCAGTAGACTGATGTAGAATGGTTGTCTCTGAGGATTCAAGACTTCTGAAGAAGACTCTTGATTTTTGATGAATGTTCTTCTTCAGATGTCAGGACAGAAAATTTTTCAGCACACAGAATAAACTTCAGAATAATCAGGATCTGTGTTTTGTGCTCTGAATGTTCTTCTCTGTTATTCTATGTGTTCTATCTTCTATCTTTTTTTCGACTAAAGAAAGCAATCTTTTTTTTATCTTTTTCAGTCAATCTCTTGTTTGAATTTTTGAATTCTAGCATTAATTGCTGATTGCCTGGAGAGAATGAAATATGGCTGGAATGTCTGTCATAAATTAATTTCCCCAACTGTCCCTAATAGAACAAGTAATTATCCTGATGAAAACCATAATCAATGCTGTCACTAATGGTTATATTCAGAGAATATATGCATTAATTACTCAGGACAATACAGCTAAATAATATGGAATAAGGACAGAAATTGAGGAAAATACTAAGTATGGAAATGCACAGAAATCGTCGACCAGATGACATATTTCGTCGACCTGAGATCAAAGTTCGTCGACCTGAGAATTCCAGTTCGTCGACCTGAGCTCTGCGAACTGCGTACTGAGAATGACTTGCCAAATTTATAGTCTGAGTTCGTCGAGCTGAGATTCTAACTTCGTCGATGTACAACCCCATGTCCGGCGAGCGGGTCCCGCCAGGGAGGCCGAGCAGACATAGCCTCGCGACCCGCACCCAAACGGCAAAAGGGATATACGGAAGAAGGGCTGGCCCTCTCCCGCCCATTCCAAGCGAGCGAGCCGGCGAGGCGAACGAGCGAGACGAGCGGAGAATCACTGACCAAAGCGGATGGGTCTGGCGACCCGCGACTGACGAGCCGATCGGGGGGTCGCAGTGGCCGCCGGCCAGCCCCCACAGGCGACCTGGCCGCCAGTCCGCCCCGGCAGAAGAAAGGCGGCTCGCGACGGTCCGACTCGCGCTCGCCCAGGGAGCATAGGCGGGCAGCTGGAGCCAGGTCGTGCTCGCCCCCCGCGGAGGAGGGTTGGAGGCGAGCTGACTACCAAGGGGTGCGAATAGCCCCTCAGAACAGCGGAGCCACGCTGTTGGCAGACCAGGTTGGACTGCGCATAGCCCCTCAGAACAGCGGAGTTTGGATGTTGGCAGACCCAGCTAAGGGCCTTTTGGTATTTTCAGGTCAGTTATTTTGGTTATTGGCAGTTCAGATTCCGAAAAACTATAAATAAGACCCAAGGGGTACCTCAGAGGACACGCTTTCAGTGCCTCCTTACTCTCGTTTCCAAGTGTTCTCTGAGAGTACCTTAGCTCGGCTTCTGGATAAGGAGGGGAAGCGCTCAGAGATCTTCCGGGTTTTTGGTGGGACCTCCCTGCCGAGCCCTTGGGTCTGTTTCTCCTTGTCTTCTTCGTTGTTTTTCTTGCAGGAGCAAAGTAGGCGCGAGACCACCCCTTCCCCAAGGGTCGAACTCCACAAGAGGCCGGATTCCGGTTTCAACATCTTGGTGCGGTGAGCGTGGAGAGTGGCCAGTGCAGAAAAGCTTCGGCGAGATCAATGATGGGAGGACAAGGATCTGACAGGCAGGACTCGCCGCCCCCCCCCCCCCCGCCTCTCGCAATAGTGGGAATGTTCGAAGACTTCAGGAACGAGGTGCTGGGCCTCGTCAAGATCGCACTCGGCGTGCGGGCCGAGTGCTCGACTCCGGCAGCCCAGATCGCGGCCGCCCCCTCATTGGGCGAGGACGCCCCTGGCCGGCGAGCTGGAAAGGAAGTGGTCGAGTAAGGCCGAGGGGGCGAGCTCTCAGGGCGCGAGCTTTTCCCGGGCTCGGCAAACCGAGGCAGATTCGGCGAGCTGGGTCCGCGAGATTCGCCGGCTCGCCCAGTGGGGGGATGCAGTCCTTTCAGCGAGCTGGTTTCCTCAGCACCAGTACCAGACGGGTTTAGGGAGCCCGAGATGTCCTACTACACCGGGAAGAGAGACCCGGTTCAGCACGTCCAATGGTTCGAAGACGTGGTCTCCATCCGTCAGATGTCGGACGGATTCAAGTGTCGTCTCTTCGCCATCACCCTCCGAGAGAAGGCAAGGGAGTGGTTCCACCAGCTCCCGGCCAGCTCCATCTACTGTTTTGAGGACCTTCGCCGAGGGTTCATGTTGAGGTTCACTACTTCGAAGAAGAGGAAGAAGGAGTCCGAGTCGTTGTTCCACATTAAGCAAGGAGCGAACGAGACTTTGGGGAGCTATGTGGATCGATTTCAGGAGGAGGTTACCCAGGTCCAGGAGATGTCGGGCCATAGTCTGATGAAGGCTTTCACCCTGGGCCTGCAGCAGGGTTTGTTCCGAATGGAGCTGAAGAGAGTTCCCCCTCTCTCCTACGAGGAGTTGATGGAGAGGGCGGCAAGAGAGGTCGACGGGGAGGCGTCGAACCCGGAATTCGCGAGGAAGCTGGCCAGGTGGGCGACGGAGGAGGAAAAGGAGTCGAAGGGAGGAAGAGGACAGGAAGAGAGAAGAGGGGAGCCTAGGCAGAGGGAGCAGAGGCAGCTCCAGTGGCAGCAGCAGCCGAGGTGGGGGCACGAGGAGCCCGACCGTCGGCTGGGCTGGAGACCTGAAGGGCAGGAGCAAGGGCCACAGAGAGGGTACTTCGGAAGGGGTCACTATCAGGGGAGGCAGGACCAGTTCCACCCACCGGGCTGGAGGCAGGGTCAGAGGCCCCGGCTCCCCGATCAGGAGGAGGCCATGGCCATAGCTTTGCGAGCAAGGAGGGGGATCATGAGGAGGAGGAGAAGGGAGTTTAGGGTGGAGCTGCCCTATTGCGACTTCCATCAGGAAGAGGGGCACGCAACAGTCACGTGCCCGGAATTCTTGGAGATGAGAGGGAATAGGGAGCGGCAGCAGCAGCAGCAGGAGGCACGGCAAGAAGTGAGAATCGAGGAGGTCCTGCCTCGGGCGGAGGAGGATCGTTGCGAGGACCGGGTTGATGTCGGGACCCGGGGAGGGATCGGAGTGATCCACGGGGGAGTGGGGATCGAGGCTTCCCGCAAGGCAAGCCTCCACATCATGTACCGGCGGAGCGTCGCCTCTACATCCCAAACCCCGCCGCCGGAGGAGAGGATCACCTTCTCCAGAAGTGATATGCCAGACCACGATGATCCGTTCTGTGATGCGCTGGTCATCAAGGCCGCCATCGAGAATTTCACTGTCTCACGAATCCTCGTGGACAATGGGAGCTCCGTCAACGTCGTCTTCAAAAAGGCGTTTGACGCGATGCAGGTGGAGGCTAAGAGGGTGTTGGCCTCGAACGGGCCCTTGTTCGGGTTCTCGGGAGAAAGGAAGGAAGTAGAGGGAGGAGTCGGCCTCCATGTCACCCTGGGGGGGCAGTCCCGAAACTGCAAGTTCGTCATTGTGGACGCCCCCAGCAGCTGCAGCGCAATCTTCGGGAGGCCCCTGATCAGCGCCTTCCGCTGCGTCCCCTCATCTTTCCATCAGTGCTTGAAGTTCAACGCTGAGGGGGTGCAGGTCAGGGTTAGGGGGGACCCAAAGGTGGCACGGGAGTGCTATGTCACCGCGGTGAACACCATCTCTTGGCAGGAGGGAGCCAAGGAGATGGGGCGGAGGATGGAGAAGGTCGAGCAGGAAGCAGGAGGGGAGGAGCTGGGAGTGAAGGACTGCGCAGAGAAGGCGGCAGGAGGAGATCTGGAGGAGGCGGCCGAAGTAAGGGCCGTGGGAGGAGAGATGGAGGTAGAGGTCCCCGTTCCGGAGGAAGGGGACGCCGAAGGATGGGGGGAGCGGTCCAGGCTGGAGGCGGCAGAGGAAGTGGTGGAGCTGGAGGTGCTCACCCGGGGAGGAAGGATAGAGAAGATCCGTGTCAGCGGAGGGCTGACCCCGGAGGACCAAGGCAGGATGCTGGAGTGCATCCAGAAGAACGTGGACATCTTCGCCTGGAATGCCGCGGAGATGCCGGGGGTTGACGCGGATGTGGCCTGCCACCGCCTCAACTTGGACCCGGGAACACGCCCCATCCAGCAGAAAAAGAGATCCACGGCAGACAAGCTGGCGGAACCCATCAGGGAGGAGGTGGCGAAGCTTCTCAAGGCTGGTTTCGTGTCCGAGATTCAGTATCCCGGCTGGGTCTCCAACGTTGTGATGGTTAAAAAGGAGACGGCCGCTGGCGATTGTGTATCGATTTCTCCTTACTTAATAAAGCTTGTCCTAAGGACTGTTATCCTTTGCCTCGGATCGACGCGCTGGTTGACTCAGCCGTCGGCTTTTCTGTAATGAGTTTTTTAGATGCCCTTTCAGGTTACCATCAGATCAGGATGCACCCGCCGGACATCAAGGATGTCTCGTTCATCACAGGGGATGGATGCTACTGCTACAAGATGATGTCATTCGGGCTGAAGAACGCTGGGGCCACCTACCAAAAAATGATGGATAGGGTCTTCAAGGAGCAAAGGGGGAGGAACTTGGAGGTGTACGTGGACGACCTCATGATCAAAAGCCGGGATGTGGACTCCCACCTCCGGGACTTGGAGGAGACCTTCGCCACCCTGCGCAGATACAAGATGCGGCTGAATCCCCTTAAGTGTGTCTTTGGGGCCGGCCGGGGGAAGTTCCTGGGGCATCTCCTCACCCCCGCGGGGGTCGAGCCGAATCCAGACAAGGTCAAGGCTATCTTGGTCCCCGCAGAATTCAAAGGAGGTCCAACGGTTGACAGGGAAGCTAGCAGGGCTGAGTCGCTTCCTTTCTCGGGCAGGGGAGAAGTGCTCCCCCTTCTTCAAAACGCTGAGGGGAGGTCAGAGGTTCGAATGGACCAAGGTATGTGAGGAGGCGTTCCAGGCCCTCAAGGCGCAGTTGACACAGGCTCCGCTGCTCCAAGGGCCGAAGGAGGGTGAGGATTTGTTCTTATATCTCGGGGTCGGGGCGGAGGCTCTGAGCTCCGTCTTGGTTCGAGAAGAGGGAAAGAGACAGCTCCCTGTCTATTACGTCAGCCGGGTCCTGAGGAAGGCCGAGCTCCGGTATCTAATCTTGGAGAAGCTTGCATTCGCCCTAATCATCTCGGCTCGGCGGATGCGACCTTACTTCCAGGCGCACTCAATCCGGGTGGTGACCGACCATCCCCTCCGCAACATCTTTGAGGGGGTGGAGCATTCAGGCCGGCTGGCCAAATGGTCGGTGGAGCTGAGCGAGTTCGATATCTCCTTCGTTCCGCGGCTCTCGATCAAAGCTCAGGCGATGGCCGACTTCCTGGCTGACTACGTAGTGGAAGTAGCAGAGGAAGAGCTCACCCGCCCGACCCTCTGGACAGTGAGGGTGGATGGAGCCTCAGGGAGGCACTCCCTTGGAGTGGGGGTGGTCCTAGAAATCCCTCAAGGGACTCGGATTGAGCAGACGGTGGTGGTGCACGTTCCCATTACCAACAACCAGGCCGAGTACGAGGCCGTGATAGCGGGGTTGCGCCTGGCCAGGGAGTTGGGGGTGCTGGATGTGGAGGTCCTAACCGACTCCACGGTGTTGACTTCCCAGATCAACGGGGAGTTCGAAGCAAGGGAGCCCGCTCTGAAGTTATACTTGGCCAAAGTGAAGGGGGTCATAGGGACCTTCCAGACCTTCTCCATCCGACACGTGCCAAGGGGAGAGAATGACCAGGCCGACCAGCTAGCAAAGCATGGCCCCGGGGTGGGGGGCACCATCACTGACCTGTTCCGCCCCTCCATAGAAGAAGGGGAGCTCATGGAGATCGACCAGCAAGCTTCGTGAATGGATCCAGTAGTAGTTTTCCTCTCCACGGGAGAGTGTCCGGAGGGAGTAGACAGGAAGAAGATGAGGCACAAGTCCGCTTACTACCTCCTTAAAGACGGGCAACTATACAGGAAGACCCTCTCTGGGATGCTGGCTCGCTGCGTAGCCGAGGGTGAGGCGAAGAGGATCTTGGAAGAAGTCCACTCCGGGGAGTGCGGGAGTCATTCCGGGAGTCGGACCCTGGAGGGGAGGATAGTCAGGCAAGGGTATTTCTGGCCCACCCTGGGCCGAGACGCCGCGGAGTTCGCAAGGAGATGTCATAAGTGCCAGCTGTTTTCCACCCTCCAACTATAGCCGGCCCAACAACTCAAGAGTATCACGGCCCCCTGGCCCTTTGCAATCTGGGGAATGGATTTGGTTGGACCGTTTCCCCAGGCCAGCGGTCAGAGAAGGTTCCTCCTAGTGATGATCGACTACTTCTCGAAGTGGATGGAGGTGAAGGCGTTGGCTAAGGTGACCTCCCAAGTGATCAGGAACTTTGTCTGGGGGGAGATCATCTGTCGTCATGGGCTGCCCCAGGCCATCGTCACCGACAACGGACCCCAGTTCGCCAGTGCCGAGTTCACCAGCTTCTGCGAGCAGCTTGGAATCGACCTCAGGTTCGCCTCGGTCCACCACCCCAGGAGCAACGGGCAGGTGGAGGCCGCGAACAAGATCATCGTCAATCTCCTCAAGAAAAAGGTGAAAAACTTGAGGGGGAGCTGGGTGGAGCAGCTCCCCGCAGTTCTTTGGGCCCTAAGAACCACCCCTAACACGGCCACGGGGGAGACCCCCTTCAAGCTCTCCCATGGGTGCGAGGCGGTGCTCCCCATAGAATTTGAAGTCCAAACGCCGTGAATCGGGGCGGCCAAAGAGGGCTGAGAGGAATGGCGAGCCAAGAACGAGGGGGAGCTGAGACTCTCCCTTGACATGGTGGAAGAGTTGAGGGACCTTTCGGCCATCCGACAGGAGGAGGTCAAAAGGAGGATGGCAAAATACTTTGACAAGCATGTCAGGGTCAAGCAGTTCGCAGAAGGGGACCTGGTGCTGAAGAAGGTGGACGCGGCAGGGAGGTCAGCGTCCGTGGGGAAGCTCAACCCCAGCTGGGAGGGGCCATTTATTGTGAAAGAAGCTTTGAAGTCAGGGGGCTATCGGCTCCAAAATGTAGAGGGCGAGACCCTGAGTCTCACCTGGAGTGGAGACGACCTGAAAAGATTTTTTCCCTAAGCACATGTAAGCAACACGTTGGTTATAGTGAATTCCTTTCCCCCCCCCCAGTATTGCCGCAGCCAGCTAGCATAGAGAATTGGAATGTGTTTGGACCCCGAGGAGATCCCGCTGTCAGGCTCCCACCTAGCTGGCAGGGCCGGAAGTCACTCGGTGTCATCCCTAGCCTCAAGAAGATCCTGCTGCCAGGCTCCCACCTAGCTGGCAGGGCCGGAAGTCACTCGATGGAATGAGTTTGGACCCTGAGAAGATCCCGCTTCCAGGCTCTCACCTAGCTGGCAGGGCCGGAAGTCACTCGGTGTCATCCCTAGCCTCGAGAAGATCCCGCTGCCAGGCTCCCACCTAGCTAGCAGGGCCGGAAGTCACTCGATGGAATGAGTTTGGAGCCCGAGAAGATCCCGCTGCCAGGCTCTCACCTAGCTGGCAGGGCCGGAGGTCACTCGGTGTCATCCCTAGCCTCGAGAAGATCCCGCTGCCAGGCTCCCACCTAGCTGGCAGGGCCGGAAGTCACTCGATGGAATGAGTTTGGACCTCGAGAAGATCCAGCTGCCAGGCTCTCACCTAGTTGTCAGGGCCGGAAGTCACTCGGTGTCATCCCTAGCCTCAAGAAAATCCCGCTGCCAGGCTCCCACCTAGCTGGCAGGGCCGGAAGTCACTCGATGGAATGAGTTTGGACCCCGAGAAGATCCCGCTGCCAGGATCTCACCTAGCTGGCAGGGCCGGAGGTCACTCGGTGTCATCCCTAGCCTCGAGAAGATCCCGCTGCCAGGCTCCCACCTAGCTGGCAGGGCCGGAAGTCACTCGATGGAATGAGTTTGGACCTCGAGAAGATCCCGCTGCCAGGCTCCCACCTAGCTGGCAGGGCCGGAAGTCACTCGATGGAATGAGTTTGGACCCCGAGAAGATCCCGCTGTCAGGCTCTCACCTAGCTGGCAGGGCCGGAAGTCACTCGGTGTCATCCCTAGCCTCGAGAAGATCCCGCTGCCAGGCTCCCACCTAGCTGGCAGGGCCGGAAGTCACTCGATGGAATGAGTTTGGACCCCGAGAAGATCCCGCTGCCAGGCTCTCACCTAGCTGGCAGGGTCGGAAGTCACTCGGTGTCATCCCTAGCCTCGAGAAGATCCCGCTGCCAGGCTCCCACCTAGCTGGAAGGGCCGGAAGTCACTCGATGGAATGAGTTTGGACCCCGAGAATATCCCGCTGTCAGGCTCTCACCTAGCTGGCAGGGCCGGAAGTCACTCGGTGTCATCCCTAGCCTCGAGAAGATCCCGCTGTCAGGCTCCCACCTAGCTGGCAGGGCCGGAAGTCACTCGATGGAATGAGTTTGGAACCCGAGAAGATCCCGCTGCCAGGCTCTCACCTAGCTGGCAGGGCCGGAGGTCACTCGGTGTCATCCCTAGCCTCGAGAAGATCCCGCTGCCAGGCTCCCACCCAGCTGGCAGGGCCGGAAGTCACTCGATGGAATGAGTTTGGGCCCCGAGAAGATCCCGCTGCCAGGCTCTCACCTAGCTGGCGGGGGCGGGAGTCACTCAATAGCAATAACTTGCGACCCAGAACGAATCACGCTGTCGGGCTCCCACCTAGCCGGCGAGGTCGGGAACTACTCAAACGATGTTAACAACTGGTCGGAATCACAAAAGTTAATCAAAAAGGGGAGGGGTCTAACATAGCCCCCCAGCCCCAGGAAAGGCGGTCGAATGAAGGCGAGAACCTGGGCGAGAATCCGCAAGAAATTAGGCAATACAGACAAGGGACGAGCCGGCTGGCCTCGCTCGGCGGGCGAGCAGCCGCCTCATCAGGGCTGGGCCGCAGAGGTAGGTCGCACCGCATGGCAATAGCAAGTATACGAGTAAGGCGTGCGAGAGAGCATTTATAAAAGCAATAACAGGTGAAAATCGCGAAGTCTAGGCGCAGCTCGCGCGTACATCTCAAAACAGGTAAACATACATGACAATATACATTTAAAAAACAAATGTCGAAAAGCGGGGAAGACGCGAGATCCGGGGCAAGAAGTCCTAGATGGGCTGGAAGGATTTGTCCCCAGGGTCTGGCACGGGAAGAAATAGCGCCGGCACCACGTCCTCCGCCGAGAGTTCCGCCGCCTCGCCCTTGAGGAGATCCGCGCGTCGCAGCATTTGCATCGTGTACTTCGCGGCGCTGGCGGCGTTCTTTTGCATCAGCACCTCCAAGTCGTAGTCGGAGAAGTGCTCGAGCAGACAGACCCTGCTGTCCGGAGGAGGGACAGCGGCGGCGGCCTCCAGCTCGCGTACCCGCGCCTCCAACGCCGACTTGTCCTGACCAAGGGCGGCGATCTCAGTGCCCATCCGACTGGCCGTCGCGGCATCCTGACAAGAGGAAGAGAAAGTTATAAGGTAGATTCGCGAGAAAGGGCGGTTGTCGAGGGTGAGCACATACCACCCCGCCCAAGTACTGCGCGAGGGACTCCTCTGCCGCGTCGACCCGCCTCCTCTGAAGGTTCGCGTCCTCCTGAGCGAGTTTTTGGGCCTCCTCCCTCTCGTCCGCCAGCTTCTTCAGGGAGGTGGCATTCCGCTCCAGTTGGGTGCAGCGCCTCCCTACCATATGAGCTAGCTCCAGGCCGCGTAGCTGGGCCCGCGCGCTCTCGTGGACCAATACTCGCGTCACCTCTTTGTCGTAGATGGCGGCATCCTCTCGCGAGTACAGGCCGAACGAGAAGTTGTAGGCCTCCCCGCCGATGGTGTCCTGCTCCGTCCAACTCGGCAGCAAGGTCGAGATCGCGGCGCGATTTGCCTCCTTGTCCCACGACAGGAGCGGGGCGCCGAGCTCGTCCAGATATCTCTCGCCGTAGCCAAAGTTGCGGTGACCCCTCTGCACCGGCTTCGCGGCAGCTTGAGACCTGTCCGGCGGCGCGGAGGTGCCCGCCACCCTATCCGGGGTGTCGCTGGTCGAAGAAACCAGCTGGGGCGAAGGGCCCTCGGCCGGAAGGACTGCAGGGGCCTTGCCTTTCCTTTGGCTCGTGGTGGGTTGCTGACTCGCGGTCTTCGCCACCTTCGGCGGAGGGGTGGGCTGTCCGCAACCCGGCCGCTTCTTGGCCGGGACCGACGGGATGTCGCGCTGAGCGGCATCCGCAGCCTGAGCTCGGGCGAGAACCCCGGGGGGGATCCGAACGCTCTCGTAAGGGGGGTGAAGAGGGATGTCGCGCTCGCCTGCCAAGGAGAAGGGGTGAGATAAAGGAAAAACGGGGGGGGTAAGTCAGAACAGCGGCGAGTGGCAAACCTCCCCCTGGAGGGACGGCGGCGAGGTCGTCAAGATGGCGGTGCAGGTACGCGACCTCGAAATTCTTCCCGGCGAAGAACCCACACAAGTCGGCCTCATGGCCCCCTAGGCTGGGCGGACGGTAGCTTGCCTCGCTCAGCTGCACCGGCGAGAAGGGGACGTTGCCGAAATCCCCTTTGACGAACAGGAACTTTTTGAGCCAGTTGTGACTCTTATTTACTGTCTCCCGCACCTTGAGGTGAGCGCTGGAGAAGTAGGCGGTCCCATCCCGGTTCGCCCGGAAGGAGAACAGTTTCCGGAAAACGGCGAGGCTGAACTCGACTCGCTCCTCTCGCAGGAAGCAGGCGAACCCCACCATAACGGCTATGGAGTTCGGGGTCATCTGGCCTAGGACGACCCCGAAATACTTCAGCACCTGGTGCACCTCGGGCCACAGAGGGAGTCGCAGGCCCACCTCAAAGTGAGCTAGAGGGATGGCGAGCTTGTCCCTAGATAAGTCGTTGATCTTTTCCCCATCCCCGGGCCGTCTCGCAGAAAAGCCCGGCGGAACGTGGTCGCCAAGAGCATCCAGATACTCGCGCTCCGAGATGACGGAGTGAGGAAAGTTGTGCTCTGAGAAGGTCCAAGCGCACTTACTTCGTCCGTCCACGTCGCCGCCGCCTCCGCCCATTCCCATCGAATCGCCGCCGAACGTGCGCGACAGATCCAGAAGGCGAGCCCGAGCCGTGTTTCGAGGGGAACAGGAAGCGAGAGAGCGTTTGGAATCGGTGAGGGAATAAGGGCCTGCAAGGCCTATTTATAGGGAAAGAGAAAGGGCGGGAAACTTCCCGCCGAAAGAGGGGGTGCAGATATCAAAAATCAGCCTGACGTTTCGAATTCACGACGCGCGGCCGTGCCGCCGAGGCCGGTCAGGCGTGGTTCTCGTCGGGCCGTGTCCGCGCAAAGCGTGTGCGGGCGACTCCCGGCCCGCACCCATACGGGATTCCGCGCGAGCCGGGAGACACCCGGCTGGCGAGCCCCACGGCTCGCCCCCGCCCCGATCGGTAGGTCAGGCAGAATGAATCTCTCCCCTGTCCCGCCCCGCAGAGAGCAAAGGTAACAGCTTGGTAATTTCAATACACCTCAGCAGTAAAAAATTAGGCCCATAGGCAGGCAAAGAGAGTTGCGAGTCGTTACAAGTAGAAGATAACTTTGCAATAACAGTAGAAACCCCGTGATATCGCGCGAGCGGAAAAAAAGGCTGGATCAGTACTCGACCCACTTCCACCTGTGCCGCCACTTCGTTCCCGATCGCGGCGGCGCGCGAGGATTGCGGTAATCGCGAACCGCCACCAGCTCTCGCTCAGCCAGGCCGATTTGCTCTATGGCGCTCCTAAGATGCTCCTCGGCTCGCGCAATGTGCACGCCCGGTGAAGTGACATCGTCGTCCTCTGCTGCGCGCGGGGGTCCCTCCAAGGCCGCGAGCCGGGCCGCGGTCTCGGCCTTGTCTTCATCAACCCTCTTCACAATCTCCTCAAGCAGCAGCGTGTGTTTCTGGAACAGCCGCGTCACCTGCCTCTTCATCCCCACCGCATCGGTCGGGTTGCCCAGGTAATCAGAAACATTGTCCACGTCGGGCGGAGGCGAATACCCTTCGCTCGTCTCGGTTTCGGAGGAAACCATGTTGTAGCCTACAAAAGGGCGATTCAGAAGGAGCGAACGAGGACAAAGCCAACGGTGAGAGCCAGCTTACCAGGGGTTGGCACGTCACCCGTGCCGACGGATGGGCGAGAGGAGCCCGGCCGACCCTGAAAGGTTTCTCCCTCGAGGGTCTCAAGAGATTTTCCCAGTCCGTGGGGAGCCGGCGAGCGGGGGGTTTCCGGAGGTGGGCGGTCCATGTTGAAATTTGTGAAGTGGAAGTGGGTGACGGGACAGGCCGCGCGGCCTGTGCGGACAGCTTTGACGGACTGGGCGGACTGGGCGGACTGAGGTTGCGGCCTGGTGAGAAGTCTGGTGGAAGCCGGCTGTGTTCTGAGCGGGTAGTTGCATGGAGTCCGCGGTTTGGTGCGGCCTGGTATCTGCGGATAGAGAGGCTTGCGGACTGGTGCTTTGCTCAGTGGTCGCGGGTGCAAGTTTGCGCTGTTGGTGGGTTGGTTCGAGTTCGCGGGAAGCCTTGCGGACTGGTGTGTCCGCGGTTGGGGCTGTTGCGGACTGGGCCTTGAGCTTGGCTGAGGCCTTGTCGAGCTCAGGTGTTACAGCAGGTCTTGCTGTGGAGACCGGTTGGCGGACTGATGTTTGGAGTCCGGCTTGGTGCTACTGCGTTGGACAAGTGCGAGGAGCTCGCGGACTGGTTGCGGTCTGTGCTAGGGTGTTTGGCGGACGGGACTTTGTGTCCGCCATGCTCGCACTGGCCCTTGATGGTTTTGGACTTGGTCACACTTGGTGACAAGTTCATAGTGTCCGCCGTATCCGCCAAGTCCGCTGTGACCGGGAGGACTGTTGCTGTTTGCCTTTGGTCGTGGACTTATGGCGGATTGAGGTGTGGGTCTTGCGGACTGCCTCGGGTTGGTGCGGACTGCCATTGAAGAGGGTGCTGTCCTGAAGCAGTTGGAGCTTTGCGGGCTGGTGCCTTGTCCGCTTAGCTTGGGCGGACTGGAGAGGGTTCGTCATTGGTTGCCTTGCTCCTGGCGGTTTCCCTTGGTGACTGGCCAAGTCCTCGCGGACTGAGCGGACGGTCGTTTGTATTCGCGCGGGCTGGGGCGGTGTCGCTATCTCATGGGCGGTGACCACACTCCTCACCTGGCCTATAAATAGGACCCCCCTGGCACATCTACAGTAACCTGAGTAACGTGAGTGAACAGTAAATTGGGTTGGGCGAGTGCTGCGGTCTGTGTTTTCCAGTCCGCGCGGATTGTTTCAGGCTGACGGTTTGCTGTGTGCAGGTCGCGCGGATAACTTCAAGGAGCCAGGAGTTTGGCTGTGACTTCGGTCAGTGCTTGGAAGTGTGCGGTCTCTGCGGACTCAGCAGGAGGTCGCTCTGCGGCTTGTCAGTTCTGTTTCAACTTTCCCAGCTTCAATAACCTGTCCGCCGGCTTCAAGCGGGTAGGGGAGTTCCTCAGTTCGGGTTCAGCAGGAGGCGAATAACGGTCTGTCCGCGCGGCCTCGCGGTCTCGGCGGACTCCGTGGTATTCGGCGGATTGCAGCATAGCTTGGGCGAGCTCAGCGGTCTCGGCGGTCTCGGCGACCTCGCGGTCTCGGCGGACTGGAGTGCTGTCCGCCCGGCTTGTGTTTTGTTCCTTTCTGTTTACAGCTGTAATACTAGCGAAATCATGTCTCGCTATGTATGCCTCGGATTGTAATGAAGTGAATGCATAATAAGATCTTCTTGTGCTTCCATTGTTTTGTTGGGTGCAACCTCTAGTCCTTGGGTTTCCGCAGGTTCAGCGTGCGAACTGGGTAGTTCCGAAGATATTAATTTGGCGTTTGGGCTATCTTGCTGACCACGTTGAGAAAATTTAACATGGTATCAGAGCGAGGTTTCTGAGGTTGCGGAGGTTCAGTTGCGTGAGCGGAGGTCAGCCAGTGTTGTTACTCAGTGATTGAGTGGTGATCAACCTGTGTTGTTGCTCGGTGCTGCTGAAGGGTACCAACAGGTGGTTGCAATGGAAGGAAGCTTAGCAAGAGGTCTGGGCATTGAACTCTTAACGCCGACTAACTATAAAAAGTGGAAGTCGTGCATGAAGAGTTATCTTCTAGGCGAGGAGCTGTGGGAAGTTGTCGGTGGAGACGACAGACAGGAAGTTACTGCTGCTTTCGGTACTGCTGAACAGGTGAGGCTCTGGAGAAGAACTAATGTTAAGGCAGAGTTCGTTCTGAAGAGAGCTGTCTCTCCGGAACTGTTTGATCACATCATTGGATGTGAGTCGGCTGCTGATATTTGGACAACCATTGATGAGTTGTTCAATAGGAAGAATGTGGCGCGGCTTCAGTTCCTGGAGAATGAGTTGGCCAGGGCAACTCAGGGAGACCTTTCCATCTCCAGGTACTTCTTAAAGATGAAGAGCTTGTGTGCTGAGTTGTCGGCACTGGATCCTGATGAGCCTATCTCTGAGGCAAAGATGAAAAGGCACATTTTCCGCGGCTTGCGGAAGGAGTATGTGGCCTTTGTTACGTCTGTTCAAGGGTGGGCTACTCAGCCGTCTCTGCTGGAGCTGGAGAATCTGCTTACCTCGCAGGAGAGCTTAGCAAGGCAGATGGCTGGAGTGAATTTGAATCAGGAAGGCAGCGAGGCTCTCTTCTCAGGCAAGAAGAAGGGATGGGAAGGGAAGAAGAAGAAGAAGGTGCAGGCCGCTGTTGAGAAGGAGACTTCAACTTCATATCCGCCGGAGAGGAGCAATGCTCCTAAGGACTGGAAGAAGAATCTGAAGTGCTACCGGTGTCATCAGCGTGGGCACTTCAAGCGGGACTGCAAGGTCAAACTGCAGCCTGGGCATGCTGCGGGAAAGGAGGAAGCTTGCTCACGAAGTGAAGAAGCAGAATGGGGAGGAGCTTTCATGACGGGCACTTGTGTCCGTGCCTTATCTGCTGAGGACTTCAACAGCGAGTGGATCATCGACTCCGGGTGTGGTCATCACCTCACCGGAGACAAGTCGAAGTTCACCTCCATACAGGCTTACTCAGGTAATGAAGCTATTATCACTGCTGATAATACCGTTTATGCAGTAGAGAAGGAGGGGGTCGTGTCTTTGGGTAGTGATCAGGGGCCACTCACGTTAAGGAGTGTGTATCACGTGCCGGGCATGAAGAAGAACCTCTTCTCGGTGACCAACGCGGTGGACGCTGGGTATCACGTTCTGTTTGGGCCAACAGACGTGAGGTTCCTTCGCAACGTATCAGCAGTGAAGGCTGATGTTGCTCATGTTGGGAGGAGGGTGAAGAACTTGTTTGTTCTGTCCACCAGTGCCTATGTTGATAGGATGAGGGCCAATGATAGTGCGGCTATCTGGCATGAGAGGCTGGGGCATGTTGGCATGGACAAGCTAAAGGCAATGGCGAGTAGAAGTCTGGTGAGGGGGTTGCCGATGTTGTCCTCCTTTGGTGATGGGCATGTTTGTGCGGGCTGTCAATACGGTAAGGCACATCGCCTTCCGTTTGATAAATCTCAAACAAGGAGCAAGAAACCATTGGAGTGTATTCATGGCGACCTGATGGGACCGACTGTTACTGCCAGCCTTGGTGGAAGCAAATACATGCTTGTCTTGGTTGATGACTACTCAAGGTATACTTGGGTGTACTTCTTAAAGGAGAAGTCGGAAGCCTTCCGTTTGTTCGTGGAGTTCAAGGAGTTGGTAGAAGGCCGGCTTGGCTTGCGGATTAAGAAGTTTCGAACTGATAACGGGGGAGAGTTTGTCTCTTCCGAGTTTTCTAACTTCTGCAGGAAGCACGGGATCCAACGGGAGCTTACATGTGCTCACACTCCACAACAAAATGGGGTAGCGGAGCGGAAGATCCGTCATTTGACGGAAACCTGCAAATGCTGGCTGCATGCGAAAGATATCCCGAGGTCCTTTTGGGCGGAGGGAATGTCTTGTGCTGCATAGTTATCAACCGGATGCCACTCAGCCCTATCAACATGAAGACGCCCATTGAGCTGTTGCTGAAGGAGAAGCCGAGTGTTGGACACCTTCGGGTGTTCGGTTCAACTTGCTACGTGCATGTCCCGGATGCTTCACGGACAAAGCTGGATGCGAAGGCAAGGAAACTTGTCTTTGTTGGCTATGATGAGCGGAAGAAGGGATGGAAGTGCATGGACCCTGTGATGAAGAAGTTCGTGGTGTCAAGAGACGTTGTCTTTGACGAGCTGACGTCATATGGAGGTGGCTCGGTGGAGCCTACCGGAAGTAGCAAGGTTGAGGAAGCACCGGTGGAGGATGCTGAAGGCTTGGAAGAGGAGCTTGCTGTTTCACCAGCAGCTCCTGTTGCTTCGAACTCCGAGGCTGAGCCTTCTGGCTCAGGAAGCAGGGGGAGCACTGCTCAATGCTTGCCCCAGGTAGGAGTGGAGCCTGAAGAAGCAACGGAAGCCGTGAGCAAGGAGCCGTGTCTTCGGAGATCGAAGAGGGTGGTTAAGCCACCGGCTCGGTACTGTGATGGGAATGCAGTGAGCTTTGTCTCCTGCTTCTTTGCTGGTCCTCTGGATGAGCGAGAGCCTGCAAACTTCAACGAGGCCACTGGAGTGAAGGAGTGGGAAGGTGCCATGAAGGAAGAGATTGATGCTCTGAAGAAGAATGAAACTTGGGACCTTGTGCCCAAGGTTGATGGCGTTACTCCGGTTACTTGCAAGTGGGTGTATAAGTTGAAGAAGAAGGCTGATGGGAGCATTGATCGTTTCAAGGCTCGCCTGGTCGCTAGAGGATTCTCACAGCAGTATGGAGAAGACTATGAGGAGACATTCAGTCCAGTTGCGAAGATGACGTCTGTAAGAGTGGTGATCGCCTTGCCTGCTAGCAAGGGATGGAGGTTGTGGCAACTCGATGTGAAGAATGCCTTTCTTTACGGAGAGATTGACAAGGACATCTTCATGGATCAGCCGCTTGGTTTCGTCTCTGAGAAGCATCCGGACTATGTCTGCAAACTCAGGAAGGCTCTCTATGGGTTGAAGCAAGCTCCTCGAGCGTGGTATGGGAAGATTGCAGAGTACCTGCAGTTCTGTGGATACCTGGCTTCTAACTCGGATTCAAGCTTGTTCGTCAAGAAGAAGGGAGAGCTAAGAGTCTTGGTCCTGCTGTATGTGGATGATATGATCATCACAGGGAACTCGGAGGAGGAAGTAGCAAGGCTCAGGGGAGAGCTTGCTATACGCTTCGAGATGAAAGACTTGGGAGAGTTGCATCACTTTCTTGGTCTGGAAGTGGAGAGGAAGGAGTGCGGGATTCTCATTAGCCAAAAAGGGTATGCTGATCGTATTGTGAAGCGGTTTGGCATGGGCGAAGGGAAGAAGTGCTCTACTCCACTGGAATCTGGGCTAAAGCTTCGACGAGATGAGGGAAGGGTGCTTAATGATCCCTTGGTGTTCAGGGCTCTTGTTGGGAGCTTGATCTATCTGACAATTACAAGGCCGGATATAGCTTATGCTGTTGGCCGAGTAAGTCGGTATATGGCTGAACCAAGGCAATCTCATCTAGTGGCGGCGAAGGGAATTCTGAAGTATGTCAAGGTGACTTCTGAGATGGGACTCCTCTATAGAAGGGATGCGGAGTTTGCGTTGCTCGGGTACACGGATGCTGACTATGGCGGTGATTCGGATGATCGAAGGTCTACTTCAGGTTATGTGTTCACTTGCGGTTCAGCTAGCATCTCGTGGTGTAGCAAGAAGCAGGACTCGGTGTCGGTTTCAACCACGGAGGCGGAGTATAAGGCTTCGGCCTTGGCTGCTCGGGAAGCCGTTTGGTTGAGGAGACTCATAGAGGATGTTCATGAAGAAGTGCAAGGGCCTACTTTACTCCGGGGTGACAATGAGAGTGCTCTCAAACTGGTAAACAATCCAGTGTGTCACGCCAGGACCAAGCATATAGAGATTGATCACCACTTCATCAGGGAGAAGGTGTTGGAGGGGTCTCTGCTGGTCGGGCATGTTCGGAGTGAAGATAATCTTGCTGACATCTTCACGAAGCCGCTGTCGAAGGGGCCCTTTGAACGCTTGCGCAGCTTGCTGGGCTTGGTCACCACTTCTCACTTCAAGGGGGAGTGTTGAAATTTGTGAAGTGGAAGTGGGTGACGGGACAGGCCGCGCGGCCTGTGCGGACAGCTTTGGCGGACTGGGCGGACTGGGCGGACTGAGGTTGCGGCCTGGTGAGAAGTCTGGTGGAAGCCGGCTGTGTTCTGAGCGGGTTGTTGCATGGAGTCCGCGGTTTGGTGCGGCCTGGTATCTGCGGATAGAGAGGCTTGCGGACTGGTGCTTTGCTCAGTGGTCGCGGGTGCAAGTTTGCGCTGTTGGCGGGTTGGTTCGAGTTCGCGGGAAGCCTTGCGGACTGGTGTGTCCGCGGTTGGGGCTGTTGCGGACTGGGCCTTGAGCTTGGCTGAGGCCTTGTCGAGCTCAGGTGTTACAGCAGGTCTTGCTGTGGAGACCGGTTGGCGGACTGATGTTTGGAGTCCGGCTTGGTGCTACTGCGTTGGACAAGTGCGAGGAGCTCGCGGACTGGTTGCGGTCTGTGCTAGGGTGTTTGGCGGACAGGACTTTGTGTCCGCCATGCTCGCACTGGCCCTTGATGGTTTTGGACTTGGTCACACTTGGTGACAAGTTCATAGTGTCCGCCGTATCCGCCAAGTCCGCTGTGACCGGGCGGACTGTTGCTGTTTGCCTTTGGTCGTGGACTTATGGCGGATTGAGGTGTGGGTCTTGCGGACTGCCTCGGGTTGGTGCGGACTGCCATTGAAGAGGGTGCTGTCCTGAAGCAGTTGGAGCTTTGCGGGCTGGTGCCTTGTCCGCTTAGCTTGGGCGGACTGGAGAGGGTTCGTCATTGGTTGCCTTGCTCCTGGCGGTTTCCCTTGGTGACTGGCCAAGTCCTCGCGGACTGAGCGGACGGTCGTTTGTATTCGCGCGGGCTGGGGCGGTGTCGCTATCTCATGGGCGATGACCACACTCCTCACCTGGCCTATAAATAGGACCCCCCTGGCACATCTACAGTAACCTGAGTAACGTGAGTGAACAGTAAATTGGGTTGGGCGAGTGCTGCGGTCTGTGTTTTCCAGTCCGCGCGGATTGTTTCAGGCTGACGGTTTGCTGTGTGCAGGTCGCGCGGATAACTTCAAGGAGCCAGGAGTTTGGCTGTGACTTCGGTCAGTGCTTGGAAGTGTGCGGTCTCTGCGGACTCAGCAGGAGGTCGCTCTGCGGCTTGTCAGTTCTGTTTCAACTTTCCCAGCTTCAATAACCTGTCCGCCGGCTTCAGGCGGGTAGGGGAGTTCCTCAGTTCGGGTTCAGCAGGAGGCGAATAACGGTCTGTCCGCGCGGCCTCGCGGTCTCGGCGGACTCCGTGGTATTCGGCGGATTGCAGCATAGCTTGGGCGAGCTCAGCGGTCTCGGCGGTCTCGGCGACCTCGCGGTCTCGGCGGACTGGAGTGCTGTCCGCCCGGCTTGTGTTTTGTTCCTTTCTGTTTACAGCTGTAATACTAGCGAAATCATGTCTCGCTATGTATGCCTCGGATTGTAATGAAGTGAATGCATAATAAGATCTTCTTGTGCTTCCATTGTTTTGTTGGGTGCAACCTCTAGTCCTTGGGTTTCCGCAGGTTCAGCGTGCGAACTGGGTAGTTCCGAAGATATTAATTTGGCGTTTGGGCTATCTTGCTGACCACGTTGAGAAAATTTAACAGTCCAGGCCGGGGGGACTAGCAACCCTCTCAGACGACAAGGGAGGGGGGTGATCCTTTCCCCCGTTCCCCACATTTTCACAAGGAACTGCCTGCAAGACAAAAGATCACAGATACAGTTATAATCCGAGGAAGGTCACGTACCACAGGGACGACCTCAACACCCGCCGCCGAGCTGGAGCCCGGACAGTTCCCCGCCGGAGATCGCCTAACAATCTTTCCCTTCGCCAGCCTAAAGAGAGGGCCGGAAGACCCACGTGCTAGCCAAGGGGCGGCCTCGAGGGCCTCCTCCTGAGTCTTCAGGCCCGCTGCCGCTAGGCGAGCTCGCACCTCTTCGCTGACCGGCATCGAGAAACCGGTCTGTTCAAGGAAAATGAGGGGATCTGGGGAGCTCCCTCCTGGGCTCAGCGGTATATTTATAGCCGGACAGTGGGTCCCCACCAGAAGATTCCCTGCCAGCTCAGCACAAGTACTCGCCGAACACGCGGGTTGGATGATTCTTTCCGAGCTTGAATCAAGCTCAAAAAGAGCGGGGATTGTGTACAACCCCGTGTCTGGCGAGCGGGTCCCGCCAGGGAGGCCGAGCAGACCTAGCCCCGCGACCCGCACCCAAACGGCAAAAGGGATATACGGAAGAAGGGCTGGCCCGCTCCCGCCCATTCCAAGCGAGCGAGCCAGCGAGGCGAATGAGCGGGATGAGCGGAGAATAACTGACTAATGCAGATGGGTCTGGCGACCCGCGACTGACGAGCCGATCGGGAGGTCGCAGTGGCCGCCGGCCAGCCCCCACACGCGACCTAGCCGCCGGTCCGCCCCGGCAGAAGAAAGGCGGCTCGCGACGGTCCGGCTCGCGCTCGCCCAGGGAGCATAGGCGGGCAGCTGGAGCCAGGTCGTGCTCCCCCCCGCGGAGGAGGGTTGGAAGCGAGCTGACTACCAAGGGGTGTGAATAGCCCCTCAGAACAGCGGAGCCACGCTGTTGGCAGACCAGGTTGGACTGCGCATAGCCCCTCAGAACAGCGGAGTTTGGCTGTTGGCAGACCCAGCTAAGGGCCTTTTGGCATTTTCAGGTCAGTTATTTTGGTTATTGGCAGTTCAGATTCCAAAAAACTATAAATAAGACCCAAGGGGTACCTCTGAGGACACGCTTTCAGTGCCTCCTTACTCTCGTTTCCAAGTGTTCTCTGAGAGTACCTTAGCTCGGCTTCTGGCTAAGGAGGGGAAGCGCTCAGAGATCTTCCGGGTTTGTGGTGGGACCTCCCTGCCGAGCCCTTGGGTCTGTTTCTCCTTGTCTTCTTCGTTGTTTTTCTTGCAGGAGCAAAGTAGGCGCGAGACCACCCCTTCCCCAAGGGTCGAACTCCACAAGAGGCCGGATTCCGGTTTCAACAGTCGACCTGAGTTCAGAGAAAGTATTCTGGACATATTGTGTTGAAGTTGAGCTTCCAGAATTTTGTCGACCTGAGTTCGAATATCGTCAAGCTCAGCTGAGAGAATAATCTCTGAGTTCGTCGAGATGAGTTCGACGAATGTCGAACTAACTTTCTGAACTGATTTTCTTCTAAGTCTTGAGTCTTCTTAAGTCTTCTGCTGGCTGGTCCATCAAGGTTGAATCTAAGGACTTAGCCTAAACTCTAAGACACAAAGACATGACCCTAGCTATACAAGGTGGGTCAAACATCCTAATTAGTGAACCTAGCCCAAATCCAACTAGTGATCCAACAGCTGGCTTCCTACAAACCCTCATCCCGCAAGATGCGACTTGAGCCTGTGGGACCGAGCTCTCCCCATCGCCAACAACCGCCAAAGAAGATGAAGAAAGAAGTGGTGGTTCGTCAGGCGAGACATCAACAACAACAAAACCCGAAGTACATGAGCTCGTCCGAGACCATCCCGGACGGGTCGACGGAGAACCCGCTGAAGGATATCACGAGCAAGGGGTAGGGGGCGGCGAGTCGGACCTGTCTGAGCCTTGTCCTTCTATCATCTAGCCTTCCGAAGATTTTCTGTGCTGACCACTCTCCACGCTCACCGCACCAAAATGTTGAAACCGAAAACTCAGTCTATTGTAGAGTTCACCCTTGGGGAAGGGGTGATCGCACACATACTTCTCTCCTGCAAGCCAAATGATAAAGGAAAACTGACCCAAGGGCTCAGTGTGGAGGTCCCACCACACACCCGGAAGATCTTAGAGCGTTTCCCCTCCTTAGCCAAAAGCCCAGCTAAGGCTACCTCAAAAAGTGCTGGAAGACTAGGGAACAAATGAGCATGCCCTCTGAGCTACCCCTTGGGTCCAATTTATAGATTTCTGAAAACGGCCTGCAAATAGCCCACCTCCGCTATTTTGAACACCTATGTGCAGCCCAACCAGGTCTGCCAACAGCATAACTCTGCTATTTTAGTGGGCTATAGGCAGTCTAGTGGGGGAAAATGGTAAAAATACCTCACAAACCATTGGGCGAGTAGCCCTCAACAACCTCTGCTCGGCAAGGGCGGCGAGTGCTCGATGGAGCTAGCACTTGCCACCTCCGCCCGGCCTAAGGCGAGTATGGGTGCGGACTGCCCTGCTCGCATGCCGCAAGTTCGTTCAGTGGTCAGAACTCGGCGAACGGCCTGGGACTCGACGAAAGGCCCAGAGCTCGACGAACACCGAGCTCCATTCGCCGAACTGAGTGGACTGGGCGGGCTTCTCTCAATCTCCAAGGCAGAACGGTGTTGTCTAGACTTGTTGGTACTCGCCACTTCTACTCACCTCCCGACGAGTGCGAGCCCGACTGGCCCTACTCGTGTGCCACTTGTCGGACTCGCTTGGGCAAGCTGGAGGCTGCCGAGCTCTGGCCCCCCTTCATACTTGGCCGAGACTTAAGAAAAGAGAGTCGGCCGGTCTGGTTCCTGGCAACCTCACTCGCCGGATACGGGGTTGTATAGACATCATTTATGGTTAAGACTAGGACAATATCTGATCGTCTTCGAGCACCCAACTTTCATTCTTGATTAATGAAAACATCCTTGGCAAATGCTTTCGTAGTTGTTCGTCTTTCATAAATCCAAAAATTTCACCTCTGAATATGAAATACGAATGCCCCCGACCGTCCCTCTTAATAATTACACCGATCCCGAAGGACAATACAATAGGACCGAAATCCTGTGATGTTATCCCATGCTAATGTATATAGAGCATATGCTTGCTTTGAGCACTCTAATTTCTTCAAAGTAATAGCACCGGATGAATGAACCGACAAATTAAGGCCAGTAACGCATCGCCGGTATAAGGGATAGGCACAACGATGCACACCGTGAGCCGGACCGGCCGACCCAACCCAAAGTCCAATTACGAAACAACTTAAATATATGCTATTGGAGCTAGAATTACCGCGGCTGCTGGCACCAGACTTGCCCTCCAATGGATCCTCGTGAAGGGATTTAGATTGTACTAATTCCAATTACCAAACCCAAAGAGCCCAGTATTGTTATTTATTGTCACTACCTCCCCGTGTTAGGATTGGTAATTTGCGCATCTGCTGCCTTCCTTGGATGTGGTAGCAGTCTCTCAGGCTCCCTCTCCGAAATCGAACCCTAATTCTCTGACACCCGTCACCACCATGGTAGGCCACTATCCTACCATTGAAAGTTGATAGGGCAGATATTCGAATGATGCATCGCCGGCATAAAAGGCCATGTAATCCGACAAGTTATCATGAATCATTAGGGGAACAGGCAAAACCTGCGTCGACCATTTACCAAATAAATGTGTCCCTTCCAAAAGTAGGGGATCTGATGCACGTATTAGCTCTAAAATTACTACGGTTATCCGAGTAGCACGTACCATCAAACAAACTATAACAGATTTAATGAGTCATTCGCAGTTTTATAGTCTGAAATAGTTCATACTTACACATGCATGGCTTAATCTTTGAGACAAGAATATGACTACCGGCAGGATCAACCAGGTGGCACAACCTCAACACAACATGAAAGCAGCCCAACCATGCACCATCAAGCGGGCGAAAGGAAGGGATAAATCATGGTTGTACATGTTAAGAGGCAAGTTTGCCTCTAAAATAGCTCACATTAATAAGATGACAATGACACCAAAATATGCTTTTAATTTGCTGCTTCATATAACATCATGCAGAGTTATGGATCAGCAACCAGCAGACTGGATGATGTTTGGGTAGGCACATATGTCTCTCCAAATAGCTGATCTAATAATAATTGCAATGTCAACCATTGCCTCGTTTTACATTGAAAGAAGAGGTAATGATCAATCTTTCTTCAAATCCAATGCCAATATTGAGAATGGGATCAAAATGCAAGCAACATGACAGACATACCACATCCATAGTGAATTGTGGCCAACAAAATGAAACAAATGCTTTTAACATTGATCAGCAACACTGAAGGTAGACCGATCAAAGTGAGCATTATTGAATGCAGATCATATGCCACAAATGGTCTCAAAACAACCCACATATCCAAGCCATGATGACAACACAACAGGAGCCAAAAAGACCAAGCACTAAATAGGAGAAAAGAGCTCTGCAAGGCATGAATGTTTTGGAGGATCGATGCACAAGAATAATTACATATGAATCACACAATATAAAGAAGATAATTTGGGCGCATGACATAAGATCTAAGCAAGGTCATATCATGCACAACAAGCACTAGCGCGCAATCAAATTTTCTTCCCTCTAGCGGTATGTAATTCAGATACACAAAAAATGAGTCCCAAAGAGTGCAAACCACCTAAAAGCTTAAAAATGTGCTGCATATCTAGCGCTTGCCCGCGCATTATTTGACTCGTAATCCAAACCTTCAATATCAAATTTTCACTGTTGTGTGCCTTTTCGAGCCAGACAGGCATTTCTCTCGCAGATACTTATTTCTTGCACGGCCGCACATTTGTTGTCCGAGCGGGATTTATTTGTCACCCTGCATAATTTTTGCGCGGCTACGCATTTTTTTACGTCGCGCGTATTCTTTTGCTCGAGGGCATATTATTTGCCTAAGCGTGCATTTTTTCGTCGGGGCATAGAATGTTATGTCTGTTTTTTGTCTGGACGCGCATTTATTTCCTGATGCGCATTTTCCTCTCATTCGCGTAATTTTCCCCAGGCCATGCTATTTCTTATTTATTCGATGCACACTTGCTTGTCGAACGCATATTTTTTGCATGTACGCGCAATTTTTGTATGTATATGCAATTTTTGCATATACACGCATATTTTGTCGGGACGTATTTTTTTGCCCGGGGGCACATTATTTGCTTGAGCGTGCATTTTTTGTCGTGGTGTAGAATTTCTGCTCATTTTTGTCCGGACAGACATTTATTTCTCGGTGCGCATTTTCCTATCATTCGCTTTTTTCCCTCCCATCCACGCTCTTTCTTATCTGGTGCACATTTGTTTAACGAACGCGCATTTTTTGCCTATACGGTACACATTTTTTTTCGGGGCGCGCTTTTTTTGCAAGGGCATGCATTTTTCTTCGACACATTATTATGGTGACTGGAGTGATACAGAACTCACTCATCATAATAATGTGTTGAAGGATCAATAAGATTTCTTGGAGTGCTCGGTAAGAATGATGATAGTCATCATACGGATCGTATCTAACATAATGAGATCGTATCCGTGTATCAACATGATCCCTGGAAGTGATGTTCTGTGATTGATAATAATCATCGAAGTATTGTAAATATCTCGTTTATGATGCTCTTGGGAGTGGGTGTAAGTTGACTCATAATCCTCAAATACAAGATTTGTCATAAGTGTACACCTTTCTAAGTAGTGATGTGTGGTTTCTTGAAGGGATCTAATGGAATGCATGTTGCCCGCTGGGAGCTGAAGTCTCTCTCTCTCCCCCAAGCTATAACGGGGATCGGCCAGTCACCCTCGATTCTCCGAACATATTGGAATCACGCGCAGCTAGTGGACTTTGACCGGCACAGACCCGGTCACGTAGTTTTTTAACCAGTTGAAGGGTTATTCCTTGTCATCACATCTTGAGTGAAAGTTGCTTAACTGAAGGTTAGCTAATCACGTAGAGGGGGTGAATAGGTATTTAAAGTTTTATTAGTTCTTTTGTTAATTTTAAATTAATCTATCTAGAGCATGTCCTTAGATCCTGCAATAAGAAAGAAAGCAAACACAACTACAAACACACAAAGATTTATAGTGGTTCCCCAATTGGGTACATCTATTTTCCCTCCCACCTATCCAACTTATTTGTTGGACTAGGCACAAACTCCACCAACATGCTCCTCAGAGATTACACCTCAGGCCCTCCGCCTTATACACAGATTCTTCAAAGAATCGAAACTCAGAACCACAAAGGTTCATACCTCAGAGCCCTACAGAGCTCCTACAGCTCAGTGATCCACTGATCACCTACCTCAGCCTTATTTCTAAGGCCTACAACTCAGGCACTTCAGCCCTACAGCTTCAGGCACACAGCCCTACTCTCAGAGTGCTGCAGCACTCCTACAACTTAGTACCCTTCCAGGTACCTATAGTTCAGCCTCCTCCAAGGCCTACAACTCAGTGATACACTTGTCACCTATTGCTTAGTGACTCTCTAGTCACCTACCTCGGGCACAAGGCCCTACACTCAGGCTGGGAGGATAGCCCTACCTCAGATTTACACTTGGATCCTACCTTAGAGAGCAACACTCTCCTATCTCAGGCAATTAAGCCCTACAACTCAGATCCACTCTTGGATCCTACCTTAGTACCCCAATAGGGCACCTACCTCAGTGACTAATTAGTCACCTACCTCAGGCACAAAGTGCCCTATAGTCAGATTCAGATAAACTGAATCCTACTGGAAGTGAATATATAGTGTTTAAGAAAAATAAAACAACTGACTCAGAGATAAATCTCTGAGTCTACCTTGCTGGACTGAGCAGATATCAGTCCAGCACTCTTGCTGTAGAAGGAAGTAGTCCTCTTCTACAGCTAACACTTTTCTGCTGTATAGATGAACAGCTATGAGCTTGCTGAATGGATGAATCAGCTTCTTTGTTCTGGGGAGAACTATCTTGCTAAACTTGAAGAGCTTCAGCTATCTTCATTTACCTTCTGACTATCTCTGCTAGACTTGATCTTTCAAGCTTAATAGAGAAGAAGATGTCCAGCTGCCTCTAGTTTCCCTTGTTATTTTCTGTGTTTGTTCTACGTTATCCTAATACTCTTTTCTTTTTTCCTTTTTATATGTGTTGATTTAAATCAACAGCATAATTATATGTGGTCCCAGCCAAGGATTGGTGAGCCCCACCTCCTTCAGAAAAGGACAAATCAGCTTTCGACGCCACTACAGCTTTCCCGCAACGGCTACATGTAAGTTGACTTTGATGACGTCAGCTATGATCATCAGCATATGGACTTGGAAAATATTTCAGAAATTCATAAAGCGTTGAGTGATGTTAAGTCACTCAACGCCATCTGTCTTGACTCTCAGGGCTTTTGGACTTGTGAATTTTCTCTGGATTTGTCTCAGTGGTTCTGTCTAAACAGTCTCAGCGGTTTCTTATTAATAGCTAAGACAAGCTTCTGTCTCAACACTTTTTATCTCAACGGTCTCAGCGGTTTCTTATTAATAGCTGAGACAAGCTTCTGTCTCAGCGCTTTCTTCTCAGCGGTCTCGACGCTTTATTCTTAACTGCTGAGATAAACTTCTATCTCAGCGCTTTCTTCTCAGCGGTCTCAACACTTTCTTCTCAGCGGTCTCAGAGCTTTCTTCTCAGCTATCTCACCTGTCTCAATGCTTTTTGCCTTAGTCAGTTTTTCTGGCTTTAGCTGCGTTCGACGATCTGTGGGCTGAGTTCGACGAACTCTGATCTTCTCAGCGGTCGCAGCGCTATTTGCCTTAGTAAATTTTTCTGGATTTAGCTAGACAAGTGTTGAGCTGAGCTCGACAATCTGTAAGCTGAGCTCGACGAAATGCAAGCTGAGCTCGACAAACTTTGAATCCTGAGCTCTTGAGCTTATCCCAAGAAATGTTAAGTTGAGCTCGACGACCAGCGAGCTGAGCTCGACGAACTGCGAGCTGAGCTCGACGAATTTTGAGTTAACTAGCAAACTCATTTTTTCACCTGTCCAATCATGAACTACCTGCATGCAAGAACTAGAGTACTCATCAAATACATTATGCCCCTTAGCATGATTGGTTATACCTCTTCAAATCCTGAGGAACATTATAGGACACAATTTCCAACAATCTCTGCCTATTTGAAGAAGGCAGAACACACATCCATGCTAAGGTGCATCAACACAAGAAATATCATGATAGGTCTAATGAAACATTATCATGATAACTAGCCATCCCAGTATAGGATAACTCTCCCTATATGAGATGACTTACCACTATGATTGAAAGATCAATGGTATATGTGAATTATCAATCAATTAATGACAATATGATAGTATGATTAACAACAAAAGCTTTGTTAATCATTTACAAGGTACCTATTTTGATTAAGATTTACCTAATTATTAACTTAGCCAAACAACAGTAGCAAACTTGTGATTACAGGATATCTATGAAAGAACAACATATTTATTTATTACAGATATACAACTGAGAGTTGCATTATACATTTATCACATCAATATAGTTACGGCCAACTCATATTAATTTTATTGATAAAGATTTAATGTTGCTACACTATTGATATTCATTACAAGACATTGAATAAATGTTTAAAGAACTCTAAGTCTTGCAACCTCATATTAGTTTCGTTTTGATGAACTAGAATCAGCATCCTTGGAAGCAGCAGTCTTCTTCAAGTTTTCAGCTATGTTCTCTTGCCACTTGAAGTAAAGGAATGACTTTGGAATATATCTGGAAGACATTTTCTTGGGGTTGCTCTTCCTTACTAGATTCTCTTTGAATACACTTTCCCTTAGGGAATTTCTTTCCAGATGCTTTATTCATTTCTCAGAAGGATATACACTATCAATATTCTTTAAGATTTGTCCATGGCTTACGCAAGCATTGATAATGATGGATTCAGAGGCATCACTTAGTTGTTCATGATCTGGATCATCTCTGTTCTCAGCTGTCCTCTTTTACATGAACTCTTCAACCAATTGAGTTCCTTCCCTCTTTCTTCTGGCAGCAAGTTGTGCATCATGTGTAATTCTAGCTTGTGATCGGAAGTTTAGGCCCTCTTGCCTCTTTCTATCCAGGAGGGGCAGGTGTAGTGCCAACCTGGTGCCTTGAATTACATTGAAGGCTTGATCTTCAAAGAGTGTTGTTGCCTTAGCATGGTTGCTCTCCCCCTTTCTGCTTTCTTCAGAGATGGTCTTTTGCAGTAAGGTGTTGTTGGCTTCATTCTTGCTTGATATAGAATTGAATATTCTCTCATTGTCAGCAAGCAGCTCATTTTCAGAAGTATTGCCTCCTTCATAGATTGAAAGGTAACATTGGTGACATGCTGATTTACATGATCTAATGCACCCTTGATCACCTCATCAGTTGCACTCACATAATTCTTGACATATCCTATGTCAGCTGCATAGAGTTTTTGGCTTGTGTCTAAGGATTTCATGAGGATTGTCAGTTTGATGTCAGCAATTCCAGCCTTATAAAACTAGGTGGTGACTTGTTTGTTTAAGAGAGATTTCTTCTTTATTTTCATTGACTTTGGTTGACAAGTCATCCCTCGGTTTGGCAACTGATTGATCAACATACTCCTTGAGGGTTGTGGCCTGAGCATCCAAGAGTGCTTTGATTTGGTTTAGAAATTCCTTATTGGAGATGGGGGTAGATGAAGTATGGCTCATAGGAGGAGGTACAACATTCTGAGCAGGGATCTGAGAAGGCTCCCCCTCGACTACAGCACCTATAGTAGGAAATATTTCCTTAGCTAAAGTTGTATTAACACTACTAATTATGAGGGTATGGGTATTATAGTGGGTGCAGACACAACTATTCCGTTGACAACTTGATCCAAGTTTGTCAAATCCATCTGATCATGCTCCCCCTCAGACTGAGCATCCTTCTCTGGGCTTGACCTATCAAGATAAGTATCTAAATCTTTAGGAGGCTTATGTTTATCTTCTGTAGTAGGCATATCATCAATTGCTGCTATATCATAAGTATTTTTCATATCTGCCTCATCTTCTATAGTAACCACTTCTTTATTGTCAATCTTTGACACTTGTCCTGACCTAGGGCTAGCATGGATTTTATCAACATGCACAACAGTATCCTGGAGTTGAATATTTGTAGAGGATTGACTGAGTGATAAGTCAACTTGCAGACCAAAATCAGCTGGAGAGGATGATCCAAGCTCTGGTTTAGAGCTGGAAGTTCTTTCTTCCTCAACAGGTTTCTTCCTTGTACCCTTAGAGGAGTCCTTTATTCCTAAAGGTTGGCTCATTGGCAGAATACTAGTGAATCTGTCCAAAGTCCTTATGTCCATTCTTTTTAGGTAGTGAATCTTCACCCCATGTTCCTGTTTGAAAGTATCAGGATAGGTGTTCACTAGGTATAAGGAAAGAATTCTGCCCATGTTTGGAGAGGGTATACAGTCTACTAGTCTTTGATAGATGAGAGAAGACCATGAGGTCTTTCTATTCAGGATAATTCTGGTCATGACATCAAACATGGATCTCGATATAGTGTCGTGTGATCTTGGTTTGCAGATAAGGGCTTTCCCTACAATATCTGCTAGCAGTTTGCCTCTCTGATTGAAGAATTTCTTTTTAAGAGACCAAGATTTGGCCTCATTGTATCTACACCATCTGAGAGCACTATCTCTGTCCGTGACGGCGGGCTCTTATTCCTCGTTAGGGTTGACGGAGGGTATATGAAGGGCCTTTCCTAGTCTCTTAGGGTTTACCTTTATTTTGATATCTTCAATCTTAGAATTAAGAGAGTTTTGAGAGCAGGACACTTTAATGTTCGAGAAGAATTCCACTACCTCCTTTTTAAGAATGGTGGAGGGTTCAGAAAGGGTGTATTCCAAGCCTGCGACCTCAATCATCCTTAACACAACCTTAATCTCAGGGGAGGTATGACTGAATCCATCCCTCACAATTTCATATCCTTCCTGGAGCTCCTTGATGACATTTGGCGCCATTGAAACAGTGCGGCAAGACGCTGAGAGGGTTTCGGTCTCGACGGCTAGGGTTAATGCTTTTAAGAGTGGAGTCATTTTTCGTTTCTTGTCGCCTTTATATTTATACCAAAAAAGTTCAATTATCAATTAAGCATTCTAGATTAAACTTATACATTTCGTTTTAACGGGTTGCGTTACGCTTCCTGTTATGAAACAAGAAATTTATCGCTTCGATTATTCTACCTCTCAACTTTTCTTCTACTTATTCAATGCATGTTTAATTTGTGGCTTCTCTTACTGATTGGATGTACAATCTATTTGACTTAGTAAATTTTTTATTAATTTTAAATAGAAGGGGACCTAACATGTTAATGAACCAGTTCTATTGACACTCAAATTTATGCATTGGTTTACTTTAAATCTTATTAATAAGTTATTTGAATTTTAGAGTAAATACTATAAGAATTAATAGTGTAGGTAATTGAATCACTGTTTCCTATTTGGTGTTCTTGATTAGGTTCAGTCGGAGCACATCCAACATAACTTAACAATTAGCAAACTTAATCTCTATATAAGAGAGAGAGGGAGAGACTTACCTTAAGGCTTGCTTCCTCTAGCTTTTGAGGATTACATACTTGACAGCCTCAACCTTAATTTGTCGCTTTTCCTGGAGCATATTCCTGGAGCAACTATCTTGTCCTAGACATTTACCTGAAACACACATTGTCCAAATACCAAGTCTTAATTGGACAGGTACTTGGACTATCCTGCAAAACAAAATTCATTTACCCTTAGGCACCCAATGATAATTTGGTCCTAGGTTCTTGTTAGCATTATAAAACATCTGCCCAACTCTCTGCCTGGGCTGAGCACCTTTCTATCCCCTAACCATATTCAGGTTGTGACAACAATCAATGAAAAAATGACCCACCTTCCCACAGCATCAACATCTATGAATGTTGTACCTTCTCTTCAAGACAGCATAGAATTGTTGTCGATGAGAGAAGTGAGTAGCTTCAGATTTTGCTGGATGAGCATATCATGATGCTCCTTCCTTTTTCTTGAGTGAAGGTGCTGAAGATCTAAATACACCTGGTCCAGAATGGGCTAACTGTATTTTTGGAGCCTGCCATCTAGTGGACTCTTTCATCTCTTTAGATAAAAGATATTTGGATCCAAATCTAAAGAACTTATCCTGAGAATTCTGGCTAGAGGGGACAACATCACTCTTTCTGAGATCATGTGTCTTTACCCCACTAGTAGAGCACACATTAGATTGATCCTTGAGAGGAGATCCAACCTTGATAGTTCTAGAAGATGAATTTGCCTTTTGAAACACTGTCCTATTATCAGGGAATTCAGATTTGAAATGATGATTGATGTGATTAATACCCAACTTATCAGGGACTTGGCAAGCTGCAGCTTTTGGTAACTGACACTGTGACTGAGAAGGGTTAATCATAATCCTCAATCTCTGTGTGAACTTTTGTTCCAGATATCTAATATGTTTTTTCTTCTCTTCCAGAAGCAAAGTCTGACACTCAAGACTTTTCTTGAGTTCAGACATCTCATGACTTTTCTTATAGAACTCAATAGATTTATTGTTATAAAGAGTTTTATAACGCTTTAGAACTTCTATCTCATTGGCTTGCCTTTTGGCAAGAATTCTGCTCTTCTTTAGAGCATCTAGGTGTAGTTCATACTTGTCAATCAATTGATTGACATCAGTCTCAGATTCTGAGCAATCTTTATCATAGGATGAAGATGTACCAGTATCTGGACTGGTCTCATAGTCAGAGGAAGATGCAGAATTGAAAATAGGTTGTACCTTGATTGATTCTGAATCTGGTTGACTTCTTTCTTCTTCAGTCAGTGTCATCATACAATGGCATCCATAGTCTTCTTCATCCTCCTCATTGTCACTGTCTGAGTGTGACAGAGGGGCCCTGATTCCTATCCTAGCAGCAGGATATTCCTCTTCTTCTTCTTCTGGATCAGCAGCAACAGATATCAGCCATATATATGCTTCTTCCTATTCATCTTCAGATTCTGAGGAGGAAGAATATGTCCAGCTTCTCTCCTTCTTAGGCACAAAGTACTTCTCGTTATTCTTTCTCTTGTTGTGATGGTGATGTTTTTTCTTCTTCTTCTTATCTTCTTCCTTTCTTTTTACTGGGCAGTTAGCAATGACATGCCCAGCCATGCTGCAACAATAATAGATGACATTAGAAGAAATCTGTTTACTAGTTTTATGGACATACCTGTCATCCTTGGATGACTTACTGTGATAAGAGGAAGATGGTCTGCTCCTTCAGTCCTTCTTCTTTATGAACTTCTGAAATTTCCTGGAGAAGGCAGCTACATCTTTATCAGACATGTGGTTGTCTGATGAGCTTGACTCAGAATTTTCTGAACTTGATTCAGCTTCGCTCCTTGGTGGTGAGGGAGACTTTCCTCTGCTTCTTCTTGGGGCTTATGCCTTGAATGCCACAGACTTTTCCTTGGACTTGAATTGACTTTCCTTCTCCTCTTCTTATCTAGCAGCTAGCTGCATTTCATAGGACTGCAGCTTTCCAAAGAGTGTTGGTGGAGGAGTGTCTGCCAGCTTAGACATTACCCTAATGGCACAAATCTTGGTGTCCCAATCTCTAATGAGAAATCTAAGGAACTTGTCATTCAGCTTATAGTTGTTGAAGACCCTATCATAGGTTCTTAGTTCATTGATTGTCCTAAAGAACCTTTCAAAACAGTCATCAACTTTCTCAGACTTACGTTGCCTGAAGGCCTCATACTCTTGATTGAGCATGAACTTTCTATCATCTCTAACTTCCCCAGATCCTTCCATATAGACCACAAGGGTGTCCCACATTTCCTTGGAGGTCTTGCATTGTACAAGATTTTGGAAGGTTGAGTCATCAATGCCACTGACTATAATATTTTGTGCACTTTTATCCATGGTGGACAGAATCACCTCATCTATGTCCATTTCTGAATATGCCTTAGGAACTCTCACAGTTGGATCTGCGGTGGAAGCCTTTATGGGGACAAAGTGGCCTTCCACTACTGTTACATAGATCCTAGGGTCAGATGTTTCCATGAACAGTCTGACCCTTTGCTTCCAGAGGCTAAACCCTTCCTTTCTGCAGATTGGTAACTTCATTGCCCCCAGTTCTTTATAGTTTACACCAGACCCCATCCTTATTACTTGTAGCTAACCTCGGAGGTATACTCAGATTGTTAAATCCTTTTTGAGTAACCTCCCTCTGATATCACTTTAAAGTTGCTTAACTGAAAATTAGCTAATCACCTAGAGGGGGGTGAATAGGTCTTTGAAGTTTTATTAGTTCTTGTGCTGATTTTAAATTAATCTATCTAGAGCTTGTCCTTAGATCATGCAATAAGAAAGAAAACAAGCACCACAACAAACACACAAAGATTTATAGTGGTTCCCCAATTGGGTACATCCACTTTCCCTCCCACCTATCCAACTTATTTGTTGGACTAGGCATAAACTCTACCAATATGCTCCTCAGATCTTTCACCTCAGGCCCTCAGCCTTATACACAGATTCTTCAAAGAATCCAAACTCGGAACCACAAGGGTTCCTACCTCGGAGCCCTGCAGAGCTCCTACAGCTTAGTGATCCACTGATCACCTACCTCAACCTTATTTCTAAGACCTACAACTCAGGCTCTTCATCCCTACAGCTTCAGGCACACAGCCTTACTCTTAGAGTGCTGCAGCACTCCTACAACTCAGTACCCTTTCAAGTACTTATAGCTCAACCTCCTCCAAGGCCTATAACTCAATGACACAGTTGTCACCTACAACTTAGTGACTCTCCAGTCACCTACTTGAGGCACAAGGCCCTACACTCAGGCTGGGAGGACAACCATATCTCAGATCCACACTTGGATCCTACCTCAGAGATCAGCACTGTCCTACCTCAGGCAATTAAGCCCTACAGCTTGGATCCACTCTTGGATCCTACCTTAGTACCCCAATAGGGCATCTACCTCAGTGACTAATTAGTCACCTACCTCAGACACAAAATGCACTACACTCAGATTCAGATAAATTGAATCCTACTGGAAGTGAATACATAGTGTTTAAGAAAAATAAAACAACTGACTCGGAGATAAATCTCTGAGTCTACCTTGCTGGACTGAGCAGATTTCAGTCCAGTACTCTTGATGTAGAAGGAATTAGTCCTCTTCTACAGCTAACACTTTTCTACTACACAGATGAACAGTTATCAGCTTACTGAATGGATGAATCAGCTTCTCTATTATGGAGAGAACTATCTTGCTGAACTTGAAGAACTTCAGCTATCTTCCTTTGCCTTCTGGCTATCTCTGCTGGACTTGAGCTTTCAAGCTTAATGGAGAAGAAGATGTACAGTCGTCTCTAGTTTTCTTTTTATTTTCTGTGTTTGTTCTCGATTACCCTAATCCCCTTTTCTTTTTTCCTTTTTATAGGCGTTGATTTGAATCAACGACACAATTGTATGTGGGCCAAGCCAAGGATTGGTGAGCCCCACCTCCTTTAGAAAAGGACAAAGAAACTTTCGGCGCCACTGAAGCTTTCTCGTAATGGTTACATGTAAGTTGACTTTAATGATGTCAGCAATGGTCATCACCATCTGGACTTAGAAAATATTTCAGAAATCCATAAAGTGTTGAGTGATGTTAAGTCATTCAACGTCATTTGTCTTGGCTCTCAGCGCCTTTGGACTTGTGAATTTTCTCTGGATTTGTCTCAGCAGTTCTGTGAAAGATATGGTACCTAAACACCTAGAGGGGGGGTGAATAGGTGACCTAATCCTTCTTGAGTTTTGTTTGGCAGCACAACAGCTATTTCACAGAATTCTACAGCTAACAGCAATTACAGCATAAACACAGTAATTTCACAGCACAGCACAGAAGACACACTGATTTATAGTGGTTCCCCAATCTTTGGGTACATCCACTTTCCCCCTTCGCCTATCTAGCAGTGTACTAGATTCGGCCAAACTTCTCCACTAACTCAGAACCAAACTAGGTTCCTACCTCAGGCCCAAAGCCTTACACTCAGCCAAAAGGCCTACACTCAGCCACTTAGGCCTACACTCAGCCAATTAAGGCCTACACTCAGAGTTCTTCAACTCCTACACTCAGGCAACCAAGCCCTACCCTCAGCCTTTATAAAATAGGCTTACAATTCTCTCAGATCCAAAGGATCTTAGCTTCCTTCAAAGCTTCTTGATTAGAACTGAATTAGTCTGAATCTTCTGCAGTTGTTCCTTGACCTCTGCTTCTTGAAATCCAGATGACTCTGAATTCTTCTTCTCAGCCTTAGTTCCAAAGACTGAATACTTAGTTGGAGCTCTCTCTCTCCAACTTCTTAGATCTGCTGATGTACAGCACGATCTTCTTGTGTTGATACTCAATATATCACTTTTACAAAGATCTGAACTCTCTCTGTAAAAACTTTGTCAACCACTTCTATATTACTTCAACAATCAATCTCTTAATCTCAATCATTATCTTCTGTAGACTATGAGTGCCTATTTATAGGCTTCCTTCATGGTAACCGGCTGGTCCGGTTCATAACAGACTTCTGACATCACTGACAGTTGATGTAGACCGGCTGGATCGGCAGCTGTCTTGTCAACCAGTCACTTCTTGAAGTTCTTCTAACTGTCAGATAGTGTCGAGACTTTCTGTTCTTAAGTGTCGACATTTATAGGCCAAGTGTCGACACATGTTGTATAAGTGTCGACACAAGTCTACAAGGTGTCGACACAATTCCTTGTATGTCTCGACACAGTTTCTTCTGCATGTGTCGACACTGAAATTGAGTGTCGACACAAGTACTTGTTCTTCATTCTTTAACTGTATTCTTCTAAGTGTCGACACATCTCCTTTGTGTCGACACATCTTCATGTGTTGAAACTGTCAAGTGTCGACACAGCTTCTTGGTGTCGACACAAGTCTTCAAATTTGTTCCTTCAGCTGAGTGTCGACACATTCCCTTAGTGTCGACACTTGTACTTAGAATATTTTGTAAACTTTTCTGTTCTCTGCTAAGTGTCGACACAGCTCCTTGTGTCGACACTTTCTTCAAGTGTAGAGTCTTCAACTAAGTGTCGACACATTGTGCTGAGTGTCGACACTTTCTTCAAGTGTTGACTCTTCTGGTTGTGTGTCGACACATTGTGCTGAGTGTCGACACATTCTTCAAATACCGAGTCTTTAGCTAAGTGTCGACACATTGTGCTGGGTGTCGACACTTACTTCAAGTGCTGACTCTTCTGCATAGTGTCGACACATTGTGTTGAGTGTCGACACTTGAACTTAGATTCTGCAGACTTTTGCTGAGTGTCGACACTTACTTCAAGTGTCGACACTTTCTGGTGTTGACTCAGCTCTTCTAGGTGTCGACACTTCTGCTAAGTGTCGACACAGCTTTTCTGCATTCTTCTACACTGAGTGTCGACACAGCTCCAAGTGTCGACACTTTTTGACTGGTGTCGACTCTTCTTCCCAGGTGTCGACACAATGACTCCAAGTGTCGACACTGCTTGTCTGGGTGTCGACACAAGCTTTCTCAAGTGTCGACACTTTCCCTCTGGGTGTCGACACATGGACTTAGAATTTTTAGCTTCAGTCCAGTGTACTCCTAACCTGCACAAGTAACTCAAACAAACATCAAATACACTATGATGTATATCATTGAGTTAGGTGAGGCTTCTTCAAATCAGATACATTTGACCAATGTACCCAACAATCTCCCCCTATTTGGAGAAGTCATAACCCTTAGTCAATGATATACAACACTCATAATTAAAAATTATAAAATGAAGTAAACCAGATATATGACAACAGAGTTAAACTTAAACATGTAATAAAGCACACATGTATACTCATACAGCATTATAGAACAAACAAGAATTAGACACATTCTACTGAACAATCATGAAATATATATTTATCAAAAACTGTTCATACATTGTTTGCAATAGATTTTCAAAGATTTACAATAATGTTTGATTACAACATTCTTCAGTTTTAATCTTAGTCTAATTCTGCTCTGGTTCTTTAATGACTATGCCTTTTCCAGCTTGCACTTTGGCTTTCACAGCAGCAGCAGCAGCAGGCTCAGCTTCAGCAGGCTTCTTCCCTTTGGAGTCCTTCTTCTTCTGTTCTTCAGCCTTGATCTTTTGCCTTTCAAAATAATGATAGGGCTTAGGAAAGTACTTGCTAGGCTCCACAGCTGTAGGAGGTAGCTTTCCTAACTTAGCCTTTCTTCTATATTGGACAATTGCTTCCTGCCTACTCTCATGTTTCCTCCATTCAGCCTCTGAGAACCACTTGTTCCTCTCATGGGCATTGTCCTTGGCTGCTTTCCATGCAGTGAGAATGATGTTCCTAGAAGTAGGGCTCCACTGTTCAAAATCAGGTTTTTGTTCAGCAAGTTCCCTGAACTTCTTCTTTGATAGCCTAGTCTCTTCTTCTTTGTCCAAAGCCTCTTGCATAGCAGCTGTGATAGGTTGAACAACCTTTTCCAGAATAATATTAGGCTTACCAGCAGTTGGACTATACATTGTGCTTATATCTGCATGAATCATTTCAAAATCTGGAGGTGGATAGATTACATCAGCCACTGCCTGTTGCTCACCTCCAAGATATGTTCCTTGAATACCAGATTCAGCTACTTCATTGTCATCACACAAGGGAGGATATCCAAGTGTAGCCCTGATTGAATTTGAAATCCATTTGGCATGCTCAGAACTGGCCTTGACTAACACTCTCTCCCCCTTTATGACTTCTTGGGCTACATGATCTCTCACATCATCTTTCTGGAACCTTATTTGGCTGTCCAAATATCTTATGCCCTCTTTAAAGAAAGGTCTTAGCTTGGTAAGCTGTTCAGAAATGACCTTCTGGGAGTCCTTGATGGCAGTCTTGACAGCAGTTAGTTCAGCTTGAAAAAGTTTATCAAAATCAGCTTTTGCAGCAGCAGAGGAGGTTGATGGTTCATCAGACTTTTTCTTGAGTTCAGTGACTATGGCATTGTGAGATGCAGTCAAGTTATCATTCATCCTGAGTTGATTCTCCAGCACATAGCCTTGCTTTAGTGCTATATCTTCTACTTTCTCTTTGATTGTTTCTTGATGGTTAGCCAGATAGACCACTGCATGAGCACCCTTTGTAAAACAATCAGTCATCTCCTTTTTATTAAGGTTCATTTCAAACCTTATTGACTTGATTTCCTGTCCCAGATCAGATTGTAGTGCCGTGTTCCCTTCATCAACATAAGTTTCTAAAGCTTTCCTTTGTTCATCCATCTTGATTTGCATTGCAAGCAGTAGAGCACTGTAATCAGTGGATGGAGCTTGTTGAACTAAGGAGTGTTGAGCAACTGTTTGTAGAGCCTTCTTATAGCTCTGGCTCCTTCTCTTGAATACAAAGAATTTCTTCTTCTTAGCTTGCTCAGCTTCATCATCCTCAGACTCTGATGTACTGTCTATATCCACCCTATCCTTAGGGCTGGATGGTTTTTCAGTGTGCACATCTTGTGCCTTCTCAGTATCTAGCCTTATAGGCTCTTCTTGAATATCCAAATTCTCCCCCTCAGCAGCAGCATCCTTCACTGCATCAGCAGCATTCTTTTCCATATCAAAATCATCCTGATCTAAATTCAAAAATAGGTCTTCCATTGTATATTCTGCTGGAGACTGTGCAGGAGATGTTCTGGTTTCATCAGCTACAACAGATGTGTCTTGGAGAACAACATCTGGTTCTTGGTTTGCTGGCTGATTTTGCTGATGGTCATCAGACAAATCAGAATTTATTATAGAAAAATTCAAAGTATTAAGGTCAACAAGTACCTCTTGAATGAGGAGGGTGGCTTGCTCACTCTCCAGTGTAGATGGTTCTGCTACACCTGGAAGCTCCCCCTGGATGTCAGTTGGCTCCTGAGGAGCAGGTGACTTTTCTGCAGCCTTATCCATTGGACTATCAGGAGTGAAGACCACATGTTCTTCACTGCCTGAGCTGCTGGAGGACTCTTGAGGCACAGCAGCAGTCTTCCTCTTCTTCCTGGGAGGAGAGACTTTCTTCTGAATTTGTTTCTCTGGAGTAGGAACTTCCTTGGACAACACCCTTTCCCATCTAGAGAATATTCTTGAGTCCATCTTCCTCATATGATTGATCTTAGTTCCTGCAGCAGTGCTCATTACCTCTGGAATTGATCCAGCCAGGTAGAGACTTAGTATCCTGCCCAGATTGGGCTTCTTCAGGCTTTCCTTCACTTTTTCATAAACCACCATTGACCAGTCTGTTATCAGATTGAAGATGATTCTGGTCATGACTTCAAACATGGAGGCAGACACCCTGTCATGTCCTCCTGGCTTGCTCAGTATTACCTTGCCCACTATTTCTGACAAGAACTTGCCTTGATTATTCATACCCTTTCTGTTAAAGACTGATCCCACCTTCATCTTTGGATCCAGTCCACACCAAGTAAGAGCTTCCCTGGTCTTAGAAGCAGTTACTTCCTCTTCATCTTGAACTTTAGGTAGCTGAAGTACCTTTCTTAAAGACTTGGGTGAAATCTTGACCTTGGTGACATGCACCCTTGACTTAATTCTGTAGCCTGAGTCATCTACAGCCGCGCCAGTAAGGAATTCAATGACTTCCTTCTTCCATATCTTCGTTGGTTCTGAAACCAAGAACTCCAATCCTGAATTGGCAATTAGGGTTATCACTGATTTGATTTCTTGTTCGCAGTCGTCGAATGCGCCACGCACTAGTTCATATCCTTCGTTAACATTCTCTTCCAGCTTGGGAGCCATTAGGGTTTGAAGATTTAGTCTTGAGATGAGAGAAATGTCGACACAAGAGTTTAGGTCTCGAAACTTTGAAAGCGTGTCGACAATCAAAGACAGAACCCTATTTATACCTTTCGAGTTTGAAGACGAACAGGCGGGATGGAATCCTAAAGATGTGTCGACACTGGCAATAAGTGTCGACACTGACTTATAATGTCTCTTTCACTTTTGTGTCGACACAAGTTTAGTCAACAGATTTTATGTGTCGACACTTGGTTAAGTGTCGACACCACTATACTCGACATGTAGTCGAGACTTTACTTAGAAAAATTCTGAGTAAAACTTAAGTGTCGACACCTTATTTGATGTGTCGACACCTACTCGACATGTGTCGACACTAACATTCTGAAGTGTCGACACCAACTTCCTAGATGTGTCGACACTATTTTCCTGAAGTGTCGACACTTACTATTCTGTGTCGACATAGACTTGTCTATGTGTCGACACCTTTTTACTTAGCCAATTTTTTGTTCTGTATACTTAGTCTAAGTTTATCATACCTAGTTCAATTTTGAACCTATTAAACTTAGCTTCTTCTAAGGGCTTAGTAAACATATCAGCTATCTGATTATCAGTTTTAACATATTCAAGTGCAATATCATTTCTTTCTACATGCTCCCTAAGAAAGTGATATTTTATCTCAATATGTTTAGTTCTACTATGTGATACAGGGTTATTAGCTATGGAAATAGCACTTGTAGAATCACAATAAAGTGGAGTTCTACTTACCTGACATCCATAGTCTTCTAGCTGATGTTGAATCCACAGAAGTTGAGCACAGCAACTTCCTGCAGCTACATATTCTGACTCAGCTGTGGAAATAGCCACACTGGTTTGCTTCTTACTACTCCATGAAATGAGTCTTCCACCTAGGAATTGACAGGATCCAGTAGTGCTCTTTCTATCTTCTTTGCATCCTGCAAAGTCTGCATCTGAATAGCCTGTTAGATCAAAATCTCCATTCCTAGGGTACCAGAGGCCTAGATAGGGTGTGCCCTTTAGATATCTCAAGATTCTCTTGACTGCAGTCAAGTGAGATTCTTTGGGGCAGGCTTGATACCTGGCACAAACACATGTAGCATACATAATGTCAGGCCTACTTGCAGTCAAGTATAGTAGAGAGCCAACTATCCCTCTATACAAGGTTTCATCTACAGGTTTCCCTGCATCATCCTTGCTTAGAGACATACTTGACCCCATAGGAGTCTTCATGGTACTGGATGAATCCATACCATATTTCCTTATGAGTTCTAGGGTGAACTTTGACTGACATATGGACAAGCCACTTTCAGTCTGTTTAACTTGGAGACCCAAGAAAAACTTCAGCTCTCCCATACTACTCATCTCAAATTGACTTTGCATAAGCTTTGCAAACTTTTTGCAAAGGCTACTTTCAGTAGACCCAAATATAATGTCATCTACATATATTTGGACAAGTATTACTTTGCCTCTAGATTCCCTAAGGAATAGAGTCTTATCTATTTTCCCCCTTGTGAACTTGTTCTCAATGAGGAAACTAGATAGGGTTTCATACCAAGCTCTAGGAGCTTGCTTTAACCCATACAATGCTTTCCTAAGTCTATAGACATAATGTGGAAGAGTAGAATCAACAAAACCTGAAGGCTGCTCCACATATACTTCTTCTTTTAAATTACCATTAAGGAATGCTGACTTCACATCCATTTGGTATACTTTGAATCCTTGATAGGTTGCATAGGCCAAGAACATCCTTATGGCTTCCAGTCTGGCTACTGGAGCAAAGGTTTGATCAAAATCAATACCTTCTTCTTGCCTATATCCTTTTGCAACCAGTCTTGCCTTATTCTTAATGATGACACCTTGTTCATCTAACTTGTTCCTGTAGATCCACTTTGTTCCTATCACATTGTGATCTTTAGGCTTAGGAACCAGATCCCACACCTTGCATCCTTTTGAACTGATTAAGCTCCTCCTGCATTGCTTCAGTCCACTGTGGATCTTGTATAGCTTCTTCAAATTTCTTTGGTTCTATTTGAGACAGAAAACTTGAATATACTACAGCATTCTGATTTCTGCTCCTTGTCTGAACACCTTGTCTTGGATCTCCAATGATCAGCTCTACTGGATGATCCTTAGATGCCTGTTGGCTGGAGGCATCCTTACTTCTGGTTGAACTTCTTCAGCATCTTCATCAAGCTGAGTTCCTTGTACTTCTACAGCTCCTGGTACATGTAGTTCTCCCCCTGGACATAAGCCATCTTCTTCTACTTGCTGTCTTGCAGCAGGTACATCTTCTATGGTTAGCTTGTCCATCTTCTTAGTAAGACCTGAGGGGCTGCACACACTACTAGACAACTCATTGTTAATTAGTTGTGTCTCATCAAAAACTACATGCACAGACTCCTCTACAACTTGTGTAGTCAAGTTGTAGACTCTATAAGCCTTACTATTATTGCTGTACCCAACAAACACTCCCTCTTGGGACTTGGCAGCAAACTTAGTTAAGTAAGACTTCCCATTGTTAAGTATGAAGCATTTACAACCAAAGATCCTAAAATAGGACAGATTTGGTTTCCTGCCTTTCACTACTTCATAGGGGGTCTTGTTTAACCTTTTAGTGATGGTAGCCCTATTTATCACATGGCATGCAGTGTTAACTGCTTCAGCCCAGAAATATTCTGGCAGTGATGAATCACTTAATAGGGTTCTACCAGCCTCTATCAAGGTTCTATTTTTCCTTTCAGCAATGCCATTTTGCTGAGGTGTTCTAGGTGAAGAGAATTCTTGAAATATCCCATAGTCTTCACACAGCTTTGTCATGCTTTCAGACTGAAACTCTGTACCATGGTCACTTCTAATTTTGACCACTGTACAGTTCAATTCATTCTGAATTTGCTTAACAAAACTATAGAAGACACTAGGTGTTTCAGATTTCTGCTTTAAGAAGAACACCCAGGAAAACCTTGAGTAGTCATCAACAACTACAAAGGTGTAGACCTTCCTACCTAAGCTGTGAACTGGCATTGGACCAAATAGATCCATATGCAAGAGGTATAAACACCTCACAGCATCTTTGTTGTCTAAGCTTCTAAAGGTGGATTTAGTCTGCTTGCCCTTTTGACAAGCTGAGCAAATGCCATCTTTGACACACTTAACTTGAGGACCATTCCTCACTAACTCTTTACTAAAGAGTTTGCCAATAGTCTTGTAATTAAGATGAGCAAGCCTCTTGTGCCATTTGACACATTGAGAGACTGTCTCATCAGCTACAAGACAGACTGGAGAACAATTGTTCTCAACCATAATGTCTAAGCAGTAGACATTTCTCTTTCTATATCCAGTCAAAATGATCTCTTGATCACTTGACCTCTTGATATGACAACCATTTTTAACAAATGAGATGTCATACCCTACATCACTTAATTGACTTATACTAATGAGGTTATGTTTCAAACCTTTAACATAAGCCACTTGAGTAATGGTAACAAGGTTAGAAGAAATGTTACCAAACCCTTTGATGATTCCTTTTTCAGAACCACCAAAGGTCACCTTTGGACCATTTTTGATTGGGATGTAGTCCTTCAGTAGTCCCCTAGTTCCAGTCATGTGTCTGGAACATCCACTATCCAAGTACCATGTAGGGGTATGGTCCACTTGGATTCACCTGCAAAACAAATTAATGAACCTTAGAACCCAAAGTAAACTTGGGTCCTTGGTGATTGTTAGTTTGCAATTTGACATAGCTACCTGCTGGCTTTCCAACAGGTAACTTGCTACTCAACTTGGCACTGGCATTGTGCCAACAATCCAAGGCAAAGTGGCCAACCTTGCCACAACACCAGCATTCAAACTTGTTGTACCTTTGCTTAGGTACAACCTTTGCTGTTTTGACCACAGCAGCCTTGTTGAATGTTGGGGCTTTGCCCTTGGACTTGGACTGATCCTGAACAGTCCTCACAGGCTTAACAAAACCCAATCCAGCCTTTCCTTTATGATGAACAAATTCATCAATCAAGGGTAGCACTGATTTAGGTTTTGAAAACCTAGCAACTAGCTCTTTTTCCTTCTGGAGATTGATCTCCAGCAACTTAATTTGATCATTTTTAAATGTAATAGTACCCATCTGAATCACAGTAATGTGTTTCAGCCTGGCTACTTCATTCAGTTTTTGATCATACTCCTTCTCAAAATCTGTTGCAGCTGCCTTGAGATCAGCAATCTCCTTTGCCTGACTTTTGGCTAGGATCTTGCTTTTCTTATAGGCTTGCAACAGTACTTGGTATTCATCTAAGAGCTGATGAATATCTCCCTCAGATTCAGAATCACTTCCATCACTTGATGAAGATGATTCTGACTCTGAACTAGAACTGGAATCAGAACTTGGAGTTGGACTTTGTACCTGACTAGGTCCTGGCTGCTCCAGGATTGTGGTACTTTCAGTCAATGCCATCAGTCCTTGGCACTGAACCTCTTCTTGTTCATAGATTGATTCCATGATCTGCATAAACTCTTCTTCTTCTTCAGCAAATAGCCCTATATAGGCTTCAGCATCTGTCTCAGTGTCTGAAGAAGAAATGTCTGAAAGAGTCTTCTCATTCTTTGCAACAAAGGACTTCTCCTTCTTTCCTTTGAAGTGAGTCTTCTTTTTGTCACTGGATTCTTTCCTTCTTTCAGGACAATCTGCAATTACATGACCCTGTCTATTGCAGCAGTAACACACAATCTTAGACCCAGTTGCCTTGCTAGTCTTTGTCCTTTGCTTGTCCTTCTTTGAAGGCTTCTTCTCCTGATACTGGACTTCTTTCCCTTTGGAATATGAAGGTCTGGACCTCCACTGTTTCTTCTTAAGGAATTTCTGAAAATGTCTGGTGAATGCAGCAAAGTCTTCATCACTTTCACTGCTTGTAGATTTAGTGCTAACAGACTCTTCAGATTCTGATTCAACTACCTCTGGAGGAGGAGTTGATGACTTAGTCCTGTTCTTTCTAGGTACTTCTGACTTAAAGGCAACAGTCCTTTCCCTGTGTTCAGTCCTTGTTGACTTTTCCTCCTCTTTTCTTACTGACAATTGCATCTCATAAGATAACAACTTGCCAAACAGTGTGGGAGGAGGAATTTCTCCCAACTTTGCCATTTCTCTGATGGCACAGATCTTAGTGTCCCAATCTTTGGTTAGGGACCTCAAGAACTTATCATTCAATTCATAGTTTGTGAACTCCCTTCCATAGGACATGAGTTCATTAACAATTCTGTAGAACTTTTTGTAGCATTCAGTGATGCTATCTCCTCTTCCTTGCCTAAAGCTCTCATATTCTTGATTAAGCAAGGATTTCCTATCTTGTCTTACTTCTTCAGAACCTTCCATGTAGACAATGAGGGTATCCCACATTTCTTTTGCTGTTTTACAGTGAATAAGGTTCTGGAAGGTGGCATCATCAATTGCACTAACTATGATGTTCTGTGCCCTTTTGTCCATTGTAGCTAGGACAATCTCATCCTTGGTCATCTCAGAAAAATCCTTTGGAGTTCTCTGTGTAGCATCCAAGACTGAAATCTTCATGGGCACATAAGGCCCTTCCTTGACTGTGATGTAGATCCTAGGGTCAGAGGCCTCCATGAACAGCCTTACCCTTTCTTTCCAGATTCCAAAAATCTCCTTTCTGCAAATGGGCAGTTTCATTGAACCCAATTCCTTGTGATTCTCTGAAGACCCCATGTTTCTTGATTTTCTTGAAACTGTTTCCTGACTTAAACTGAATCTGCCAAACTGGATCTCCTCAGACAGTTAGTCCTTTTTGAGGAACCTCCCTCTGATACCACTTGAAAGATATGGTACCTAAACACCTAGAGGGGGGGGGTGAATAGGTGACCTAATCCTTCTTGAGTTTTGTTTGGCAGCACAACAGCTATTTCACAGAATTCTACAGCTAACAGCAATTACAGCATAAACACAGTAATTTCACAGCACAGCACAGAAGACACACTGATTTATAGTGGTTCCCCAATCTTTGGGTACATCCACTTTCCCCCTTCGCCTATCTAGCAGTGTACTAGATTCGGCCAAACTTCTCCACTAACTCAGAACCAAACTAGGTTCCTACCTCAGGCCCAAAGCCTTACACTCAGCCAAAAGGCCTACACTCAGCCACCTAGGCCTACACTCAGCCAATTAAGGCCTACACTCAGAGTTCTTCAACTCCTACACTCAGGCAACCAAGCCCTACCCTCAGCCTTTATAAAATAGGCTTACAATTCTCTCAGATCCAAAGGATCTTAGCTTCCTTCAAAGCTTCTTGATTAGAACTGAATTAGTCTGAATCTTCTGCAGTTGTTCCTTGACCTCTGCTTCTTGAAATCCAGATGACTCTGAATTCTTCTTCTCAGCCTTAGTTCCAAAGACTGAATACTTAGTTGGAGCTCTCTCTCTCCAACTTCTTAGATCTGCTGATGCACAGCACGATCTTCTTGTGTTGATACTCAATATATCACTTTTACAAAGATCTGAACTCTCTCTGTAAAAACTTTGTCAACCACTTCTATATTACTTCAACAATCAATCTCTTAATCTCAATCATTATCTTCTGTAGACTATGAGTGCCTATTTATAGGCTTCCTTCATGGTAACCGGCTGGTCCGGTTCATAACAGACTTCTGACATCACTGACAGTTGATGTAGACCGGCTGGATCGGCAGCTGTCTTGTCAACCAGTCACTTATTGAAGTTCTTCTAACTGTCAGATAGTGTCGAGACTTTCTGTTCTTAAGTGTCGACATTTATAGGCCAAGTGTCGACACATGTTGTATATGGGTCGACACAAGTCTACAAGGTGTCGACACAATTCCTTGTATGTCTCGACACAGTTTCTTCTGCATGTGTCGACACTGAAATTGAGTGTCGACACAAGTACTTGTTCTTCATTCTTTAACTGTATTCTTCTAAGTGTCGACACATCTCCTTTGTGTCGACACATCTTCATGTGTTGAAACTGTCAAGTGTCGACACAGCTTCTTGGTGTCGACACAAGTCTTCAAATTTGTTCCTTCAGCTGAGTGTCGACACATTCCCTTAGTGTCGACACTTGTACTTAGAATATTTTGTAAACTTTTCTGTTCTCTGCTAAGTGTCGACACAGCTCCTTGTGTCGACACTTTCTTCAAGTGTAGAGTCTTCAACTAAGTGTCGACACATTGTGCTGAGTGTCGACACTTTCTTCAAGTGTTGACTCTTCTGGTTGTGTGTCGACACATTGTGCTGAGTGTCGACACATTCTTCAAATACCGAGTCTTTAGCTAAGTGTCGACACATTGTGCTGGGTGTCGACACTTACTTCAAGTGCTGACTCTTCTGCATAGTGTCGACACATTGTGTTGAGTGTCGACACTTGAACTTAGATTCTGCAGACTTTTGCTGAGTGTCGACACTTACTTCAAGTGTCGACACTTTCTGGTGTTGACTCAGCTCTTCTAGGTGTCGACACTTCTGCTAAGTGTCGACACAGCTTTTCTGCATTCTTCTACACTGAGTGTCGACACAGCTCCAAGTGTCGACACTTTTTGACTGGTGTCGACTCTTCTTCCCAGGTGTCGACACAATGACTCCAAGTGTCGACACTGCTTGTCTGGGTGTCGACACAAGCTTTCTCAAGTGTCGACACTTTCCCTCTGGGTGTCGACACATGGACTTAGAATTTTTAGCTTCAGTCCAGTGTACTTCTAACCTGCACAAGTAACTCAAACAAACATCAAATACACTATGATGTATATCATTGAGTTAGGTGAGGCTTCTTCAAATCAGATACATTTGACCAATGTACCCAACATTCTGTCTCAGCGGTCTCAGCGGTTTCTTATTAACAGCTAAGACAAGCTTCTGTCTCAGCGCTTTCTATCTCAGCGGTCTCAGTGATTTCTTATTAACAGCTGAGACAAGCTTCTGTCCCAGCGCTTTCTTCTCAGCGGTCTCAGCACTTTATTCTTAACTACTGAGTTAATCTTCTGTCTCAGCGTTTTCTTCTCAGCGGTCTCAACGTTTTCTTCTCAGTGGTCTCAACGCTTTCTTCTCAGCTATCTCAGTTGTCTCATCGCTTTTTGCCTTGGTCTCTTTTCTGGCTTTAGCTGCGTTCGACGATCTGTGTGCTGAGCTCGACGAACTCTGATCTTCTCAGGGGTCACAGCGCCTTTTGCCTCAGTCAATTTTTCTGGCTTTAGCTAGACAAGTGTTGAGCTGAGCTCAACGATCTGTAAGCTGAGCTCGACGAACTGCAAGCTGATCACGACAAACTTTAAATCCTGAACTCTTGAGCTTTTCCCAAGGAATGTTGAGCTGAGCTCGACAACTAGCGAGTTGAGCTCGACGAACTGCGAGCTGAGCTTGACGAATTTTTAGTTTACTACAAAACTCATTTTCTTCAACTGTCCAATCATGGAGTACCTGCATGCAAGAACTAGAGCACTCGTCAAATAAATTATGCTCCTTAGCATGATTGGTGATGCCTCTTCAAAACCTGAGAAATATTTTAAGGCACAATTCCCAATATTGAGTCAATCTTTCATTTTTTCTAACTGTGCGCGCACTCGATCGCTCAGCAAGCTAAGACGGTCCAATTGAATCCGGTCCGACCGGAGCATCGAGTTAGCCCGCAACAGTTCTGTATCGATTTAGAAAGTGGCAAATCTTCTACAGCAACTTTTGATGAAATAGAAGTGGGGGAGGAGGATGAGGAATCATCAGAGCTATCCTTTGTGTCAGAGCAGGAGGAAATTTTGCTGGAGCAACAGGACTTAGCAGCTTCTCCATCGAAGGAGCAGCAGATTCTTCTTTACCTTTATGCTTTTTCCCCATGATGAGGGCCGCAGCACGCACAGCGGCGACAAAATCGAGGAATATAAAAGTCCTTTTGGCCTAAACAGACATAGGGTTACATGGATCCTTCTGCAAGCAGTAAAGAGAAGAAGCTAAGCTGCCGGCTAGCGCCACCTCCGCACCCCAAGCACAGCAGCCAATGCGCCACAACGCACTGCCACCACCGCGACGCAAAGCCACCACCGTGCCACAACGCCACCACCGCGCCGCAACGCCGCCAACGCGCACCACCACACCCACACTCCCACTCACTCACTAGAAAGTTTTTGGGTTGCTTGATAATTAGAAAGTTTTGAGTTTCTTGAAATTGGCATTAGCCTAGATATATTATATATATATATATATATATATATATATATATATATATATATATATATATATATATATATATATAGATAAATAAAAGGAAACTCTACACGTAGTTGGCATCACGCCTCAAAATGGAAGAGAAAACATTGGTAAGAGGCATGCCTCTTACCCAATCGTAGTCAAGATGGCAAGAAATCTTTGCAACGTGGTCGACGGCGGAATTCGCCTTTCGATCAACCTGCGAGAGCACCAGTCTTGGTAGATCCTTCATGTAGCGCGCCGCAGTGCCTTCAACATTCCCGAAGTAGCAGCCGGAAAGGATAGCTTTTAATTTTGAGATGGCATCAGTTGAGCCTCCTTCGAGAATAAAGCCAGCAATTCCTGCACTATGGTGGGTCGCAAGTTAGAGCCCAGCATTGACCGCCAAAAATTCAGTCATACGCACCGATCGGCTTCGACGTGGGACACCTCTGGCAGCGATCAAGTCTCCATCATGATTTCGGATAATGCAACCCAGCCCCGCCATGTTTTCCAAGACCGAGCCATCAAAATTTATTTTGAGCCATCCGTCGGGCGGGGGCGACCAAGTTGATTGGTTGTTACAAAGGGGCGCCCAGTTCCCGTGCGATGAGTCCAAAATAGCATTGATAATAATTGATGCAGGAAGCGCGAATGACTCACCATGCACCTTGACGTTCCTCGATTTCCAGATGTTGTAGAAAACTGAGCAGATGAAAGAGGCAACAGCAGGATACCCATTGGTAAGATTGTCATTGCAGATGAAATCAAGTAAATCTTGGCCGAGAATATTGGGATGGATATTTAATCTTGAGCCTTTAGTTTTTATCCTGGAAGTGAAACTGCAAAGCTGTAGGATATGGAGTGATTCCTCAACACCACACCCCCAAGGACAGTTGGCATCATTGCGGAGCCGATGGTTGTATAACCAGTGATTTGTGGGGAGAAAATTATTAACTGCTCGCCATAGGAGCATTTGCATTCTTGGTTGCGACTTGATTTTCCAAATATTGCTTCCAATATAGGGAGACGGGCTGCACTCGGAAGAATAAGTAGCAGCGGCATTCAATTTCTCCGTCTCGGTATGAACCCAGATGAGCTTGTCCGCCTCTCCCGCCCCATTTCGCGGCAAAAATCTGATAATCTCCATAAGATCAGCACCAAACCAAGTGAGGAAATTGTCCGACCACTTGCACTCACTATCTAGCAATCCACTAACCTTATCAGGGAGAGCATGAACATTTACAAAGGTGGGCCATTTTGATAGCGGCATATTACCCAGCCAATTGTCTTCAAGGGTGGAAACCGAGAGTCCAGATCCAACTCTCCAGAACGTTGCCGGGTGATGATCCCATTTCCCAAGGCAATCGTTTTCCAGATTTTTGATGGGTACCTTTTGCGGGTGAATAAATCTGTCTCGCCATATTTGCTGCCAAGAGTGCGAGCAAGCAGGATTCCGTTGGAATTCAAGACGCGTGCTGCCACCCGCCCCATTAAAATACGCCGCCATAGCGCCATATTTTTGATACTCAATCCTCTCAACTCCTTCAGCAAGTAGATGTTCTCCCAGCAAGCAAAGTGAATACCGCCTTTGTTGCTTGACCCATTCCATAAGAAATTCTTGAGAGAGGAATTAATTTTGTTGAGCACCGAGATCGGCAGTGGCGAATTAGCGTGAGTGTGCAGCGGGATTGCCGTCAGCATGCTTTGTAGTAGAGTTAATCGCCCTGCCATAGAAATATGTCGAGATCCCCAACTTCGAATTCTGCATCATAATCACTGGTTCGAGCACGCCCAGGCCGGAGTTCGATGCCGAGATATGATAATGCTTTGACTTTTTTGTGGTCAAGTTCAAGAAGAATCCGGTCCTTGGAGGCAGGTGGAACTTTCGGCCCAAATAGGATGCTGGATTTGGCGGCGTTAATCGCCTCGCCCGAGAAAGAGCAATATGTTTGTATAATGGCGGAGAAACATTTTGCCGTGCCCGTAGTTGCCGAGCCAAACAACATGGTATCGTCAGCAAATAATAGATGAGAAATCTTAGGTGCAGAAGAACTAACCTTGATGCCCAAGCCGGGATGATGATTAATTTTGATGAGAAGGGATAGAAATTTTGAGCAAATAATAAAGAGGTAAGGCGATAAGGGGCACCCTTGTCGTAGTCCGCATGTGGCGTTGATCCATGGAGCTCTTACTCCATTGATAAGAAGACCATACCTTGGGTTTGAGATGCATTCCAAGATCAAATTTATCCAGCCAGGAGGGAAGTGGAAGGCATGCAGCGCACGTTTGACAAAACTCCTTTGGATTCTGTCAAAAGCTTTCTTCATATCTAGCTTGATTGCCATGAACTCATCCTTGCTCTCGATTGTGTAAAGTCGATGCATGATTTCATGAACCAAGATGCAATGGTCGGAGAGAAGCCTCCCCGGCACGAAGGCAGCCTGCTCCTCAGAAATAATGTTGCATAGAAGGGGTTTCATCCGGTTAGCGATGATTTTCGCCCCCACTTTGTATATCGATGAGCATAGGCTAAATGGGCGATAGTGCTCTGGGAGGCAGGGCTGCTCACATTTAAGAATAAGTATGACGAGCGTGTCCTTCCAAGTTGGTTCCATGCAGCTATTGGCAAAAAAATCTTTAACAGCATTCACAATTTCAGTCATGGCGAAGCCCCAGAAGTTGGTAAAGGAGTGAGTAACTCCGTCAAAACCCGGGGATTTGTTGCGGCCAAATGAGAAAACAACAGATTTAATTTCCAAGTCAGAGACAGGCGAAAGAAGATATTGCGCATCACCATCATTTACCAACTTGGGGAGCACGGAAGATTCTCCTGGGTTGTGGCATCATCAAGGCACCATCTCGAGGCAAAGTGATTAATAAATTCCTGCTCAATATCCTTCTCATCAGTGATGGTGAGACCATTCTTACGGATAGAGAAGATTTTGTTTTCATGTTTCCGTTGGGTGGCGGCCGCATGAAAAAAAGCCGAGTTGTGATCCCCATGCGTCAACCAGCTGCATTTAGCCCGTTGCCACCACCAGATATCTAATCTTGCTTGAGCTTGATTATAGTTGGCCACTAGAACCCGCAGGGTATGGAGCTCTAAGTCATCTAGGGGGCGGATCACCTCCCGCAATTACAGCCCCTTTATTTCAGCTTTCAATTTACTTGTCGCCTCTGTTTCAGTGTTGGCGTTGAATTTACTCCAGCGCGCTAAAGCTTTGATAGTTCTTGCGCATTTATCCGCCAAAATTTTGCTTGGGTGCCCAGCCACCCCACGCTTCCATGTCGCAAGCGCAACAGCATGCGCATTAGGTAGCATCATCCAGGTCTCTTCAAATTTCAGGCGGCCATGTGAGGCGAATTGAAGCTTGTCAACTTTAAGTAACAACGGAGCATGGTCCGAAGCTATCCGTGGCAAATGATGAACAATAGAGCTAGGAAAATCAAGGAGGGCTGGGGAGTTGAGCAGGATACGATCAAGTCTGGATAGCACACGGGCATGTGACTCCATGTTGTTGCACCAAGTGTAGACATTCCCGTGGGGAGTATGGTCAATTTTCTGGATACGATCAAGTTTTGGATTCCGTGAAAATTGCAATAGCATTAAGGTAAAATAGAAGTACAACGGAGGGGGAACATGAGAACAAAAGACAAACAAAAACTAAAATCAGCCAACATCAAGGCCCCGACAGTCGTCCGCCACCATTCCGAGGAATGTCTCATCTGCACCATCACCGTGTTCCCAAATGAATTCGCCCTCGATGGCCAGCCTAGCACAATGATCGGCCGCACGGTTGGCTCGACGATCAACTTGCTGAAAGCGAACTGCCGCGAAGTCAGAGAGAAAAGAGAGATCGGCATCCCCCGGGTAAGTAGTCAAGCGAGCGGATCCCGTGGCAGCCTTGCAGCAAAAATCCAGCACATTCGCAGCATCCCCCTCAATGATAACACCCCGAGCCTCCAGCATCGTAGGAAGAGCTACGCGGCGGATAGCCAGGATAGCTTCGAGCTCCACGTGGCCCGGATCCCAATGGTGCCAAGCAAAACCAGCCGCAATAATGACGAGACCGGCTTCCGAACTGGTAACAACTCCAATCCCGGCACTTCCAGAAGGCAGAAGAGAACCATCTACGTTGACCTTGATCCATCCGGGCGGTGGTGGGCACCAAGAAGAACGGGTAAGCCCTAAGGGGAGATTGATGCTCCAACATCCCAGCTTGCGACCATGATCAAATAAGGCCAGATTCTCCAAAATAGTGGCAGCAATAATGACTGGCGTACCGACCTCCCGGTTGTGAAGTTTAGAATTTCGCGCCCTCCAGCATTGGTAGATAGCATAACACAAGAGGCGGGCCTGAGGGAGC